>OU898278.1:25437418-25857415 GCA_918026665.1 Diabrotica balteata
TCCGTATTTAGTCCTTGGATTCTAATTTTTTTGTGTTGTCACCGCTCTGTTGGGTGTGAAGTATTTCATAATGATTCTTATTTTACATAATAATAGGCTATGGTCGCTACCTACATCTACTGAATTGAGGCATCTTACGTCGATTATTTTTGATGAATGTATATCTCTGTTATAACATATTCTATCATAGATCTTTGTCCACAGGTGTTATTGAACGTAAAGGTATTTGTGTTAGTCTTTGAGCTCCAAAAATATGTTGTTTATTCTAACTTCGTTATTCGTGCAGAAGTCTATCTTCGATTCTCCATTTTCGTTTTTAACATTCTCGTTATGTTTTTGCTTAATTTCGGGTATTACTTGATAGCCTACTCGAGCGTTACAATCTCCCAATATTATCATCTTTCCTCTAAGTTGATCTACTACTTTTATCATAACACGTTTCCCTTGTTGTTTGAGGCTTTGACATTTTCTGGGCCGTATACTCTGATTATGTTAAGATCTTCCACAAGGAATCTACGTTCCTGTAGTTGGCTATATACCATATATTAAACAATGTATTAAAAATCCTTTATAAAAGGTATATAATTATAATATAAATAATACATAATACAATATATAATAAGGTATATATTTATAATATATACCTTTTACAAAGGAGTTTTTAATAAATTTGTTAAGATCTTCCTTCTCCAGTCTTTACAGTTACAATTATCTCTAAAATTATTGATACTCTTTGATGTGATTTTGGTAACTTTGGTGTATCATTGAGGCTACATCTTCTTTAGTCCTGTTTTCTTTTGCTGCTCCGCTGTAGATTAGTATGTATTTGCCTAATTTTGATGGTCCTTTTTCCGTTCTTTTTTGTTTCCTGTAGAGCGCAAATGTCTATTTGTTTCTCTTTCAGCACTTGGGTTATTTCTTAGTCCCTTGAGTTGAGCGATCTAATATTCCATGTAGTAATTCTCATCTAGTTTTGGATATTTTTCGGTTGTTACCATGGTAGTCTTCATAGTATCAGTCCGGTTCCGAGTCTGTACATTGTTTCTTTGAGCAGTATTCGCTTTTACGATTGATAGGTTGCTAACCTTTCCAATCACCCTCCATATTTTATCTGGGTTTGGTTAGGACCGGCTGTGGTAATCGCAGAGTTACTTAATCCACACAATAAATACTTAAGAGAAGTTGATCCCCCACAGCATTAATTCGAACTGATGTGAGAAATGATGTACTAGCCATGGATGATGAAATAAAACAACGTTTAACATGTCTACCTACTTTTATCAACATTTTGTGTACAATTCTTTTTTACAATATTACATACATATCTTTGAACTATTAGAGAATGTAATTCATAAATTAATCTAAGTACTCTCTTAATCAACTCAACGGCAAAAAACGATACATCCAAAGTGTTTTCTTAGTTTGATATGAAAAGTAACAAGGGGTGATATTTCTTCTATATATTGATCTAATTATGGTTTTAGTTTTAAGAAAGATTTATGTCATCTGTTAATTTAGGCTGTACAATTTTTTGTTTTTTTCCGAATCTTCCGAAAAAAAACTTAAGAATAAA
The DNA here is from genome assembly GCA_918026665.1 of Diabrotica balteata. NCBI lineage: Eukaryota > Metazoa > Arthropoda > Insecta > Coleoptera > Chrysomelidae > Diabrotica > Diabrotica balteata. The sequence continues at coordinate 25,438,992 of OU898278.1, forward strand.
CAAGAAAAAATTAACTTTACATAAACCAAACTTCAGTTGTTTTTTATGTCTTGTTTTAGAGAGATTATTTTAGGAAAAACCAATGGAATGTTGTGTGCTTATTTTTGTAGTAAAATAAGCCTTTATTAAGATATGATTTGTAAGCACACAGTTGATCGAAAACTATTCAGAAATGATTTTATGCGACAAAAAAGCTGATCCATAGTAGACGAAGCTAAAGACATAAATAAAGATTTAAATCAGTAGTGACCAAAGTTTTTAGGAAGACTGTCACGACTGAAAGAACCAGAAAATAAACAAAATTAATACCTGGAACATTTACGTCAACAGCACATTTTCTTTTTTGTTCTTCTTATTCAGTTTGAAACTTAAGAAATGAAGTATCATGTTTTCTTTTTGTTGTTAAATAACTAACTACACCTTTTAGCCAGTGATTAATCAGACATGTACAACTGATATACGGAAGTGGCCCTTAGATCAACACCTGACAAGATGGAACAGGGGAACTGATTACTGAGGAGGCGGTCGGTTCAGTCCGGTTAGGAAATCAACTAACTGCTTTCAGCAGAGATGAAATTCGGGAGGTAATACAGGTCCTCAAGCTAAGCTCGCGAGACACCAAAACATTTTTGGCTCAGCCAATCAGCAATGTATCCCAGATGTAAGGAGAAGAAAGAGACAACCGAACACTTTGTGGGCGACTGTCCAGCCTTTCTAAAGGCAAGGTAGCAATGATTTCACTCTCACCAACAAGCCTTAAAGAGGTAGTGACGGAAAACAACCTTAAGAGGCTTGCCGTTGGCAACTCGGAATAGTAATAAATCTTTCTAAACGTCACTAGGAGAAAACTGATAGGGCAAGGACAATGGGTCCAAGTGCTAATGGGCAATCCTTAGGAAAAAAAGTGAACCAACCAAACAACTACAACGTTGGATTTACATAGTGTCGCTCGAGAACCTTTCAGAGTTCAGGGAACTACACTTACTAGGTTTTGAAAACAATAAACGTTACAGCTTTTATTCAGAGAGTAATTATATTAGAACCCCACAATATAGTATCCAAATAATCTGTCAGTAATTAACAATTTTAATCTTAGAAAACATTGCATCAAATGTAGAAAAAGCTTTAGATGGACAGCTTCTTTGCCAATGAGTGTATGTATTCACACAGATAGATTCAACATTTACAGTTTGTTAAATTTAAAAGTCGACCGCATGCTTGAATCGATAATTTCTTGAGTAACTTTTATATCTTAAAGACCAACATACCCAGCAATCCACTTATATCTAACCATAAATACTATTTTATACCTAATATAAAATTAATCTGGAGTGTACTGCTGGGAACGTCGAAAATTCTATTAGAAATATTAGAAAATATAGTTCTTACTTAAATAAAAGAAATATTTACAACTAATTCTTAAATGAATTATTACAAGGTCTATACGTTGAAGGTAATCAACAGTTTTTTTATGTAAAATTGACTTAACGTTATGGTTTTGTCGGGATAGAGTTCCTCCGTACATGTGAAAAGGGGCATTAGGCTTATTTCTTAATGATTAAGTGGTGTTTTAATGAATTTAGGTAGTAAGAAAATCTTACCTTGAAAATGATCATCGGAAGGTGTTACAAAGTTTAAATATTAATCAACTTAATACTTCTGAGTTCGATATCTCTGTTATTAAAAGAGATACAGAAAAAGGTTTTATATACAAATTACAGACAGAATAAATATACAAATTTTAAAATTATTTTTATTATACAGAGCATTCCGTAAAGTCATTTATAGGGACCTTGTTTTTAACTTTGTGGTAAAAACTTTCGGTGATCATTAGTGAGGTAAGGTATAAATATCTACCCGACTACGTAAATATCATTTGTAGAAATATACGTGTGTATCAAAATGGTACATTTTTAGGGATAATATGTTAAATAATTGAACCAATCACAAACACTAATGTAGTATATAAAGAAACCCCAAATAAACTATTTATATGAATAATTATATGAACAACCTGAATGAATCTGCACTCCGATATATAAAACGGCTGCTTGAAAATATGCCCACTGATTTTTCTATATCGTTTTAGTCTATTCTCTAGAATCCTTTTCAGCGATATCTCCCAACTATGCAGTATATATCATGAATTGTTTTGACTTTTTGACTACAGCCTATATATTACAAGAAGTGACAGACGGAAAGATGATACGTGTCTATTTGTCGAAAGTATAGTTGAAAAGAAGACGTGACAGCACATGATAGCTAGCCCACAACAAGACGAATTGACAGTTGACAGACGAGAAAGAAATAAACGTTGGCATGACATGCCGCTATCTTGTGACGTCAATGGTTCGTTCCCGTGGAGGGGTGGGTAAACATCAAAGGGTGCCATCAATAAGAAAGTTACCACGCTCACCTGTCACGGGCCACAACCTACCCACCTGGCCACGTGCCACTCCTGGTGGAATATCAAAGAACGTCGCCGATAAGAAAGTTACCACGCTCACATGTCACACCTGGCGGGACAGCTTTTTCCCATGGTCCGAAAAATGTTCCCACACCCAAGGCATACGTCCATGTCTCTCTGAAGGCCCACCAGATTAATACCATATTGGCAACAGAAGGAAGAATCCTCAGATATTGCATGAGGAAGAACTAGTCGTATCCATCAGCACACATATACATTCTGGCTAACATCCCACCAATCACGAACAGAATCCTATCTCTTAGCAGGATAGCAGGAAGTATGTCCTAAGAACCATAGAGCCAAACGAATATTAAAGACTCCAAGCAATCACCGAGGGCAAATACTCACCAGGCTTCCCACAAGAAAAGTTCCGTTTTCCAACACGACATGAACTTCCTGATGAGTATTTTGATATCTTAAAATCATTCTCAATCAAATATCGCAGTTAACCACTGCACGCCAAAAACGCTGATAAAGAGCCGTTCCTACTGTACGGCTGGTGACCTCTGAAGTACCTGAACTGATATGCTAGGCAAAGCGCCCCACTTCCTCTTGTGCGCTCCTCTGTCGTGTACACACTACGCCACCTTATCAGATTTCCCTGCTTCTTAGTAGCCCACTACTTCTTCACCAACTCAGAAACTTCTGTAATTGACGTTTACCACACCCCCACTACTCCGATAAAAAAAGGAGTACCCCATTCCTTTGAAGAGGCTCAGGCCTAAACAAGGTTAAAACTCAAGTGTAATGTGTGTACACCCAAGTGTCCCATGTTCTGTAAAATTTTGATAGGAAATAGAATTTTTGTGTATGGCCCAATTTTCATAACTGGTTGGTCAAGTAGAAGAAAAACAATGATCTCTTAAACCAAGTAGGGAAAGCTTAAGTTGACAAACTGTATGGAAGGGATCATCGTTCATCAATGGCATTACATTACCTTGCCAAATAGTTACCTACTAACGACTTTTGATGTAAAATAATTAGCAAAAGAGGAATTTAACAATTTATAATTATTTCCCATTGTGTTTCCCGTAATACATTCAATGATTCACTGCTCTGTATATCATATAAAAACGAAAAGAAAACAAAATGGCGCTTAAGTTAGTATTTTTTATCGACAAATTGATTACTTTTTTGATACACACGAATACGATTATGATTTCATTGCCTGATTAAGATTTGTAACACCGTATATTTGGGTCGGACATGTATATAATCATGAACAAGTTTATTATTACCAGAGTGCTTGGAATAGAAGAAACAAAGAAGTATTTCATTTTGGGTCCACAATCAATGTTCATATATTTAAGTATTGAGTTTTATTGTGATAAACTTGTGCATAGTATAGACATAATCATAACCCAAATATCTAATTTTTATATTTACACTTACGTATAAATTATTGCATATTTTTAGTCTTTATTATATTTATTTGCCATATTTTAAGACATTACGTGTTTTATTATTAAATTCCACTAATATTTTAAATATATGTTTCGATTTTTCTGAAATAACTGGATAAGGTTTTGTTTTATTGCCATTGACAAATAAAAATGATGTACACTGAAAAATCCTTCTATCGTCCTCGCTCGATAGTCTTAATGGCATGGGCGGGACATGTTGCACGAATGATGGAAAAAAATTGCTTGAGTGGAGACCATAAGCAGCCTAGCGAGGCCAGGAGAGACCCCAATGTGATGATCCTTCTTCTTTTGGTATTGGCGAGAATTATGGCTATAATTATTTTATTAACTGATGCTGTAAATAGATTAGTTATTGTGGAGAACCATTTCCTCGGGTTTTTTAAATATGATATTCTTCTTTTCCCAAGTCCTCGCTTTCCGAATACTTTGCCTTGAAGGATTATTTGCAGTAATCTGTATTTAGTGCCGTTTCATGTGTCCGACATATTCTACCTTTCTCCTTTTTATTGTATACATCACTTCTCTTTCTTTCCCATTCTTCGTAGTACAATCTCGTTGATTATCTTGTCCGCCCATGATATCCTTAGGATTCTTCTGTATAGCCACATCTGGAAGGCTTTATGTTTTTTCTCCATCGCATCAGTGGGTGTCCAAGATTCAACTGCGTAGTATAATTTCGAGAAGATATAACATCGTAGGAGCCTTACTTTTATCTTCAGATTAAGGTTGTAGCTTTTAAAGAGTTTGGCCATGTTGTTGAATGTAGTTCAAGTCTTCTCTATTCTACATTTTACTTGTTGTGAGTGATCCCATTGTTCGTTTAATATTGTTCCAAGATAGGTAAACTGTTTTACTCGGTCCACTGGTGTATTCTTGATAAGTAGTTGGACGTCTCTAATTTTATTTTTACTGATGACCATAAATGTTTATTTGTAGTCCAAATCTTTCACCTGCTTCATTTACTTTGTTTATTCGTTACTGTAAACTGTTTAAACTGTGCAAAAATAACTGCCATCTGCATAGCGAATGTTGTTTAGGCATTTAAAAGGATTCCATGTTCGCAATTTTTAAAGGCTTCACTAAATATTTTCTCTGAATATAGGTTGAAATCGTGAGCACAATTAAACAAAGAAAGCTTGAATATCTAGGCCACATATTGAGACACGATAAGTACCGTCTACTGCAATTGATTGTCCAGGGGAAAATAGACACTAAGCGTGGGCCAGGCAGGAGAAGACACCCGTGGCTCCAAAATCTGCAGAAGTGGTTCGGGCTCACATCGGTCGAATTATTTAGAACCGCGGCAAACAAGATCAGAAATGGCATGTTAATAGACAACGTTCGCAACGGACAGGGCACTTGAAGAAGAAGAATAGGCTGAACAATATAGGTGAAAATATACATCCTTGTCTAACGCCTCGCAGAATCTGGATCGAGTACGTCGGTTCATCTACAAGATTTGTTCTTATTGTGGCTGATTGGTTCCAGTACAAATGTTGTATTATACGCCGGTCTTCATCATCTATTTGGACTTTTCCATCATTTTCCGGTGTTAAACTGTGTCAAATGCTTTTTGGTAGTCCACAAAGCAGGTATAGATGTCGAAAGTCATATCTCTTCATCTTTGCAATAATACCTGTAGACTAAAGAGTGCATCTCTCGTACCTACTCCTTTCATGAATCCAAACTGTGTCTTGTATTCTCTCTTCGCATAGCTTGTATATTCTGCGATGTATAATTTTAAGAAGAAGTTTTAGTGTATGGCTCATTAGACTTATTAGCCTATATTCTCCGCACTTTTTCGCTCCCTGTTTCTTTGGGAACGTAATAAACTCTGAAACTAGCCGATCTTTTGGAATATTAGCTGTGTCATAAATATTATTGAAGATTTTACATAGTATACTTAAGGATTCATCAAGAAGTTTAAGAAATTCAGACTGTGCTCCGTCTAGTCCTGGAGCTCTCCCTTCTTTTAGTGATATTATGGTTGGTCTTATTTCTGCCACTAGTATATGTGGTCCTGTTTAGTAGGTATTGGGGACACTATTACCTCTTCATTGTCATTAACAAGTTTACTTACTCTTTTGTTTCTACATTTGCCTGTAATTTCTCTTACCTTTAAATGCACGGTTAAGTGGTCGTATTTACTTTGTACAATTTCGATTTCTTGGCATTTTTTCTCCTGTATTTTCTGTTTGGCTTCTCTGACCTATCTCTGTATATCTCGTTGTAATGTTTTATACATGGAGGTATTGTTCTTCATAAAATTGTCTTTAATGTAGTCTATCGTTTTATTAAGGGATTGTACTATCGATTTCTTTGAATTTTCTTGAGCCAACGATCTTAAAATAATTTTGACCAATAGATGCAAAAAAGGAGATACATAGAAATATCTAAATAAGGCAAGTTAAACAGTCGAAAAGGCAGTGCTGATTGATGATCATGATGATGAAAATATTCATAACAGCACAACAGTGATCTTGTCCAAGTAATAAAAGTAACGGATCCATCTCTACCGTAGAAAACTCGATGCCTACCGTAGAAAAACGGCAAAGGAGACGACGATGATGATTTCCCACATTATTTTTTAAATAAAAGATGTTTCTGGTCGTAGTGTGGAAAGGTCTATAAGGTTTTGAAATATTTTTGTACACAAAACAATCTTTAATAATCTTTGAAACATTAAAATATTGAAGAAACTCATTAATTTCAGAATTATGCTTTAAACCGTAAAGGAGTTTTAGTAAAAAAACAATAGTGTTGTTTTAAAACGAAAAAATAAACACAAAAAAGGCAAAACAATATGCAATAAATTAGTTTGTAAATGATTATTTCATTAACGTCATTTTTCAGCTATTGGATCGGAATACGTCTGTATTGTACACAAATTCTTAGTACTTCTTTTTTTAAGAGAATACACTATACAAGAAATATGTTGAAAAATAACTTTATATATCAATGCTATTATATTGCTGATAACATTTAGAGAAGACATTTTCAAAAACTTTAACAAAAAATATATCTATTATATAATATTTTTAAAAATTTAGATCCCCTTTATACCAGTTGGTATTGTACCACAACTTAGAAAAAAAATTATTCATACAAAAATCCTCACTTTCTACGTAATGTCTCATTTCACTATAAAGGTAGAATGAGCATAACGAATATAAAAATAAAAAACGCTTTAGCTGCTGTTCCTCAATTTCCTTACGTAAATTATCCGCCAAGAACCATTTTGACAAGTACCATCGCTACTGGAAGGTTCCATTAGTCAAAGTTAAATGTTTGTACCAGTAGAGTAGCGAACTAACTATGATTTACTACTAGAGACACCTTAAAAAGTTACCATATTGTCAATATGATCCCAAAATCTACCATGATTTAAGAACATCTAGCTAGACATTTACGAAATATCTTAAAATATGTCTAAAGCTTGACAAAATGGCTCTCCAGCTAGGTTCTAAAAGAATATTTAAGCAAGAAATGTGTGCCTCTGAGTTTTTTATGTAAGTGCATCCACAAAAAGCAAGTAATAACACAGAAATGATTGCTTTCTTATCGTAATACTAGCAAGGAGAGGTATACAAAGAAAAGAAAAAAACGATTTAGTAAACAAGCAGAACAAATAAAAATTTAGCATATGCGAGAATTGATCCCTATGGTTCACTCTTGACTTTGGGTTTTACTTTAAATTTATATTTGATAAAAAGCTACATGCATATGTTTACTAGTCCTGGTTTTACAAGTTCCAGTTTGCATCATTGAAATCGCCCCGCGCAAGCACATCATTACGTGATTAAATATTTTGTAAAAAAGCGGTTATCCCCAAAATTAATCGACATGTCGGTTTAACACTGAGATTAGGGAAATGTGTTGTGTCTTACATCATGGAGAGGTGATGCCGTGAGTTTAATTGTGGAAGAGAAATCTGTGAAACTGAACATGAAGATCTCAATCAAACACACAATCGAAAAAAAGTACACAACCAGATTCTAAAAGATCGAAGGGGCTCTTGCATCAAATTGTGTAGGCAACAGGCTTTTTAATTCATTTAGTTCGAAGCTTTACATTTAATGTTTTAACTATAAACAAACTGATGGCAAGGTTGGTTCGCTAAATGCTTCACGCTGATAAGAAGCATGTAAGGGAGGACATTTGTCAACGCCAGTTTGGACAAAAGAACAACTTTATTGATCGGTATGTGACAAAGGATGGAACATTGGTCCAATCAGATATGGACCATAGGGATCGACCTCAGTACAATATTAACACACAGATATTTTATTGATTGGGATTTAGAATACATTCAGTCTCTAACCAATCAAATCACGCGAATTGAGATCGTTTAATATAAAATACTCTACTTATGACTGTCTTGTCATAGTGCCAGGCAGTAAAATTTCATAATAAACCTTCTGGGTTATTTCTGGAATGGCTCACCTATTTAATCATAATCATTCATCCACTGACTAGATTTCACTGGTGAATTTCAGTTCAAAAGCGCAGACCTTTTGGATCAACAACAAACAGTTCGAAATGGTCAGTTCATTAGACCATTGAGCCGATTTTGTTTTACCAAGTAATGAATTCAGTATGAAATCAAACAACTTAGGAAAAATAAAATAAATCAAAATAAACAGAATGAACTCGCAAATCAATTGTATGAATTATTTAATTAGAAAAAGCAACATTAATGCTGGATAGATGTAAATTTAAAAATAGTCTGATTTGAATCATCCCATCTAGACTATAAGTAAAAAGTGGGACGCAGTATTAATTGATACAACGCATTGAAGTACTTAAGCTGTTAAAACAGAAGAATGCAAAAACCAAGAGACGTGAAACAATTTCGCGTAAAAGATATTTTTGGGCACACATTTCTTCCCTAATTCTTTGTAAATTATAATAGATAAAAACTGATTTCTACCAAAATGTTCTTTTACTACATAAGTTTGGCGTCTTTATGTCAAAAATACACCATTCTTCCACTTATCCCATTTTCTTCTTGTGTCCATCATTATAGTATTAATAAAATATAATTTAAATTATATATATATATATATATATATATATATATATATATATATATATATATATATATATATATATATATATATATATATATATATATATATATATACATTTGATTTGTTTGCGGATCCGATCACTGATTAGTCAAAGATTATACCTACAAAAATACCTATATGTTGTATTTACCTGATTTTGTCATATTTAGTTCCAAGCTCAATTTTATATACCGTAAAAGAATTTTTAAATATGGTACAATTGTGCCTATAACCTTGGAGATAATAAGAATAGACTAGGCATCATGAGCAAAATAGTGAAACGCGGAGCAATTGATAGGTGGTCTATCTATCTCTCTTTAGCAGCGCTTTCGCATTGTATATTTGCCGCTGAACTCTGTGTTAAGTATAACCTATCCTTTTAACTCTGTTGTGATATTATTTTTTAAATATTTACATATTTGTCTTATTACAGTGTCTTGAAAAAGGAATAAAACCATTCCGAAAGCTCGACAAAAAGTCAAAAGAGTGTTTTTTTAACATCCCGGCCAATATTCTGACTGCAACCCTAATAAACTGTGTTGTTTGTTTATATCGACAGTCAGTAATATCCAGTATTTCTTATATATATACATATTTATTATTTTACGGCTAAAAATGGCAAATACTGTGCTGAATAGTATTTAATACCCTAAAATATTGTAGATATACCACGAGATTCCACATAAAGAAATAAAGGCTTTGGAAAATTACAAATTGATTTGCCAATTGAACCACTTTATTCTTTATTTTCGTATTTTTTTTCAATACTTTATTATTTTTTAATTCAATTTGTGTTCACAGGTACTTTATTATTATTTATATTTACTAACCCAACCTAACATGCTTGTTTACAAAAAACAATACGAAAAAAATGGCTGAAAAAATTTGTAATGAAAAGTCCTACTATTTTAGTAAATATATAGTTTTTGTTGTATAGTAAATATATAGTTTGAAAAAGCGCGAAACGCGTTCAACAATATGAAAAAGTGGTTCACAAGTAAAATCTCAATGGAACTAAAATTAAGACTGGTCAAGTGTTGTCTTCCCGATCTTGTTCTATGGAGCAGAGGCATGGACCACAACGGAAGCCACCCTGAAGAAACTAGAATCCTTTGAGCTGTGGATATATCGCCGTATTCTTCGGATATCCTGGACAGACCACATCACTAACGTGGAAGTTATGCAGAGAATAGGCAAAAGCAAAGAAATAATCTTCACCGTAAAGAAACAGAAGCTTGAGTACTTCGGACATGTCATGAGGCATACTAAGTATCGGCTGCTACAGTTAATAGTCCAAGGAAGAATCGACAGTAGGAGGGGACCGGGAAGAAGACGACACTCATGGATGTATAACCTACGACAATGGTTCGGACTAACATCGACCGAACTCTTCAGAGGTGCCGTAAACAAAGTCAAAATAGCCTTGTTAATAGCCAACGTCCGAAACGGATAGGGCAAAGGAAGAAGAAGATATAGTTTTTATTTGGAAATTGTGCTTTCCTATAGAACAATGGGAATTCAGAAGAATTAAATTTGAAAGAAATTTGATTGTGGGATTATATTGATACCACTATTCTTTACGTCATCCAGCTGATCACATGCATTGATATATTAATTTCTAGATACGTCAATCGTCATATACAACGCTCTTTCTGCAATCTGTCTTAATCAATAATGTCAGTGGTCGGGCAAGTAATTCTATTATTGAGATTAAAAGTTTTGCGACGGTTGTGACTCAATTGCTACTAGTGCTAAAAATCATTAAACTGTTGCAGTCTTTCTCTTATAGGTTTTTAACCATTAGACATTAAGTACTAATATACAAACAACCAATAAAAAATGTATGTCCTTAAACCTTTTTGATTGGCTTATAAACTGGCCATACGTGTAGTGTGTACATCTGTAGCGGACTTACCGTGGATCATTTGCGAATAACTATAACATCAAAAATGGGCTACGTGGAAAAATAATGAAAAATCAACAAAATAAAAAACAAAAATACTATAAAATAAACAATTTATTCAAACAAAAAGGTAACACAATATAAAAAATTTTGCGTCTTATACTAAAAAACCATATTTCATTATTTTTCCCTAAACATTTGCACTGGAAAAATTACCTGTTGTTTTGAATAAGATAGGCCCTGTGACTGCCTTGTAAAAATAATAAACACCCCCAAAGATATATTAGTAAAAATTGGTAACTAACTTTTTATACAGGAAGCCCCAACGGCTAGAACGGAAATCACAGTCTATGAAAATGTTTTGTGTTTTATAAAAGAAAAGCGTGAACATGGTACATGTATATATAGGCAATATATAAACAAAGGTTTTTCCAAAAATTATAATTTTTAGACGTATTTTAACGTCGAGTTGACGGATCATCTAAACGGTCGGAAGGTCAGCTTTTATTCAGTGGCGAATGATAGTGATTTGTTAGTCAGATAAACTTGTACCGGTCACTGTTTCATTACACGATTTATTTATTAAATGTCGGCAAAAATGACTGCATTAAAACTGCGGGATAAAACTTAATTGTCAATGCCTGTATGTTAGAACAAGATCACAATTTTAAACTGACCACAAAATGAAATCTGTTGTAAAATTTTTGTTTTGTATTTAAATTATTTGTTTATAATATACAATATTCTTTAAGGCAAATGATTATTAATTTAAAATTTCATTTTTGACATTTGAATCTTATTAATTTGACAATATTGTTTTTGTATTTTCTCTTTTCCCTTTCCATAATATACTTTTAGTGATTACATAATTATAAGTCAATGCAATATGTTTTTCTTTCAATCAATGTCCAGAGGCGCAATAAGAAGAGACCGCATGATATGGAACTAGTCCTGAATCTAACTTTTAGTCATTTTAGTAGACAGCTTGTTGATAAAACGTTTCAAACTTAGCTAAAATCGACGCTTGAAACAAGCGAGATAAAAAGGAAAATATACTTCCCAGTAATTCAAGATAATCTGGAAGGATCAATAGATTACAGAGGTCACAATGTCTTTTCCATACTAGTATATACATTCTGTGACATTTTATGAACGCTGTCTTCATATCGTCTTTTCCCCTTCCTTTTAATTCCATTTTCAGGGTGTTCTATTTTGTATACATATATATTTACCCTAATTATAGTAATATACCACAGGAATAAACTCTGCTTTATTCGACCATTCTATCTGCGCAGGTCAAGATAAGAGATCAATGATCTTAACACCTCATACGTCAAATTTAATAAAAACAATTTGGTCAGTTAAAAGGTCCACAGCGGTCAAAAATAGCAATTTGTTCTTTTATGTGGTGTTTGGCATCGTAGACTACATACAAGTTAAAATTAAGCGGTGGGTGGATATTGCGTTGTATTATTGGTTGCATAACTTATAGGAGCCTTATAAAGAATTTGAAAATTTGTACTCTTAACACCTTGACGACGGCACCTCAAAACGCTGTCATTAGTCAGAGCCGAGAGCAACTTTTCATTTATTTTAAGTGTAACTGGATTTAAATTACAAAAAAAAATTGTATTAACTTTTAACAATGTTGTTTTTTTACATTTAAATTACATTTGAAACGTGTACCACCGGTGGTACATGACGGCTGTAATGAATAATTATTTACTGGAGCCGACGTGTACCACCGGTGGTACACGGAAGAAGGTGTCTATAAAATAGCTTTTTGTTTCAGATTAGCCAGTAGAAATGTCGTCTAGAGGGAAAAAAATAATTGCGTTGGTCTCCGCCGACACAGAAAATAACGAAGAAAAACATGAAAATCCTCAAGACGCTACTTCTACGTCACTAGAAAATGTTGAACCTTCAGCAACATTATCCCAGAACATAGAGCCACTAGTGTATCCTTCAACATCAGCTGCTGTTTCTGTTACCTCTTCGGAAGAATCTGATCCCTTCGCAGATTCAGAAGAATCTTATGTTCCCAGTGATAGTGGCCAAGAGGAATCAGACGTCGAGCCATCTAGCCAAAACTCTGATGAAGAAGTAGATGCAGTGACTGCTCAGTCGGATAATGAAATATTTATGCAGAATCGTGGTAAAGAAAGTGACACATGGAGTGCATGTGAACACATTCCAGTGAGTTTTCAGTTCTCTGGACAGAGTGGTGTAATTGTAGACACTATAAACTTGGCGAAACCATATGACATTTTCAGACAGTTTGTAACAGATGAAGTACTTGATGTGATTGTTTCAGAGACAAATCGTTTTGCGGAGCAATATTTGAGATCCCATGTACTGCGCCCCCGTTCAATGTACCGGAAATGGAAAGAAACAAATCGTAATGAAATAAAAAAACTCATCGGCATAATTATAATTATGGGCATAAATCATTTACCCAAAATGCGCTTATACTGGAGTAGCAGTGAAATGTTTGGTAACAAACTTATTCAACAAACTATGACACGTGACCGATTCGATACACTGTTGAAATTTTTACACTTTGCGAATAATGAAAATCCTGCTGTCAGTAGTGATCGATTGGGCAAAGTAAAAAATATTGTTGATCTCATCTGTAATCAATTTAAAAAGACAGTTTCTCCTGGCGAACAAATTGTAATAGATGAGTCGATGGTGCCTTGGAGAGGCCGACTAGCCTTTCGACAGTATTTGCCTGCTAAATCCCACAAATACGGAATAAAACTTTACAAAATTTGCACAACAGAGGGCTACACTTATGACCTTAGAATATATGCAGGGAAAAATAATCCGAATCCACCCATTACATCTTATGGACACACTTATGACATCTGTATGGACTTACTGCAAGGATTACTGAATGAGGGCCGAACGTTATATATAGATAACTTCTATACTAGCGTTCAGCTTTGTAGGTCTCTTCTAGAAGCTAAAACGTACGTGTGCGGCACGTTAAGATCAAATAAACGAGGAGTTCCAAAATCAGTTACTCAAAAAAAATTACGAAAAGGAGAGATTTACGGCGAACAAAATCATAACGGCGTACGTGTCGTAAAGTGGGTAGACAAACGTGCCGTTTTAATGATAAGCACTGTTCCAAGCCACATCTGTGATCTACAGGCTACTGGAAAGCAAAATCGAAGAGGAGAGGACATTCTCAAACCTCCTGCTGTGATTGCTTACAACAAAGCTAAAAAGGGGGTAGATATATCAGATCAAATGTCTGCGTATTATACCTGTTTGAGAAAAAGCCTAAAATGGTATAAAAAAGTATTTGTGGAAGTTGTTTTGGGCACAGCTATGGTGAACGCATGGATCATTTTCAATGATTCAAACCCAAACAAAAAACTTCACATGTTGGAATTTAGAGAACTAATTGCACGTGAGTTATTGTCGGGCATTTCTGAAACTATGGAAGCAGTGGAACCCACACGAACAAAGTCTCGTAGCAGTATGACTATTCATAAGCTGGCAAAATACGAAGGAAAAGTGCGTGACAACCGCAAAAGGTGTGTCTCTTGTTACGAGAAATTGCAGGAAGCTGCTGGTAGTGCTCATGCGAGAAAAAAAACTAAACGTGTAAATACTTTCTGTCAGGATTGTCCAAACAAACCTGTATTATGTTTAGAATGCTTTAATGAAAAACATAAACGTAATTCATGTTAATTTTTTTCGCTTTTGTTTTAATTTTCATATAATTAGTTTTAAGAAATATAAGAATAATAAGTTTTTTGATTTTCAATATTTGTTGTCATATTAGTTAGTAAGCTAAAGTTTTTATTTTTGTTCAGAATTATTTTAATTTTAATATTTTTAAATTGGAAAATAAAAATAATTATTATTTTTGGTGTCCGCTCTTTATTGTCATGTTCTAATCATAATAATAACCGAGTGCGCCACCGGTGGTACACTGATGTACTTATACCTTTTATATAGCCGAGGACTGAATATTGAAAGCTTCACTTAAATCTGGTTGATTTTATATCACGTTAACTCAATATATTACCATGTACCACCGGTGGTACACGACGGCTACAAATAATATACAGCATGTACCACCGGTGGTACACGTCGTCGCCAAGGTGTTATATCGCCAATAAATATATATTTTGAAATAATTGTATTATACAATTTTATCGAATCTATAAAATATTAAACAGCTTACGTATAGAGGTAAAAAGTTTACCACATTTTATTTAACATTTATAATATTTACAGATACACTCTGTCTATTAGACTCAAAAGAGTGAGGTTATATTGATGCGAATCAATGATTCACGTTATAAATGTAATAAAAT
Organism: Diabrotica balteata; assembly: GCA_918026665.1. NCBI lineage: Eukaryota > Metazoa > Arthropoda > Insecta > Coleoptera > Chrysomelidae > Diabrotica > Diabrotica balteata. Next base: position 25,454,189 of record OU898278.1, read on the forward strand.
AGAAAAAAATGCTAACAAACAAATTTAAACAATTGAAAGATGCTTTTTTTATTAACTGTTCAATATCATGTTGTATTGTGAAATGTCTGTAGAAACAGATAAATTAGCCAAATCATATCCGTTGAGAAAATAATTAGTTTTTCAGTAATATTTTGAGGGCTGAGAACAACAGGGTTGCAAGCGACTTTTTTTAACAGAAATCTATTGTTCTTTGAATTCTGCATAGAATAGTATTGAAAGTTCTGTCATTCGTTGATAGATAGCGCCACAGTCAACAATGAAATATAGTTCCAAGTGCACAAAATGCTTTAAGGTTAGAACCATATAGTTTAATGTACTACAGTAAGTATTGGTGAAAGTTAAATATCAGTTTTATCAGTTAAAATTATCATTTTCTTGCTTTGCAATGTCCTGTATCCGAAAATGAAACTTGGGAAGGGAAGAGAAAAAAAATAACGTTCAAAATATGTATGATTTATACATTAAAATGTGCAATGCAAATAATATACCTCCACAAACGATGTCTTTGTATAGACACATTTTTAATTTTGAGCATAATCTAGAGTTCTTGCAACCGAAAACGCATAGGTGTGACGTCTACGAGGACTATAGATTGATCAAAAAAGAGAACAGGTTTTATGCAGAAGAGAAACAGATATATCTCTCCTACATTACAAAGAAATTGATAATGCGCCAAGAACGTGAACATAGCAAAAAAACAACAGAACTCAAACTGTGCCAGTATATGTTTTTTATCTGGAAAATGTACCTAAATCTGAAGTCCCTGTGCTGTTTTAAAGACAGAAATTATGTTCTGTTGATTCAGAAGTTTACTGTGCAGTATGACCATAAACATTATATGGGAGATCAGGGAATGATTTGTCTAGTGCTCTAATACAAATTTTAGAGAAAAGTAGTTTTAAAACATCCGGAAATAAATGAGATAATCACGTAGAGTGATAGTTGTGTTCCTCAGAACAGGAAATCCCTGATCTAAGTAGCAATCACTGACTTCCTGAACAAACATCCTAATATCCAAATGGTAACTATGAAATACTCCATACATGGTCATTGGTGCATACAGGTTGTCGATGATATCCATTCTCCCATAGAAAAAGCTATAAAGGTTACGGATATTTGGTCTCCACTAGCCCTTTATAGACTTTTATTAAAATTTTTTCGAACACAGACGAAAACCATTCTGTGATTAATATGAAAGCAAGACACTTTAAAAACTTAAAAAAACAACTACGTTTTGTGCAAGGAGACCTGTTTACTGTTCAGTATAAGTAAGCAGTATAATATGTTCAGCTGAATGATCACAGAGCCTAATTTTCTACAGTCAATGTTAGTAAAATTACCAGCAGCACTAGGAAGAAACAAAGAGTGGTTCCCATAATTAATTCTAGTGCTGATTTTGCATTTGCCCCGGTCGATAACGTAAAACCCAAATCTCTGACTCAGAAAAAGCTTGAGCGTATTGAGTTTGCGTATAAAAGGATGCCACTGGAAGATCAGAATTACATGAAATGTTTGATTTCTGAAAAGAAAAACAGTTTATAAATAAAAGTTAATTCTCTACTCTTCGTTAATTTTCTTTTTCCTCATTTTATAGGCTATTATTGCTATCAATATGCTATCAATGCTACAAAGGCAGTACACTCTAAAATGATAAGTTATTTTTAAAACTTCAAATTTATTTAGGAACACAAGTTTTAAGTAAAGCAGTTACAGTGCCATAAGGTTCCAAGTACAAGTGTAACATTTTGAAATAACCATGAAATTTGCATTTTCTACCAAAACGACAGCATTGTTTTATGAATTACTGTATTACCAAATCCTTAAACAATAATATATAACATATCTAGCAAAGTATAATTTTTGTCAGAACTGTTTTATTTGACAGAAAACTTTAAAATTCGTTTCCTGAAAATTTTTGTAAAGGTCGCTTGGAACCCTATGGGTTCTCATCCCTTGATTGCTCTCTTTTTCTAATAACCGTCACGAGCACGCGCAGGACTGTGCAATATTATAACAGCAAGTGTTTAAGTTAAACATAATCATATAAACGATATCTCGCTGGTTAATTATTGTTGATTTATGATATATTGTTAATGTTATGTTAATTATTAATAATTTAATTATAAATGTAAAGAAAATTGATATATCATCCAAACCTACTTTCAATGGAAATAACTTTTTAAGGCGTTTTAAATTGAATAATGTTTTTAATTAAATTCATTATAATCACAGGTAACAATTTAAGTTGAATAATTAAAATAGTAGAAAATATATACAACAGTGTAGATTTTTCTGTAGATAAACAATTCATTAAAACGTACGAACCGTTGGAACTACCTGTATATACAAATATATGTACTTATTCCGTTTTTTTTTCTACAAAAAAAAAGAGACATAAATGCACCTTACTAATAAAAAATAATTTAAAAACCACTTTATACTTAAAAATACTGAAATTCAAGACTAGGACATTCGGAAAACCCCGTGTCACCCTTATCCAAAACTTTTCTTTCCGGAATGTCGGTGTCTCAACTGGATGAGACGGTCCTGCATTAAAATATCGTGAGGCATCGCTCAAAAGTTATAATGGAAGAGAAGAGAATTCTTTAGGATACAAAAAAATGTTTTTATATTAAATTTTGTAAAATATATTGAATCTCGGCCTAAAATTAGCAATCTCAGAAACAGCTTTTTAAGTACATTTCTTTATTTCTCAATTAATTTCTCTTCTTGTTACAATAGAGAGCTGTTTTTAATATATTGACAGTTTGTATGATGTTTTTCAGTTTTTTTTGCCAGATTTTCTATTCTTTGGCAAGCTGCTTTATAAGAGTCTGACTAATTTGTCAATCAAGACAAAGGCGCCTGCTTCTGGATGATTATTTTTTCCGGATTGACAATTGACACGTCAGATGTTCAAAAATAGTCCTAGTCTCTAATGTTAAAATCAAAAAGGCTGCTCACTGACAGTCTAACTGATATACCTGTTAGATCGTTTACCACTTTGACCATTTCGAGATCTGGCTAGATGTTTATCTATGTTTAACAACACTGACTACTATTTTAGAATCTAGATGACATTTAACCGGTTTCTTATTGTTACACTAATTTCCTTGAAATAACCTGGATACTGTTTCCAATGTTCTTACAATTTTTGCTCCATATCGAAACCAGCTGGGGCAACAACATGAAAAGCATTTTATAAAAAAATATAGTTTTTCTCAGATTCCTTAAATTTAAGTAATTAAATAAATGGTATCTTGATAAACGTGAAGAATAAAAAGTTCGTAATCTGAAGCCATCAAAACATCTTAAGAAATAATTACTAGGAATCGATAAAAAAATAGCTAGTAAGGATCAAAAGATAACAAAGTAGTGTAAATTATTTTCTACTCCTGTCTGTTCAATGTACACATGTTAATTGCTTCAATATGGATAAGAGTAATCTATCTGGATAACTTCAAACTGAATGACACCATACACTGTTGAATTGCTGTTCAAATTTCCGTAGATAACTCACGAATTTCAGTACAGAACATCTCAACTCTAAACAATATTTAACATCATTTTGGTGTGTGGTATGGAAACTTAATTTAAATTCATCTAAATCATGGTTGCGTTTTAATTGGTTTTTCGTTTGTTTTTTTTTTACTTTGACTCTTTTTTACTTGGCTATTTATTCGGTATCGGCCTTCATACCGCGTACTTCACCTTTTTGACGGAGAGCTTCTAGTTCTTCTTTTGTTTTATCTTCTATTGCACGAATGTCTTCCATCGTCAGACCGTGCCAGCGGTCCATCCAACAGAAAACTTGTCTAAAAAACAAATTAATTATAAATATATACAGTGACGTTGTAACGTGTCAAAAAGCCGAGACGTTATATTTTGTTTAGATTTCGTTCATTTAAGTTGGGTTTTTATAAGTAATTCTCAAGAAATTATTCTACGCCGTGGTGATAAAATGTCCGTTATGTTTTTACCACTCAGGGCCGTTCAAATATCAAATAGTATTATAAAGGGGGTAGGGAGTAGGAACTCCTTTGGAGTCCCTTGGATTCTATTGGATAGTCCTCTCAGGGAAAGTGAATCAATCCCTGCCCTCTACAAAAAAATACTTTCGGTGTGGTGAAGATGGCGGAGTTGGTAACCTTTGATTTTAGGGATAGTATAGGATCACAACCCGCGGCGTATGATCCAGAGTGGGCGGCCGCAAACAGTGTCGGACCCAGAATGGGCGGCTGAAACAAACACTCACCAACACGTCTAGCCAGCGTGATGTTTAAAGGCTAAATACCCCTCACGAAAATGTCAGTTGAAAACACGCAAATACCCCAGGCAAGCAGGAATAATATTTCCAGAATCTTGCACTGATAAATTATCAGTCCGTTCCATGGATTCTGGGGGGGGGGGCAAAAATTGACAATTGACAAAGACAGGAAAAAGTTTCCGAAATAAGACGACACTTTATATAGGATGCACGTTCCCTACAATCCGATGAAAGATTACTGAACTTGAGTGCGAACTAGAAAACATAAAGTGACACATAGTCAGACTCAGCAAAATCAGAAGACGTGGCGAACACTTATTTAAACTAAAATTACGACAGTAGTTTTTACCACGTAGGTGATGACAGTAATTCGTTGGAAGAAACCAACTTCATTATACACAGGCGTCTCCAAATAAGTATAGTATTACTAAACAAATTTTCCATAAGAGTGATATTTCTTACTCTCAAATTGAATACAAGGTATAATATGAAAATAATACAGGTTTATGCACCAACAACAGACCGTTATGAAGAATTGGACCTATTCTATGATAATACCGAAGCTGCTCTTAAAGGCCATCAAGGACATGTTACTTTTATATGTGGTGATTTTAACACCCAAACAGGAATGAAATCCAACCCTACAGAAACACCTCTGGGAAACTTTGGCTCGGATGGTAAAAATGAACGTGGCGAAATACTGTTAAAGTTCATGCTGCAATTTGAACTATTCCAAATGAACAGTTTTTTCAAAAAGAAACAACAGAGAAGATGGTCATGGCACAGTCCTAATGTATAAACTCAAAACAAAATAGATTTTATTATCAAGGACAAAAAAACACACCATTAAAGACATCACGATTCTAAACAGATTTGTTACCAGTAGCGATCATAGAATGGTACGAGGTAAAATGGAAATAAGCTTAAAGAAGGAGAGGTATAAGATGATTAAAAGGAAGAACAAATTAAAACCATGGATGAAACCACAAGATGTAGAGTTTTCAGCAATGTATTTCCGACAAACTTAGTAGTCCTGAAACAGAAAATAATATAAACGACAAATAATAAATTAACAAATGCTTTACTAGAGAAGATTAGGCAAAATACCAGACCACTAATGCAGAAATGAAGAGAAATGGCAAAGGATGCCATTTGCATGCCTACATAACGAGCAAAGGATGAATGTAAAAAAACATTAGGAGGAAGAAGGTATTAAAGAGTATTTTAAACCAACCTTTCACCCTAAAGTTGTTAAACCAGTTAATCGATAAACTTTAAAAAAAATTGGTATGAGTTTAATTATTAAATTTTTACAAAAAAACTTGAGAATTACCCAATTTCTTTGTTAGAATCCGTCTAAAATACTGTAAGTATGTAATATAATTCCTGAAATTAATAAATAAAAGAAAAAATATTAAACATAGAAGAAATATTACAGATTATTCAAGTAATGAATTTCTATTAAAACTCACCTATGGAAATTTGTAAATAGCCGCCTTTCAGATTTTTGTATAAAACTTTCTATCCTCGTCTAAAACGATAAAGATATATAATAATTAATCAAGAATGAAAAGGATTTTATATAGTAGCGTTTGAAAATTTTTTGACTAGAGTAACTCTTACTATGAAACTAATAAACTACTCATGTTGCAGTGACGGAGATATTTCGCTAAACCATCTAGCAATACCCTTTTTCAATGTTCCATATTCACTTCTATCACAGTTCACTTCTCCCTAGGTCTACTGCATATATGCCCATATTTTTTCCATTTCTGTGTCTTAGTAGTATATACTACTGACACGTTACCATCAACATCCATTAAACTCTAAAGGCATGTCTCCTTGGAACTTCAATTTCATCTCAGCCAACATTAAGAGAATAGACATGTATAGTAGCTGTCCAAATCCCATTGTGATATATTTCAAAAGACTTGGGAGTGCTAATAATACTAACTGATAGCTAACTTCAGTCAGTACTAGACTCACTTCAACAACAATCCGAAAGGATTAAAATTGGGGATGTACCGGATAGCGTACCTGGCCAATTCGGCTGGATTGGTACCTGACCGGACTCCAGAATTTCGGCCGGATCCGGACCTGCCTATAAGGAAGTATTCCAATCGCTTAATGTTATTTTATACTTTTATACCCAGTTCTGAGGTGGGAAATCTTTCAAATTCTTTCAGATTTTTAAAATCTTCAAAATTCCGGCCGGATCATAATGAAGATTCGACAGGAACGGTAGTTCCGACCGAATTAGTGGTACCGCGAGAATTCCGGTGTATCTTTAATGAAAATTTAATTTTTTAATGAGATCTGTAGTACTGACACAAACAAATTTCAATTACCTGTAAACCAAACCATTTGAATTCTACAGTTACTAATTTATAACACGTCATCACAGGATTGACTTTGTCCTTCCAATCAGGACCGACCAGAGGTCCTCTGCCTGTCTTTTGAGACTTGAACTTAGTAGGATCTTCGTCATCTTTGTAATCTCCAGACGATACAGCATCATTAGCGATGTCGATGTGTACCACTTCTCTTTGTTTCAATTTGTCACCCGGTAAGTCATGAACCTAAAATAGATGAGATTAAATATATAACGAAATAAGCGACAAAAACTATTTAGTTAGATACGAAAAAAAAAGTAAGGAAATGCCATCGCCAACAATGTTAAAATTGGATGCTAACGTGTAACCTGTTTGACATAAGTTTTCGATACCAAAATTAACAATGATTGACAAATCAAATTTGTATTTATAAAAATAAATGCATTATGTCAATTTTATAATATACTGTAAGCTACAATCTATTACATTCTGTGCTTTCTTCATACATACCCATGGACAGCACAATGATATCAATGTTCAAGAAAGGAGATAAAGAAAACCGCACCAATTATAGAGGTATAAATCTACTGAACATCGCAATCTAACAACTTATCAGATGGACAACAAGGATTCAGATCCGTAAGAATCTGCGTATTTGTACTAAGACAAATCACAGAAAAGGCCATCGAGTACAATAAACCAGCATATTTATGTTTTATAGACCTGACAAACGCTTTTGATCGCATCCATGTCGAAGACGAGACGTCTTAAACCAACTGTATAAAAGAAATAACCATTCAAAACATCTACTTACATAATCGAATACAGGCAAAGATAAATGGAAAACTAACACAGCGTATACCAGTGGAAGCGGAGTCAGACAGGGCGACTCGTTAAGCCCTAAATCTCTTTAATATAATAATGGACGAAATAATACAAGCAGTCCGGAAAGGTCATGGTCATGGACAGAATGAGGAACAAAGAAATCCAAATATTATGTTATACAGACGACGCTGCATAAATCGCCGAGACAGAAGACGAGTTCCAAAGATTAACACATATCTTCAATACAACAGCAACAGCCAAGAAATACAATATGATAATATCAGCAGAAAAAACCAAATGTATGACAACACCTAAATACCCACTATATCGAAATTGATGGGAAAATCATAAAGCAGGAAGCAAGCTTTAGATATCTGGGAATAGATATAACAAGTTACGGAGATGTTGAAGAAGTACGACAACAAAGCTTAAAAGTAAGCGGCGGAATCTCTTAATGACACAATATGGAAGAACAAACACCTAGACAAGACACAAAATAAGAATCTATAAACCAGCAATTAGACCTATATTGACATACACAGCGGAGACAAGATTACACTTCTAAATCGAGATGACTACTAGAAACAACAGAGATGAAAATACTCCGCCAAATATCAGGTAAAAGTCTGATGGATAGGGAGCGAAACGAAAACATAAGAAGAAGAGCATGCAATATAGAAAAGATAAATGGATGGGTGACAAAACGTAAACAGGAGTGGAACGAACACATTAGTAGAATGGCAGAGGATAAGATAGTACGAATAACACAAGATAAGTCACCAAATGGACGAAGAAATATTGGCAGACGGAGAAGATGGTGCGATAATTTAAACAATTTGGGAGGCTAATATTAAAGAAGAAACAGGCTTTAAAACCTAGATACAAGAAGCCAGAAGAAGAAGCTGTTTTCGAACTTTTAGTATAGGTATTACTTTTGACTAAATTTTCTCAATTTCACTGAACTACTTTATCTAATACGATGGCTGGAGTCTAAAATGGGGACTGGACATAATTGAACAGACTTTTTTTATTATCCCGGTATTTTATAGCGTTCTCCGCCTTCCGGTTCCCAGTTTCCAGCTACGTCGGTCATTCCATTCGCCAGCGTGAAGGTTTCTTTCCGACATTGCCTTCTGAATGCCGCCCAGCCAGGATTGTTTTGGCATTTCCCTCTTTCTTCTTTCCCTTGGCGTCCATTTTAAAATTTGGTTTGGCAGGCTGTCGTCGTCCATTCTTTTCACATGACCATACCAGATCAGTTGTCTCCTTTGAATTTCGTTAATGATGGTTGACTTGACTCCTATTATATTTCTGATATGGTCATTTTGTATTCTATCAAGCCTTGATTTTCTAGCTGATCTTCTCCAGAAGTCCATTTCCAATGTAAGTAGGCGTCGCTCAAGGGATTTAGTAAGTTGCCATGTTTCGCATCCATAGAGCACTATACTTTTAAAGATGGACTTAAAGAGGAGAGGTGTAACCCTAGATGCCTAGGGTTACAGGCGAAGGTCAACGGTGGACGGAGCAAACGAGATTGACTCGGAGTGCACGAGTGAAATCCATTGGTCCCGAAAGCGGAAGAACCGATTTAAGGGAAGACTAGTCTCTAGAGTCCTGAAAGACAACTAGTCTAGAGGAAGAAAGCCTTGATTAAAAATTACCCGGTTCTCCTGGAGGGGGTTAAGTCATGGGGCCAGCACCTCCATACTAGTTGAAATCCTATAAATGCTAATAATCCTAGTACTATGTAATTGAACAGACTAAGTACAAAAAATTAGTTAGATACCAAAAATAACTGCCAATGCTAGCAACATATAACGTTAGCTATGATCATGTTATGTAATATGATATGCCATATTTCAGTGGTGTAATGAATAAGTAGCAAAGGAAATGAACGGAAGAGACGTTGAAGACTGATTGAACGCAAGTTCTTATCACAAACCTGAAGACAGGAAATGAATCCTAACTTAAAAATATTGACAAAGAGGAGATCGATGTATGTGAATGACCGATTCAGTTAAATCATTCTAAAGAATTTTTTCTACGTGAAAAGACTGCCAGGACCTGATTTTATAAACAAACCTCGTATATCTGAAGAAAACTGCATGAAAAGAATTCAACACGAATATTAAATAATATGAATTATTTCTATTTAAATAGAAATTATTAAAGGAAACAATATTAAAATAAAAAATAAGTGAATAACTGAAAATCAACTTTTTGGCACTTGGCCCATTATTGATAAATCTTTAAATGGAAATAAGACGGTGATTTTCTTAAGAGGAATGCATAGTTAAGTGGCTGTGCGAATAGGTCAAGGTATATGTCAAGGGCAATATTATATTGGTAATAATAAGTTAATCGATTAATAAATATAACCGCTTGAGTTTCGTCGTGGTCAATGCATTTTTAGATGCAAGCGAAACTGCTTAATTGGAAATAATAACCAAATTGACAAACTGTTGATATTGGTTATTATTAATCAATTTTGAACTGTCTAGTGTGTTTGAAGAGTTGACTGACTTCATAATTGTCATTTTTATATACATTTATAATTTGTATAGATTTTTTATAGACATTTTATAGATATTTGTATAGATTTCTTTTATCATTTTGAAAGAAATACATATATGGCAAGAATTGGATTTGTAAGGTGTAGACTTTACATCAAACGACCCAAGTCAAGCTCTTCTGCCCGAGCAGTTGATACGAGTTGATCTGCCCTCCTAGATAATTAATGAGTCACTGGCTACCGGGTGTGAGCGGAATAACCTTATCAGATCTATATACCGTCGAACGGGAATTAAGGAAAGGTAATTACAAAAATACTCCTCAACCCGTCTGAACAACGGGAAACCAAATACTCCCAATTAAAGTTAGTACCATCTATCTACCGTCCGTCGGCAAATTCAAACAAAAACATAACTTCCAGACCATCTTTTACCACGTTCAGTCCAGACAAATTAATATAATTATTTAAATGGCGAAGAATACATCAATAATAACCGACATAATCAAAAATCATCCACAAGACAGAGAAGTTTCGTCTAATTATGCGAACAGGTTCCCACATTATTTAAAGAGTTTTTCCCGGATGATGTATTGTACGACATGAACCATAGAACGGCCACCGAGATCACCGGATCTTACCCCATTAGTTCTTTCTTGTGGAGTTACCTGAAGTTCAAGGTATACGAAACACTGTCGTCTTTTTGTAGAAAATAAGGGTGTCTTCTTAAGGTGTCGTGCATTTCTGCGTAGGCGTCCACCGTACATCGTCTTGTCAGGTGAGATGTTAAATATTCAGGATTAAATAATTCTGTTTTTAGTAGCATTGCGAAACATTTTATATTTATAGCTGTGGATTCCTGTTCATTGTCGAATATTGCGCAGCCATGACATTTTTTTACGTCCCAGACCTCTCCTACCCTCTATCTTCTATTCGAGTATCAGTTGCTGAAAAGTGTATCTTTCTCCTCGTAATATCTGCCCAAAGTATGCAGTCTTCTTACTTTTTACATAACTAAAAAGTTCCCTATCCTGTAAGCCCGCTCTTCTGAGTACTTCCTCATTTCTGACCCTGTCCGTCCATGATATTCTAAACATTCGACGCAGGCACCACATTTCAAGTTTGCTAATGGAACTGGCCTTTAACGTCCATACTTCCATTCCATATAGGAGAACAGGCCATACGTAACACTTAAGCATCTTGTATCCGAGGTTGAAGTCCAATTTGCGATCAGTCAGAAACTTACGAAGCCTCAAAAAAGCATTTCTGGCTTGTTCAACTCTGCTCTTTATTTCATTCTCGGGGTCCCAACCCTCGTTCAGCAAACAACCCAAGTATTTGAATTGCCTGACCTGTTCGATTTCTTCTCCAGAGACATATTTCTTTGCGTTGGGGTAATCATTTATACTTATAATCATCGTTTTTGTCTTCTTGATATTTATTTTCAAACCCCGAGCTTCACTTCCAAGAGTTAAATCATTGCAGGGGTGTAAAACCCTTAAAAACCACAAAGTACGCCCTCTTGATGTTACCTTGTATTGAGAAAGACAAGGTAAAGTAAAATAAGCCACTACTAGGGTTAAAATAAAACAACAGGTACAGTTGAAAAGAAACTCAGCCACAGAGTCTAGGAAATAATACGCAGAGCCCCTAGAGCGCTATGCTCTAGGGAGCCCGAGAAGGACTAACCTGGCTGACCTGAAAGTCACCGGATATTTATAAGTGTTTAACCATTTAACCTGTACAAACTTATGGAGCGGAGACTTTAACACTCACGCAAAAATCTGCGAATAAACTCAGAGTTACGCAACGAGCCATGGAACGTGCAATGCTGAACGTGAGCCTCCAAAACCACATAACAAACCAACAAATCAGGCAAAGATCAGGAGTTCAAGACGTCATCGAAAGAACCACGTCGCTTAAGTGGAACTGGGCAGGGCACTTAGCCAGAGCACAAGATGGACGGTGGATAAGACGTATTATGGAATGGAGGCCCAGAAACTATAAAAGAAGCCGAGGACGACCACCGACTAGATGGACCGATGATATAAAACGCGTAGCGGGAAACTGGCTACAAGCGGCTCAGAGTAGAGAACACTGGAAATAACTGAGGGAGGTCTATGTCCAGCAGTGGACGCGATTGGCTGATTGATGAACCATTTATATGGTATTTTCAGGTTAACCAGCCAATAAGAAAATTCGAGGCGGGCCGACGCGCATCGGAGTGCGTACTAGTTCTCGGACTATGGCACTCGATGACAACACATCCACAAAACATTGCTGATCTACGTCAGAGCTATACAATAATATAACAACATAACTAGACAAATGTTACAGAATGTTGGAGGAGAAACAAACAATAGGTTATACTACTGCCAACAAGTGAATTGTGAACATTTTAAACACCTAACAAACTAAAATTTTGAGTTTTTATTATTGAAATTTATTAATATGAAAGATGGAATATTTTTACCATTTAATCAGTTAAGAAATAAACAAAAATTATCAGTGTAATATATTTCTGGAATCAGATTTTGATAACCTTTCAAATGAAGTATCACAAGACCCCCTTTGCCATTTAAAAAAAAAATTAAATGAAATTTAAAAATCCACGTGTGAGAGATCTTTAAAATAAACCGGTTGACAGAGGGCGTAAGACTTTATCCTCTTACTGTATATACGTTTATATGCGAGATTTTTACAAAAACGTTAAAAAAAATAAAGCAGCTATGGTCATAGTCCAGCGTGTAATTTTTTATAATCAAATATCAAGGTTACTAGTTGTAATCCTTCCGTCGGTGAATTAATAAAAATTATTTAAAATGCAACTTTTATCATATAAGTGTGCAAAACTAACTTTACCATTAAAAAATATACCTGTCGACAGCATTTCCTATATTTTGTGTGAGTTAAATTATGATACAATGTTATAATTACGATTAGATATTTTTTATCATAAATTGTGATACCGCAAGATGATTGCGGGTTCGTATTAGCAAATCGCTTGAAATATTATTTAAATGAACTAGTATTTAAATAATAAACTCATTATTAATTTTAAAAGGAGAAGTATTTTATAATAGATAATTAAATTAAGTTTTTGATTTATATATATATATATATATATATATATTTATATATATATATATATATATATATATATATATTTATATATATATATATATATATATATAATATATATATATATATATTATATATTATATATATATATATATATATATCGACAGTCACTAATATCCAGTATTTCTTATATATATATATATATATATATATATATATAATATATATATATATATATATATATATATATATAATCTATATTCTATATATCGACAGTCACTAATATCCAGTATTTCTATATATATATATAAATATATATATATATATATATATATATATATATATATATATATATATATTATATATATATATATATATATATATATATATATATATATATATATATATATATATATATATATATATATATATATATATATATATATATATATATATAATCTATATTTATAAGCAAAACTGGATTAGTTATTTTTCAAAACACTCTACAGGATAATCGGACGGCTTTTTGCAGAAAGGGACCAATCCACAAAAATGAGATTATCTATTATACCATTCTTATTGTATTACGAGTCATATACACTCTCCGGCAAAATTAACGGAACATCTTAAAAATGGGACATGTTAGATGACTCGAATTTCCTAAACCTGTTGTCCGATTTTAGTGATTTTTTTAGTATGTTATAGGTATATTATTTAAGAATATTAATGAAATAATATTGTTGCTAGACAGGTCAATGTCATTTTATACCGGGTGTAACAATCATACTGTGTTTTTTCCTTAAAGTTCGAAACACCCTGTGGAATATTCTAGCATATATAAAATATTGAAATTCAAGCTCAATTATAGTCTCAGGCTTTCTTAAAACTTTCTTTTTTGATTCATTTGCTTGTGTTGGATAATAAAAAAGTTAGGTACGTGAACAATTAGCCATGTTTTTCATCAATAAATGCTCATTTTCTTCTTAGTTTCACCAGCATATTTAAAGGAACAACCATAAAATCTGAGTATTTTCTCTCTAGTCTATATACTGTTTAGATAATATCATAATACGAATGTTGGTGAAGTATTCTGAATTTATATTACAATAGTAGTACAATATAAAACCTGTTTAAGAAGAAATAAAACACAAAGATGTCAGACTCAACAAAATACGGATTTTAAACGTATTAAATTTATTGTACAGTTTGAACTTAAATTGGTTTTTTATGCATTTTTTTGGCTTTAATAGCGTGTGTTTCCCCTACGAGCCCTTACAACTGCAGTTATTCGTCTTCTCAGTTCTCGTCATCAGTTGTTGGGCAGTCTCTCCCATTCCTCAATCAAAGCAATTGTGACTTCCCCTCTGTTTTGAATAGCAGGAACCCGTGCCCTAAGTTTTCTGCCTAGCATGTCCCACATATCCTCTATCGGGTCTAGGTCTGGGGAACAAGCTGGCCAATTCATCGTTGTTATACCCACTTGTAATAAGAAATATCTTACACAGTCTGCGACGTGTGGGCTCGCATTATCCTGCATTAAAATAAATTTTCGCCAATATATGGTGAAAAAGGTACCACATGGTCTTGGAGAATATCTCTGATATACTTATCTGCTGTTAATGCTCCATCATCAATCACCACTAACTCTGTTATTGCTCCCCCAACATATACCGCCCCACACCATAATTGAACCTCCACCAAAAGGTACGGTCGTAGTAAAATTGAAAGGGACATTTCGTTCTCCTTGGCGATGATACAATCTTCCTCTACCATCGATGTAATTTACACAGAAACGGCTCTCGTCCGTAAAGAGAATTTGACTCCAGTGGTTATCATTCCAATTTTGATGTACTCGACCAAATTGTAGTCGTGCTAAACGATAGTGTCTCTGGAGTCTGGGATCTTTTATTGGCACATATGACTTGAGACCGGCTTTTTTAAGTCTCTTTCTTACTATGCGCTCAATTAAATACAAGTTTGTACTTGTTATGAACAGACAGAATGACTGTAAAATGTAAAACACAATACAAATAAACAAATTAATTTGACATTTAAGACTTTCTTGTGACAAGGAGCTTTCAAAACTATGTAGATATAGTCTATAAAATACAAATATAAAGAAATATTGCATTAATAACAGGTTCCTTTAAATTTGCCGGTGTGTGTATTAAATTGTTAACTTCTCATAGCCTACTTTAGGCTTGTTTATTAAACTAAGCAGAAAATGAGGATTTATTGATGAAAAACATGGCTAGTTGTTAACGTACCTAACTTTTTTATTATCAAACATAAGCAAATGAATCAAAAAAGAAAATGTTAAGAAAGCCTGAGGCTATAATTAAGTTTTAATTTCAATATTTTATATATGCTAGAATATTCCACAGGGTGTTCCGAACTTTAAGGAAAAAACACAGTAGGATTGTTACACCCGGTATAAAATGACATTGACCTGTCTAGCAACAATATTATTACATCGATATTTTTAAATAATATACCTATAACATACTAAAAAAATCACTAAAATCGGACAACAGGTTTAGGAAATTCGAGATATCTAACATGTCCCAATTTTAAGGTGTTCCGTTAATTTTGCCGGTGAGTGTAGTTTACTCCAAAAAGGATCCAACCCAACAGGTAGTTTTTATAGTCATCTATTAACTAGTGAACCAAACCAACATATCAGTTTACTGGGAAAGTTGCCTGCAGACGGGATCCAAGCGGTTTGGTTCCTTTCTGCAAAACGACTTAACAGTCATAGCTGGTAAGATTAAATTTAGTAGTAGTTGCGAAATAAACAATATACCAAAATACAAAAGTTATCACCGCAGATCCCAATGTTTTGAAGCTAAATTATTTCTACCTCCAGAAATGACTAACTTTGATGTACAGAGAATATAAAGAAGCAAATGAAAATCCAGTTAGTTTTCAAACATACAGACGTATATTTTTAACCAAATTTAATTTAAAATTTAAAACTTTAAAAAAGGATACCTGCAATATATGTGACACCTACCACAGTAGAATCCAAAATGCCTTTTCTGACAACGAAAAAGAAAAACTCAAGGAAGATCACGACAATCATATAAAAAATTGGCAGAGGGTTAGAAACCAAATGAAGAATGATATTAAACTGGCTAAAGATAATGAAACAATAAAGTGTTGCATAAACAATAAACATTTGATTTAGAAAAAACACTACCATTACCACGGTCACCAACGGGGATTCTGTTTTATTAGAGACAAATTTTGTGTATACTTTAGGCATTCACTCTGGTTCCATCAACAAAGGCCATTTTTACGTCAGGACGGAGCCCAAGAAATTGGTTCATGCTTAAAAAAGCATATTAAAGAAAATGTAGCTGACAATATAACTGAATTTATCTTATGGTCGGATTCTTGTGGCGGTCAAAACCGCAACATTAAACTGACGTTAATTCTTAAAGCTATCTTGCCATCACATTCTTCTTTAAAAATAATTCGCAGGCGTTTTCTTGTATCAGGCCAAGTTTCCTACCAAATGATTCTGATTTTTTAGAAGTGGAATGTGCACTAAAACATCAACAACGACTTTACCTACCAGATGATTATATAAAAATTATGGAAACGTGTCATACAAACAACAAATTTAAAGCTACGCGAATGCTATCTGTTGAATTTTTTGGAACTGCCGAGTTGGAAAAGCAAACAATGAATTATGCTGAAATAGATATTAGAAAAAAACAAGTGGGCCGACCAGCAACATTTAAAGATCTACCACTACCTATGTGGCTCAATGAAAAACAAATATCAAATCCAAAACTAGTACCGGCACAGACATTATTCTTCTTCTTCTGGTTCCTATCCGTTTCGGATGTTGGAAATCATATTGGCAATCATAACCTTGCTCGCTGCGGCTCGAAACAGCTCCGTTGAGGTTTTCTTAAACCATGTTCTTAAATTCCGGAGCCATGATGTTCTCCTTCTACCGGGTCCTCGCTTACCTTTGACTTTACCTTGCAATATAGACTGCGTCAGGGAGTAACGGTGCTGATTTCTCATAACGTGTCCCAGATATTGCAATTTTATGCGTTTGATCGTAAACACAATCTCTGGTTCCTTCTTCATTTTTCCTTGTACTTCCTTGTTCGTGATCCTTGCTGTCCATGATATTCTCAGCATTCTTCTATAAAGCCACATCTCAATGCTTCAAGTTTTTTAATAGTGGTGTCTGTAAGCGTCCATACCTCCGCCCCGTACAACACAGAGAAAACATAGCATCTCAGTCTCATTTTTGTATCTAGGGATATGTTGTGACTTTTGAAGATGGCGCTCATTTTGTTAAAGACCGTTCTTGCCTTTCCTATGCGGCATTTTATTTCCTGTACATTGCTCCCCTGTTCGTTTATAATAGTTCCCAGGTAGCAATACTGTTTTACTCGCTCTATCTGCGTCCCATTAATGTATAGATGAGCCCCGTTTATATTATCCTTGCTGATAAGCATTTGTTTCGTTTTGTGGGTATTAATGTTTAGTTCGTACTGTTGACTGCACTCGTTTATTCTGTCCATTAGCCTCTGAAGTCCCTCTAAACTATCTGCTATCACCATGGTATCGTCGGCATATCTAACATTGTTTACTCTTTCACCATTTAGAAGGATGACTTCGTCTATTCCGTACAGAGCCTCGTTAAAAATGTTCTCTGAGTACATATTAAATATCAACGGCGATAGGATACATCCCTGTCTAACTCCACGTAGTATTTTTATGTGATCTGTTTTTTCTCCGTTAATTTTCATGTATGCAATCTGATTCCAGCAGAGTTCTGAAATTATTCTGAGGTCTTTGTCATCCAGGTCTGCCTCTTTTAAAATGTTTATCATCTTTTGATGTCGAACTCTGTCAAATGCCTTTTCATAGTCGATCAAGCACGCGTATAAGTCGCAGTTAACGTCCCTGCATCTTTGAATCAATACCTGTACTCCGAAAAGTGCCTCTCTGCTACCCACTGCGTTAATGAAGCCGAACTGTCTGAAGCCGAATTCTTCCATGGATGACTCTAAGAAACAGTTTCAACATGTGGCTCATTAGGCTGATTGTTCGATATTCTTCGCACTTTTTAGCCCCCTGTTTTTCAGGTATCGCTATGAATTCTGATTCTAGCCATTTAACAGGGATGATTCCTATATTGTATATTTTATTGAAGACAGCCGTGATCCAATTTATTTCTTCTTCCTCCAAGAGTTTTAAAAATTCAGCTTCGATATTATCAGACCCTACAGCTTTCCTGTTTTTCATCCGTTTTATTGCTTCTTCTACCTCGGATTTAAGTATGTCCGGGCCCGTCATCCTCTCTGAAAATGGATGCCTATAATCCGTTCTTTGATCTTGAAAAAGTGTCTCCAAATATATTCTCTACTTGTCTTTCAACTCTTGGGTGCCAATGATTAATTTTCCATTGGTGTATATGAGTTTTATTTGTGTTCGCTTTTTCAAAGTATCCGTTATTTCTACAGACATTATAGACGATGTAGATTTCATGACGAATCGTCAGAAATTTAATTATTGTTAAAAATGTTTTATTCACCGTAGCCAATAAAGTATCTTTACACAGAATCTGATAAATTTTATTTTGCATAAAAGAACCAACCCACATAATACTATTAATTTTCATATTAGTAAATATTTTTTAATTTGTTAATAATGATGTTGCATTAGCATTTTTCAAACTTATGTATGTTCCAAATTTAAACTATTTTTGATCTGAACTGAATTTTTTATTACGATCAGAACTTTAACATCAATTTACTCAAGAATACAATTTTAAGGTTGGTTCCTTTCTACAAAAAGCCGTTTATATCAATGAGTATATAAAACCGTACGAAAAAAATATGATTTGATGTCAAAGCAGCTAAGAAAACAAGAAAACTCGTTAAATTGTATGATTTGAGTCAATAGATAATTATTTAGACTCTAAGTAAAATAAAAAGTGGTCATAGGAAGGCAGTGCATAGAGAAAGTAAACACTATTATATTAAGGATAAGTAGCATGCTGAGGAAATTATAAGCTAACATAATGGCATCTACAGTTTTGTCAACCATATTTAACACAATCGTTGTGCTTTAAAAAAATGTACGAAATAAATTCAAAAAAGTTACTGCGATCTTAACATAATGTGTCTATGAGTGTTTTTTAAAATTATGAACATCACCGATATTTCTTTCATTTTCAATCGAATGACATAATGTTTCCTCTCTATTTTTTTTTTTTTTAATTTTGTAATTCGGTCCTATTACATAGTTATTAGTTCAAATTTCGTTAAATTACATTAAAGTCATTTTTTTACAAACACAGTGTATAGTATTTCTGCGAATCTGCTTTAAAGAATCTTCTTCTTCTTCCTCTTTATAAGCAATTCTGCTTGTTCGATGGCGGATTAATACCTCTATGGAAAGTTGTCATTCCATCGTTTGCGCGTAGTGATTTCTCAGTAATTTGCTTTATAATGAATGTTGCATCTGTACACGATCTTCCACTACGAAAATCCTGTTGTTCATCTGCCAAACTTATACTCTGATTTACTAGCACTTGTAAAATTTTAGTTGTAAGTTTTAGCGTAGTATTTAACAAGTTTATACCTCTGTAGTTTTCTGGCTGTTTTTATCTCCCTTTTTGAATAGTAGAATTAGTTCGCTCGTTCTCCATTCTTCCAGTTTTTTGTGCTTTATAATTTTATTATTTAATGTTGTAACTTATTGTCAAAGAAACTTGTGGGTGGTAAATTTGTAATTAAACCAAGTAAGCTCAATTATTATTCAAATATACTACTTCTCTATTCAACCATAGGCCTGGAGGGATTTCTCTTTCCTCTAGTTCTTTTTCAATTCCCTCTCTCCATCTTCTTCTCGGTCTTCCTCTTTTCCTTCTCCCTTGTGGTGTCCACGTCAAAATCTGTTTTGGAATCCTGTCATCTGGCATTCTCTGTACATGGCCGTACCATATTAACTGTTTTGTTTTTATGTCATCAACTATTGTATGCTTGACTCCCATCATTTCTCGTATTCTCTCATTTGGTATCCGATCTCTTCTTGATTTGCCTGCTGCTCTTCTCCAGAAGTCCATTTCTGTTGTTAGTAACAGTTTCTCTGTTCTTTGTTTCATTGGCCAAACTTCACTGCTTCACTTCAAAGATAACTTTCAATAAAAAAATATCGAATTAATCATTAAATACCCTGTAGATCACTTCAATTCTCGTTGCACAATTCGTTACACTATCACGAGCTAGCTATATTCGAATCATTGTCTAAAGGAGTTTCAAACCAGTACCGTAATCTTCTTCTTCTTCTGGTAGCACTACAACCAGGGGTGGGTCTTGGCTGACTGCATAACCTACTTCCATCTCGAACGGTCGTCCATGATGTTTAAGTCAGTGGGTAGCCCCATTGTTCTCAAATCTGACCATATATAAGTAAATGTACAGTACCGTAATGGGCAGAAGTATCTAGTCAGGCAATCCTGGGAATGGAGTGTTCGTCTGGATTATTTTAGAGAAAATCAACAATCCTAGTTACCGTTTCTCTTCATCGATTGCCGCTGAGGCAGAGGTCTGAAGTAAGTATAAACGTTGAATTTAATAAAAAAAATAATCGTTCAGATTGGTAATCCGAAGTGAATCTGGTATGTAGTGAAGCTTTTGATTTTTATAATCAAGGAACCGATCTGAGAGTATATTCGTTAATTTTGCTTCTTCTTATAGTACCTATCTATAAAGATGTTGAATACCAACATGGTCATTCTGACTTCATTGAATGTTGCCTTAAAAAGTTCTGTACTAATCAAGTAGAACCATTTTCGGAGGTTAGGTTAGGTTTCTAGACTTCTATTTCAGATTATCCTTCTTCCTTATATTCTGTACATCTTCTTTGTAGTATGGTTTGTATTCGTATGAGTTTCACTTTCTCGCTAAAATTATTATCAAGTGTTCACGAATCTTTCTTACGAACATGACAATTTTTTCTTTCAATTTTCTAATGTTACTTTTGACAAGGAGCAATGTTGTAGCAATTGTTGCAGGTGGCGTAATTTAAAAAGTATTGTTGTTTCATCCTGTGCTGCTCCTTGCTTGGGGGGCTATATGAGTTACATTCGCTTGGGCTGGAACTATAAGGGATTTACGAACTTTGAACAGTTGATAACGGTCATATTGTTGAAGATACATCTATCAAAATGGGTGTTTGGTTCGGACAACGTTCCGCAAGCTTCGCTCATATTACGGTCATCATAATCGTCCTAACAAAAGGACTATTAGCAGTGTGGTCGATAGATTTGTGTCCACTAGTTCAGTAAACAATCAACCAACACCCGCATGTCGACGAATCACACGTTCTGCCGAAAAAACCTGCACTATCAGTGATAATGTGCAAATGAATCCGATGCAGTGGATTTCACGTCGCTAACAAGATTCAGACCACAACTTTTGCATCTTGACTTGGGCCTGCACAAAATTCAACTGACCCAGAATCTGAACGTAAACGACCATAGACAACGACACGTGTTTGCTGAATGGGCTATAACGCAGTTGGAAACTGACTAATTTTCATCGAAAAATCGTCTTCAGCGATTAGGTCCATTTTTGGAATGAAAGGTCCATATTGCATTGGGACGATATCCAAGAGCGCCCAACACATACCCAAAAGGTCACTTTTTTGTGGATTTTGGGCTGATGGCGTTATCGCTCCACGTTTCTTTGAGAAGGACAATGGCCAGGTTATCACCATCAAAAGTGAGTGTTATAGGTCAATAATTACCAACTTTTTTTAGTCTGAATATGATGATATTTACTCCAAATCTTCTTCATAGGATGCCTGTCCGTTCCGAACGTTGGCGATCATTCTGAATATGATGACTTTGTTGGTTGCTATACGAAATAGCTGTGTTGAGATCTTTCTATACTATGCTCTCAGGTTAGCAAGCCAGGATATTCTTCTTCGTCCTAGGGCCCTGTTACCTTCAATTTTACCTTGCAAAATGCATTGAAGTAGCTCGTATCTGCCTTGATTTCTCATGACATGTCCCAAGTACTGCAGCTTACGGCCCTTCACGATGTTGACCAAATCCGCAGTTGTGTTCATCCTCCGCAGTACTTCTTCATTGGTGACTTTGTCCATGGTATCTTCAGGATCCTTCTGTATGACCATAGCTCAAAAGCCTGAAGTTTTGATAGTTTCCGCATTCACTGTCCACGTTTCTACTCCGTACCGAAGCACTGAGTACACATAACATTTAAGGAGCCTTATCTTGGTTTCTAGGGTGAGGTCATTGCTCTTGAACACAGAACTCATAGTCAAGAATGCACTTTTTGCCCTTCCTATGCGACATTTAATCTCTTGGGTATTGTCCCAAGACTCATTGATTATAGTTCCCAAGTAGTTGTACTGTGAGACACGATCAATTCTCATTTTGTTTACATACAGATTTGCTTCAGTTATGTTTTAATTGCTGATGATCATTAGCTCGGTTTTGCTGGTGTTTATATTCAGTCCATATTTTCTACTTGTTTCCGTTATTTTGTTCATTAAGTTTTGCAGCCCTTCTATGGTACTCCGAGTACAGATTGAATATCAGTGGTGAAATTATGCTCCCCTGTCTCACTCCTCGTAAGATTTGGACCTGATCTGTATATTCTCCATCTATTCGGAGTACTGCTGATTGATTCCAATACAGGTTAGCTATTGTTTGTAAGTCTTTTCCATCAATCCATGTCCTCTTCAGCACTTCCATCATTTGTTCATGTCTGACTTTATCGAAAACCTTCTTGTAGTCAATCAGGCATGCAAAAACATTACAGTTGACATCTCTATATTTCTAAACCAATACATGCACGCTAAATAAAGCTTCCCTCGTACCAACGGCGTTCACAAATCCAAACTGATTAGGCGCAACTTGTTCCTCGCATTTCCGGTAAATTCTTTTGTGGATGACTTTTAAAAACAGCTTCAGCAGATGGCTCATTAAGCTTATGGTCCTATAATCTTCACAAACTTTTGCTCCTGGTTTTTTGGGCAATGGTACCAACTCCGATTTAAGCAACTCTACTGGTATTTTTCTGCCTTCTATATTTCATTAAATATTTCAGTTATTATTTTTATTTGTTGTGTCTTCTAATAGCAGCAGGTACAGCATTAACAGTTCTACAGGAATTTCTTCAAGTCCCGGTGCCTTTTCATCCTTCATTTGTCTGACTATCGCCGTTATTTCTTCTGGTAGGATTTCGGGACCTGAATCTCCTTCAATGGTGGGCTCTTGTATTGTTCTATGGTCATGGAAAAGCTTCTCCAAGTATTCTCCAAACTCCAAATACATGTTATAATAATGTGGTCTCAACAGGACAGTTTTACGTTCCATATGGTTCGTGCATAGGCGAGACAGTAGGAATCTCAAAAGACCGCGTATGTCATATCCTGCATGAAATTTTGAGCATGAGAACTGTCGGCACGATGGGTGCCGTACTTGCTTACTCCGGACAATCTCACAACCGTGAGACTATGTAGAGAAATAGATCGCTACTTTTCCAAAATTTGCAGAATGTTTTGCAGAATGTTCTGAAGTTAAATCCAAGATATGTACAAAGCATTCTTGGAAAACGCCATTGGTATTAATTAAATGTAATCTTTACTAGATTTTGGCGTCAAATTTAATAATCTGCTACTTAAAAAACTCGATATCACTTGCACTAGAGTACTTCACTTTATCTCCAATACTTTTGGTCTACGTATCGTCCAATAACTCTTCCTCCTTCTCGGTGTCCTATAATTGGGGTTTATCACACTTAGGAGCATGTTATCTTTATACTTCCTAGAATTTGCTATAAGTTTAGTAGTTATCTACCGAATACATATGTACCTTTTATTAGTTCTTTTTCTTTCTTATTTCTAATTTTACTGATGACAGGGGCAAACTATTACTACCTGGGTCAAAAACATCAATTAGTAATGGCTTTTTTTTAACATTTTAACAATTGAGCGGAACGCACTTGATCAATAACGGTTGACAGAACTGCATGTATAATAACTTAATGTGAAGTAACCTTCACTAAAAATAATTATATTGATTTAAAGTGCTGATGCGTTCAAAATTTGTGCAGAAAGCGGTACATTTGTCGAAAACTACCGAATACTTACATTATCCTGATGGCCATTATCAGCAATATGCATACTTTCAATACAAATAACAAAATTCTCCTTCATATAACCAGGATTCTGTTTAAATGCAATTCACAATTTGCACAACACCAAATTATGTACGGGGAGGAATGAAAATGTCGACCACAACCATTTACGTTAAATGATGATCCCAAAGCATAAAAAAGAAAGAAAAAATAGATTACTCACATTTTCTTGATTACCTTTGTCTCCTACGTGTAAAGTTTCTATAATTAATTTGAATTTGTCTTTCATATAGCCTGGATTCTGAAAAATAATTATTTATTAAACTAAAAACCCATTTTTAATTTGAATTTACAAAAATTCTTTTTAATACACTAAACAAAATACACAAAAACAGTTTGACCAACATTTGCAATACCTACTGCAGTTGAGGGTCACATACTCGTATGATCGCTATGCAGTGTGTGCGTAAAGTATGGAATAAATTCGATATTTCCTAAATGAAAAGCCTATTAAGTTAATTTTTAAGTTTATTATTGTTCTACATTTTACAATAAAATTTCATTATACAAGGTGATACACATTAAGGTTACGACGTAATCCGCTCTTTTTTTAAATGTAACACCCTGTATTTTAGGACTTTTTAGATCGATAAAAATGAGCTGATTCCAAAAAATTATAATACTGGAGGTCTAACGGATATAATTTGAAAGACATGCACTTAAAAAATCAATTTTTATTGATTTTTAATATTAATAAATTATAATAAATAAAAAGCACGTGGTGGTCGTGTGTATTAAGGTATAAAAATGCTTATTAAAAGCTTAAAATTTTTATTTTAAAGAAGATCTTTTCGGAATAAACTCATTCCATCATCAGTTTAATAAAAAGTTGTGAAAAAAACATTGTATGGCCACATGAAAAAATAGTAGAGAACTCCGTATTAAAAAACTATCCTCAAGGTGTTTATGAGGGTAAATGCAATAGACTGTTGATTTGTAGATTACTAAAAACTGAAAATGGGGGCATCTTACATGACCCCCTGTAGTTGGTGAGGTTTTATTGACTTACATTACCTCTGATCTGTGCTGGAGTCTAGGGCTAACTGATAGAAAGATGGTATGAAAAATCAGTGAGTACCCGTCAATGTCAAGTGGAATGATGTAGTAGGAGCAAAAGTCATTGTGCTAAGTTTGTGAATAGGCCGTTTTTAGTGAAGACTTGTGTTTAGTGTGTAGTAGAATCAATAGCAATTTTTGGTATTTTAAAAAGGTGGAAGAGTGTAAAACAATGAGTGACTGTGATGTAAAATAAATTTGGTATACCATGGTAAGGCAAAATTTAAGTTAGGTAGTTGAAATTAATAAATCATTTTACAGGCGATAAAAAGAATGTTGTTACCTAATTGTTTCCTTGTATGAAGTAAGTATAGATAAAAGTTGGTTTGAAATTTATGGAAGATGAATTGAGGAAACAGAAATAAAAGAGAAATAAAGAAAAGGAAATAGGAGATGAATGTAAAGATGTAAGCTGGGGATACTGAAACTGATTGTGGTAAGAGATTGATGGATGTAAAGTGAGTATTTCTAAGAAAACATGTGTGATTAGTTAGATGGTAGTTATTGGAGAGGATAGGAAATTGGATATTGAAAAAAGGGGACGTTAGTGTATTAATGGTGACAAGAATAGAGTTAAATATGGCGGATTATATAATAATAATATGATAATAACACCTTGAAGATAGTTTTTTAATACGGAGTTCTCTACTATGTTTTCATGTGGCCATACAATGTTTTTTTGACAACTTTTTATGTAAGTAGTAAAAAACCAACGTGTTCTTTTTGTATATTTAAATTTTAACTTACTTGTTTTTTAATATTGGTATTTTTACTCTCTCTTTTAGTAAACTGATGATGGAATGAGTCAATTCCGAAAAGATCTTCTTTAAAATAAAAATTTTAAGCTTTTAATAAGCATTTTTTATACCTTAATACACACGACCACCACGTGCTTTGTATTCAACAAGTAGCCACTCCTGGATATCTCCACTTCTTGGTTTGTTCCAGTTTCACTTTTAATTATAATAAATAACTTGAAAGCAATCCACTAACTAATACATGACTACCTTAAATGTTCGAATTGTAGCCCTTTTGTATTTGACAGTAACCCAAACAGGAGATAGAATGAGTGAGCCATTCTCTCTTCTGTTGCCGACAAGAATGTAGAGCGTAGAATATTTTTTAAATAATTTTAAACTGTTTTTCCTTGTTTTAGTGTAATGTTATGTACAATTTATGTTCAATTTCATGTTTATTACATTCTGCGCTTGCTGGATAGCTCACATTTGACGAAATGCCCCTGATAATGCTGTAGAAAGCGAAAGTACTTGGGCAAGATTTGATTATTAAAATTGTGCTCGATATTTGCCTTTAATTTTTCAAAGTTCATTATTCGAGCATTCAACTTTATATCAAAATAGACATAATTATGACTTCAAATGAGCTGGCAAATCGCCCGAAGTACAAAATATGCAAATGTAAGTAGGCGAGCAGTTTTTCATGAGATTAGATGAGACCAGGTTTTGCTTGAGGTCACTAGACGGTCGCGTAAGAATCTGAAGAAGATAAGGAGAATGAATTGCCCAATGCAATATTACCGACAGTAAAACCTAACAAGGAGGCTAAGATTTGGTTTGGTCTAGTATAAGTTTCGATGCCCTTACTGACTCGGTTCTTGTGAATGGAGATTCTATGACGGGAGCAAGGTATGTAATAACCATTTGAGGCGCCATACATTCTAATTTTATGTTTATGGACGATAACGCCCCTACCCCCGTGAATACTTCGTCGAGATTGTCCATATCAATTGGCCAGCTATAAATTTACCAGTCTTCAACTTTTTCTCTCTCTCTCTCTCTCTCTCTCTCTCTTTCTCTCTATGTCTCTCTCTCTATTTCTCTCTATGTCTCTCTCTATCTCTCTCTTTCCCTATCTCTCTCTATATCTCTTTCTCCCTATCTCTCTCTCCCTATCTCTCTCTATCTCTCTCTCCCTATCTCTCTCTATATCTCTCTCCCTATCCCTCTCTATATCTCTCTCTCCCTATCTCTCTATATATCTCTCTCTATATCTCTCTCCCTATCTCTCTCTATACCTATCTCTCTCTATATCTCTCTGTCTATCTCTCTCTCCCTATCTCTCTCTATATCTCTCTCTCCCTATCTCTCTCTCTGTGTCTCTCTCTCCCTATCTCTCTCTGTCTCTCTCTCTCTCTCTCTATGTCTCTGGCTATCTCTCTCTGTCTGTCTCTCTCTCTGTCTGTCTCCCTCTCTCTCAGTCTGTCTCTCTCTCTATGTCTCTCTCAAACTCTCTCTCTCTATCTATCTCTATGTCTGTCTCTCTCTTTCTCTCTCTCTCTCTGTGTCTCTTTCTATCTGTCTCTCTCTATGTCTCTCCCTCTGTCTCTCTCACTCTCTCTCTTTATCTCTCTATATGTCTCTCACTATCTCTCCGTCTCTCTCTCCCTCTCTCTTTGTCTCTTTTTATCTCTGTCTCTCTCTCTTTGTCTCTCTCTCTCTCTGTCTGTCTCTCTCTCTCTCTCTCTCTCTCTCTCTCTCTCTCTCTCTCGTTGTTTCTCCATTACTGAGGATCGTGATTTCTTCTAATATTCCTAACAATTTTTCTCCATTGGTCTCTATCTTCAGCTATTCAGGGAGCTTCGCAGAATGAGTTTTCAGCTGAATTCTTGATTTGGTCGGACCATCTAGTTGGTGATCGTCCTCTTGATCTTCTCCCCGGAACGTTTCGAGAAACAATGAATCTCTCCAAACTATCGTCACCTCTGGGAACCACGTGATCGAAAAATTGCAGGATACGTTGCAGACTTTTTTATTGTGGACAGCCTTTTTAAATCTCAAGTTGGTTTAAAATGGAAACGTTTGTTCTATGAGGTGTCCAAGGTATGAGCAGCATTCTTCTCCAGTACCACATCCCAAAGGCATCAATTTTTTGGCGTTCGCGTCCGTGAAGAGTCCAAGTCTCTGCCCCCTATAGAAATATTGAGAATACAAGGGCATTTATCAGTCTCACCTTGATATTTTGAGAGATAGATATCTCTTTTAAAACTTTAGTTAAGCGACTCATCGTATTTTTTGCCACACCAAATCAAATAGCGATCTTACATTGTTTACATATTGTTTATGAGTAAAAAATAGCGTTTAATCTTTTATATAGTTTGTTCATTACATATTCTTATCACTAAATTTATTAAAAGCAGTTGTTAGCTACATGTATCAAAGAGTGTCACGAAAAGGCTTATTTGTTGCTAATTTCTCTGGCTTACTAGTTTAGGCTTTATTATTCTTTTTTATAATCCAGCTATAATTTTTCTTCTAATTCACAGCTCACATTTCGCATTTAATTATTCGTTCGATCGATAACTTCTCACATTCCTCCTGTAACTATATATCATTCCAAACCATCTGTAGGAGTCTTTAAATTTAGATACATAATATAATAACAGAGACACTATACAATTATAATAATGAAATAAACCTACGTTTATTGTTTTTTAGATGTCATTAAGTCTAACAATGGTATATCGACGGTTAAACTGCAAAACCTCGTAAGTCAGTTTTATGTAACTTTACAGGAGAGACGAAAAACGTTTTGGCTTCTTGACTTAACATTCAGTTTTCTCGTTTTTTGAGTGTAGGGTTCTTTTGAGGTAACGATTACATTACTCTTAAGTAAAATTTAGTAACATTGTTTTTTTTTGTCAAAAAGCCACTTACGAGGTTTTGCAACTTAAAATCTTAAACTGTCAGTAAACTTACGAGGTTTTGTCTCAAAAGAACCACTTCCGAGGTTAAAAAAAAGCAATAAATTAAATTATTTTTAGTTAATTTATTACATTACATCACCTATGGTATAAAACTTATAAAATATTCTTAAAAACGAGTAGTGACAACCAATCTTTATACTTAAAAAGTAAAAAAATCAAAACCAAAATAGCCGTAGTTTATAAAACTTGCTAATATTCACTATTAAATTAAATTCTGTCCATAAGAATAAAAAAAAAATAAAAAATAAAAATTGTGATAATTTATAACTGGCTAATATCCTCTATTTACTCATGAGCAAGAGACTCATAAAAATGCCGAAAATCTTTAGGAATAAAGTTTTTCATATCCTGCAAATCATTAAATTTAGAAAGTGTTATTTTTGGTGCAGTAGGATATGATAATGGCGGAGCATTATTTGCTTTTTCTTTGTTGGGTCGTTGCGGTAGTAGTTTCCAGTCATCTTCGTAATACAATTTGTACTCTATAAGACCATTCGGACGATATGCTAGACACCTTAAATTTGTGACTGTAAGATCACCTTTTTTCTTACCTGGACGAATTGAGGGATATGTTTCAATCTGGGAATAATCTTTAAAGAAAAGATGATCTAGGTAATGAACATCATAAGGATGCTGTAATTTTGCATTTTTACAAATTTGAACATAACAGCCAGGTACATAAATGTCCCTATTTTTCAGCTGACGCTCGATGCAGGCGTGCATCGAGTCGCACTCCATTTGAGTATGCCTTTTTTCCAAATAGTTTTGGTAAATTTGAATATTCTTTGCTGCTGCAAAATTGGATAAAGCACTACTCAAAGTTGAATTCCTGTTTAGGTAATTGCAGCCATCAGAAAAAAAATAACTTCTTTTGTTTCTTCTGTTACATACTTTTCAATCTGGTGAATGACAATTGATGTGAAGTCTGAAGCTTTTATATTTCCGGCTCCCTCATGCCAGATGTAACAGTCACCCTTATTTGATGCTAGATTAAAAAAGCACAAGTTGTGAACATTAAGTTTCTTTTTATAGTACGAAACAGATACTTGCAATTTTGGCGCACTTAAAACCGTTTGTAAATCCATAGTGAACAACAATTTAGTTGAATCGTTTTTAGTGGACTGTTTTAATTTTTCCTTTTCTTGGCGAGCAGCATTTTTTCTAATAATATGTAACTGATAATCTTCATTACTTACAGTCCCAACAGTGTTACTAGTGCAGATGTCACACTGGTCCTTCCTAAAAAAAAAAATTGATTTATTGGAGGCAATAAAATAACAATAAGTAAACACTTACTTTGGTCTAAAGAGAGACAAATTTTGGTCCTCAAATTGTCTTCTAAAATACGTGTGACTTACTGGAGCATGTTCGTTAACTGATCGACATTCATTAGTGTAACATCTATATAATTCGTTTATATTTTGCCACATCGGTTCTAAATACAAATTAGATGTTTCTTTACGGCAATAGTGGCTTTCAAGTTTGGGCGACTTTTGAAAAAAGTTAATTAGGAACTTTTTCTTTTCCGTTGGCTCGGATTTACAATTAGTATTCAATTGCTCAATATTTTGGGTTTGAGTTACGTTTACCCAACTTGCTACACTCCACTCCCCTACACATAGTGTCTCTAAAAACATTTTTTTGCATACCCGAAGTCGTATACTATTCTTTTTTAAATGAAAACATAAGGTACCTTTCCGCTGTTTCTCAATGGCTTCTAAAATCAAATTTATTTTAGTAAACCTATTATAGAGTTTAAAATATTACTAGTTACCTGCTTTGCGTAGTTTAATTGGTGCTGTATCAACAAGGCCTTTTACAAACATTTTTTTCTCGTCCCAATTCAACTGCCAAAAGTTATTGAATAACTGTAACCTATCTTCTTGACTAAATGTTCTGCAAAAGAGTTTTGATGATTTTAAAGACAATTTGCATTCACAAGCTGGACCCATTTGTCTTTGATTTCTTTCAACGGTTACGTACTTTTTAGTAGTTTTTTCGTACATTTTGGAATCATATTTCTCACCTCGCATTCTTTTTATTCTGTTGTTAGAGCGACCCCATTTTTCTTTGTGTACATTCCATTTTTTTGCCCTTTTCTTTTTGGTTTGATTTTTATTGTCAGTTTCAGCTTCATTGGTAAATTGGTCACTTTCATCAGTGTCATCGGTAGACACTATATATTCAGATCCACTGTCTTCAAATGGTTCCGTTTCTTCAAATTTTAAATTTATAATATCATCATTACTGTTATTTAAACTCTGAGATAAAGATTTTTAAATCATGGGTTTTATCTGCATAATTATTATCACTAAGTGATGCCTGGCCATCTTTTATACTAAAAAGATAACCTCGCTTTATTGATTACGAACAAATTACCTTAATATTACATTAAAAATAATTGTACAACAGTAAACTTACCCCTCTTGGCAATCTGCACTGTTTGTTTTTATTAAGCTTAAGATATATTTTCCTCTTGAATTCATTATCAAAATTATGTAATACCAATAGATATTATCTTCTCAAAATCTCATTAACACAACAAAAAAATTGACAACCACCACTCAAGTAATGAAATACTTTCTGGAAGTCCCACAAAATTAAACTCCAAAACCACGCAAGTCGAACTTAAGAGTTTTCTGTTAACAGTTAGTTTTACGAGGTTTTTGTAGATGTCGCTAGTACCATTAAATTTAAATATAGACTTACAAGATTTCGTAGTTTAAAAGATATGGAAAAATATAAACCAAAAAAGTATAAAAGTCATAATTGACCAAAAATCGACTTACGAGGTTTTGCAGTTTAACCGTCGATATATTGTTTAAACTCGTTAAATGTATTTTAATCTAAACAGTAACGGAAAAAATAAATTTAGTCATCTCCAGAAAAAAAGGAATATAAATATCTATCTAATGATTCCTGGCTTCCAAAATAACCTTCGAATCAGTCATTATTTAAAGAAAAATTATTAATATTAAAAATGTAATATGATAAAAATAATTTCTTTCCTAGAAACATATCAATCCTTATCTCATTTTTAGTGTTTAAAAAAGATATACATATCACAAAATCGTTTGGCTTGGTGATTCTTAGAATGATTTAAAAATATAAAGACAAACGAATTTAATACGAGAGAACTTCGACTAACCGTCTCTGTTTTGACCAAGGATGCATGATCCTTGATAATAAATAAATAAAATAATAATAATTTTAAATAAAATTTTAATTGTAAGTCGAAACTATTCATCTACATTTTAGTTTGAAAACAGTCCATGTTTTGTTCCAAATAAAGAAATCTGTTACACACTTTACATCTAAACTTAGTTTTACGTTTTTTGTTTGGTTCCACATTATGTGCATCTAAGATATCCAAGAATATGTTACCTAAGAATAAGAGGTAAGTTTTTTAACATCAGTCTCATAAATGTACATGCCCCAACCGAAGACAAAGAAGAGGATGTCAAAGATCAATTCTATTAGGAAGTAGAGACCATCTACGATAGATGTCCCAGAAACGACATCAAGATCATAATTGGAGATCTTAATGCAAAAATAGGGAAAGAAAATATATACAGTCCATACATCGGAAAATGCAGCGCTCATGACGTCACCAACGACAATGGAAATAGAATAATAGGATTTGCAGCATCCAAGGGCATGGTCGTTGGAAGTACCTACTTCCCCCATAAGAATATCCATAAAGTAACATGGACGTCGCCTGATGGTACAACCAAAAATCAAATAGATCACATCCTAATAGAAACCAGGCACTTCTCTAATCTAATGGATGTACGTACTTATCGTGGAGCTAATATAGATTCAGACCACTTCTTAGTAGGCGCAAAAATAAGAGCAAGAATCTCAAATGCAAAAAAAGAAAAGGGTTAGAAAAGTACTCGCTACAATTTAAAACTCTTGAAAGAGCCCCGTGCACTAGAAAGGTATCAAAATTACCTTGAACATGAAAGCACAACAGATGAGAATTTAACAGCTAGCGAGCAATGGGATATATGTAGAAGAACAATTAAGGAAGCGGCAAACAACGTCCTAGGACCAGAAGAATCCACTCCACGCAACAGTTGGTTCGACGATGAATGTGAAGATATCACTAAAAGAAAAAAATATGCATATAAACTTATGCAACAAAGAAGAACACGGGATAAGGAGCAAATGTACAAAGATCTTAGGAAGGAGGAAAAACGCATACATCGAAGGAAAAAGCGGACCTTCGAAAACCAGATTATACAAGAGCTTCAATCATTAAAGGGGCAAAATGAAACTAGAAAGTTCTATAATATCCTAAATAAGACAAGAAAAGAATTTAAACCACGGCTGACGATGTGTAGAGACAAAAATGGACATATAGTCAGTACCGCTGACGCAGTACAAAGCAGATGGGTTGAGCACTTCAAAGAACTACTTGGTACCGAAGTGGAAAATGATGCGTCACCCCAAAGACCAAGAAATAACACTCACGTAGAACCTCCTTCAATATTTGAAGTGAAAGACGCAATCACACGACTCAAAAATAGCAAGTCCCCAGGAGTGGATTGTATCCCCGCAGAGCTCATCAAACATGGAGGTAACAGCATTATGCACCAAATTCACAACATAATAGTCAAAGTCTGGGAAGAAGAACAAATGCCAGAGGAATGGTGCACTGGAATCATATGTCCACTGCACAAAAAGGGAGATTTGTTGGAATGTAAAAATTATAGAGGTATTACTCTTCTGAATACAATGTACAAAATATTCTCCAACACCCTGTACAGCCGTTTAAGTACGTACGTGGAAGAAATCCTTGGTGAGTATCAAAGCGGTTTTAGGCCAGGTAGGTCAACAATTGACCAGATTTTTGTGCTACGTCAAATCTTAGAAAAAACCAATGAATTTAATATTGACACGTTCCATCTCTTTGTAGACTTTAAGTCAGCGTATGATAGCGTCCTAAGAGGTAAATTATACGAAGCCATGAATGAACTTAACATTCCCCATAAATTAATAAGGCTCGTAAAAACAACTATGAGTAAAGTGATCTGCAGAGTGCAAATACAAGGCGATATGTCACAAGCGTTTGAAACATATGCAGGGTTACGGCAGGGAGACGCGCTGGCGTGCCTTCTCTTTAATATAGCGTTAGAAAAGACTATAAGAGATGCCGAGTTACACAATAGGGGAACAATCTTTAATAAATCAACGCAGATTATGGCTTACGCTGACGATCTGGATTTGATCGCACGTACTACACGAGGACTTAAAGAGATGACTTCCACCTTCTTGACAGCCGCACAAAATATGGGCCTTAAAATAAAGAGGAAAAAACCAAAATGTTAGCATCTATTCCAAATAACAGAGATAGAGCTAGAAACGCCGAACAAAACTTCAGTATAGACCAATATAATTTTGAGGTAGTAAATAAGTTTACATATTTGGGTTCTCTCATAACAAACGATAATGACACATCTGAAGAAGTTAAACGGAGGGTACTGCTAGCAAACAAATGTTATTTTGGACTAAGCAAGCAGCTAAAAAACAGAAATTTAAGTCAGAAAACCAAACTAATAATATATCGAACACTCATCCTACCAGTGCTGACATATGGGTCAGAAACATGGACCATCTCCAAAACAGACGCAAATCTTCTGCTCGTCTTCGAAAGGAAGATACTAAGAAGAATAATGGGCGCATTCTGTGAGAATGGTATTTGGAGAAGGCGATATAATTTCGAATTGTACGAGAAGTATAAAACAATAGTAAATGGTAGAGATGTAATATCCTTCATAAAAATAGGTAGGCTTAGATGGGCTGGACATGTGTCAAGAGCAAATGAAAATTACCCACCCAGACGAACTCAAACGACTGGCGAAATAGACTGGGGAAGGTCAAGGCTCAACTAGAGCTGTAACACCACTGATGATGATGATTATGTGCATCTTCCATACTTCATATTTTGGTTTAGTAGAGTATCTTGAACAGATAAACCTTCTTGTAGCCTCAACCGAAGAGGCATTGGAAGTAAGGCTTGTTGATCCCTTTGTGTAAGGTATTCTTGAATCAGTGCAAACCTCCCCCTTTCCAAAAAATTGCGCCGGCGAAGATATCTGATTAATTTTCTTATAAATACAGGCAATACTTAAAAATCACAATGCGAGAAAATGCCCAGAATATCGATTAATTAGCCTAATGAGCCACACTCTTAAAATTTTCCTCAGAATACTTCACAACAGAATTAGACGCAAATTCGAAGAAGATCTTGAAGATACCCAATTTTGTTTTAGAAATGCTATGGGAACCAGAGAGGCACTTTTTGCGCGTAACATCCTATTACAAAAATGCCGTGACCAAAGAAAAGATGTATTTGTATGTCTCGTGGATTTCGAAAATGCATTCGATTAAGTACAGCATGTAAAATTAATGCAAATACTGAAAAATATCGGAATACATGACAAGGATATTCGTGTCATTAAAAATTTGTATTGGAATCAAACTGCTATCGTAAAAATTGGAGATAACTACACCGATGAAATCCTCATACAACGAGGAGTCAGACAAGGTTGTATTTTGTCGCCAACATTGTTCAATGTTTACTCGGACCAATTATTTAAAACGGCACTTCAGAGACAACCATATGGAATAAAAATCAACGGGGAACTACTTAATGTGATTAGATATGCAGACGATACAGTAATTCTATCAGATAATAATGATGATCTTCAAATTCTGCTTGATCGTATTCACGAGGTAGGAAAGGAAATGGACATTAAAATAAACTCAAACAAAACCAAAGTTTTAGTGTTTAGTCGTGACCTACATCCCGATGCAAAGCTTCAATTGAACGGAGTCCAAGTTGAGAAAGTTCACAAAATGACATATTTGGGAAGTATGATAACGGACCAACTAGATCCAGACATAGAAATAAAACGTAGAATAGCAATGACTAAAACTACTTTTATGAAAATGAAGTCATTTCTTTGCAATAACCATCTCAGTTTAGAACTAAGGCAAAGAATGGTTAAGTGCTATGTTTGGTCTGTACTTTTGTACAGTGCAGAGGTGTGGACGCTAAAGGTATCGATCATGAACAAAATTGAAGCATTGGAAATGTGGGTTCATAGACGAATGCTGAAAATACCTTGGACAGCAAGAAAAACTAATGAAGAAGTACTAAGGAGCGTCAACAAAGACAGAGAACTGCTAAAGATTGTTAAACATCGAAAAATGTCTTATCTGGGACATATAGTAAGGGGAAGTCGATATAAAATTTTACAGCTGATCCTTAAAGTCAAAATAGAGCGCCGCAGAGGTGTAGTAAGAAAACAAGTTTGTTGGTTAAAAAACATTCGTGAATGGACTCAGATACCAAATGCAGGACAATTATTCCATATTGCAGAAGATCGAGAAGCCTTCGCAATGGTGATCGCCAACGTCGGATAAATCTGATATGGCACGCGAAGAAGAAGACAGGCAATACCACTGTGAACATCCAAGCATAGAAGTAGATACGATTTCAAAATAAGTACCTACAGAAGAAGACGACAGGATGCCACCAACCGAAGTCCAGGAATCCGAAAGGAAAAATATCCAGCAGCAGGCGGTGCAAGAGCGGGACGTTGGAAAGAAGAAATGAGATAAATTAAATTTGAAATGTAAATATTATTAGGGCAATAAACGTTTTTATTTTTATTTTGTTATTTATGTGAACACCCAGTAATGTTATATTCCGTCTACCGATTTTTCGGTAGATCTGCCGAATTTGATACCTATTACACCGATCTACCGAAATACTCTTTGGATCTACCGATTTGAGAAAATATATCAAAATGCACATGTTTTACTTAAAAATAAATTCGCTGTACAATCAGTCACGGAACTGGTGGAGGAGATGCTTAGGTCTTCAGATCGGTGGAGAGCAGTTCAGAGATATGTGAGGAAAACATTGGAAAGAAAGGAACAAAAATAAAGGTGACCCGAAGGTAGGCAGGATGCTCAGGACCAAGCAAGAAAATAAGGCAGAATGAGAAGGGGTGTGATTTAACATGTTAACCAAACCAAACTAGTTAACGAAAACGAATGGTTTGACAAGGAGTGCCAAGAAGCAACAGATAACAAAAACAGGGCATACCTAAAGACAAATCAAGCTGGATGCACAAGAAGAGCAAAGGAAGAATATCGGACACTAAGAAGAGAAGAAAAACGATTACATAGAAGAAGAAAAAAGACAATTTGAGCAAAAGCAGTTGGAAAGCATAGAATGGCTAAGAAATCAAAATGAAACTCGAAAGTTCTACAGAAATCTAAACAAAATGCGCAAAGAGTTTAAGCCAAGAATAAGGAGCTGTAAGGATGTAGAAGGAAACATCCTAAATGATACGGCCTCAATCCTAAACAGATGGGTTGAATTTTTCGATGCAAAATTTAATGGCCATCATATCGAAGAAGCAGATAACACCCTAGCAAATCGAAATGATTGGAATCCTTTCAACCCAAACGAAAGACCACCTACCATCGAAAACGTTGCCTAAGCCATTAAAAAGCTTAAAAATAATAAATCACCAGGAGTTGATCAAATTTGCAGTGAGCTCTACAAGAATGGTGGCGATACCCTACTACAGACAGTGTATAAGCTTTTACTTCTTGTTTGGCATAATGAGACCATGCCTTTTGAATGGTCTCAAGGCGTGATATGCCCGTTACATAAAAAGGTGACCAGCTCCAGTGTGACAACTATAGAGGTATAACCCTGTTATACAACAACTGCTTACAAAATACTAGCAAATATTCTCTACGAAAGGTTGCAAGTTTACACAGTGGGCATAGTTGGTAAATATCAAGTTGGATTCACTCCAGAAAAATCAACAATTGACCAGATTCATTCAATAAGACAGATTCTCGAGAAAACATTAGAATTCAATATTGAAACCCATCACCTATTCGTCGACTTCAAGGCCGCATACGACAGTGTCAAGAGAACAGTGCTATACCAATCAATGCATGAGTTTGGTATACCAGAGAAACTTATCCGACTAACGAGAATGACAATGTCTAACTTAGAAGCCACTGTTAGAATACAGGGAGAGAGTTCTAGATCCTTTGAGATAAAGGATGGACTCAGACAAGGAGATGCTCTGGCTTGCCTCCTATTTAATATTGCCTTAGAAAAGGCAGTCCGAGATACACGAATTAGGGATGGCGGTACTATTTACAATAGATCGATACAAGTCTTAGCATATGCTGATGACATTGACACAGTAGGGCGTAGCAAGCGAGATGTTGAGCCATATCTCCTAGAATGAGGAACGAGAAACAGTCTTTGGAAGTCATACCTTTGGACGTGTTGACAACTTCACATACCTTGGGTCGCTATTGACTGCTACCAATAAAACAAGCGAAGAAATCAAAAGACGAATAAATCTTACAAATAGAGCATACTATGGACTCCAAAAGCATTTCCACTCAAGAAACATTCAAAGAAGAACTAAATTATTATATACAAAACATTGCTGAGGCCGGTCTTCACATATGGAGCAGAAACATGGACTCTAACGCAGAAAGATGAAAGACTTTTGGGAATATTTGAGCGTAAAATACTCCGCAAAATATTTGGAGCTGTAAACGACCAAGGGCAGTGACGCAGAAGATATAATTTTGAATTGTATCAGCTCTTTGATGAGCCAGATGTCATAACGTTCATTAAAACATAGCGACTTAGATGGGCTGGACACATAATACGAATACCAGAAAACACCATTGCTAAAAAGCTAACCACAGGAACATCTGTAGGAAAAAGAAGCAATGGTCGACCGCGAATTAGGTGGTTAGATGGAGTAGAAACCGACTTACGAATAATAAAAATCAGAAGATGGCAACATGTTGCCAAAAACCGAACAGAATGGTGACGAATCTTAGAGCAGGCCAAGATCCACAGAGGATTGTCGAGCCAAAGATGATGATGATGTGATTTAACATGAATAGGGATGGATAGAGGGAGAGAAGAATTCCGTCGTAGTGAGAAAGTGCTAGAGTGCGTGAGAATTGTGCGTGAATGAAAGAGTGGCGTGCCGATGTTGCGTCCCAATTACCGGCCGGGCGATCCGGCCGGTAATTCACCGCTGAGGAGGGTGTCTGGAGAGGTTTTTTAGCAGGTAGGTCTCTGGTGGCATTGATGGCGATGGTGTCCATAGCGCACGGCCTCGGATATCATCGTGGCCACGATGGCGACCGAGGTATGTTTCGAACATTTGGATCACCCCCCCCCCCTCATAAAAAAAAGGACATCGATGAAGACATGAGAAATACGGGAATAGTGCTTGGCGGAGAAAGGCGCTGGATAGGGAGACTGAAGAGAAATTCTTTGGCCCACGCATGGTTGTAAAGACAGAATGATGATGACTTTGTAATTTAGCTTATCGGGAAAGATAAGCGAGTATTCTCCATTACTTGTTTGATCCTTTGGCCGAAAGCAATTAAAAGAATCTCTTTAATACAAAGTAACGTGATTAACCAAAGTTTCATCTATTGTAA
Source organism: Diabrotica balteata (assembly GCA_918026665.1). Classification (NCBI taxonomy): domain Eukaryota; kingdom Metazoa; phylum Arthropoda; class Insecta; order Coleoptera; family Chrysomelidae; genus Diabrotica; species Diabrotica balteata. Next base: position 25,493,730 of record OU898278.1, read on the forward strand.
CCTTTCTAACTTTCTCAAAACATCATACACATTGTTGAGAGACTTAATGTTTTATCTATTTTTGCTGTGTTCTGTTCCTTATATTTGTTTAACTGACCTTCCAGCGGATCATCTTTAATTGATGTATGACCACGCTTAGATTTCGCTGCGGATATGATCAAATATATTTATTTTATCAAAAACATACCATAAACAAACCAGACTACTTATCTGGTTAAAAACGTATTCGGTGTTAGCTTCTGCAATACGCGTGCCAACATAACAATAAATTTCGTTTGTAACAATCCTATTTACGCATTGGCCAAGAATTTTCACCTTGCTTAGGGACATCATTAGTGTTTATAACGCCCGTATAACTTCATGTTCAATGTCAACACAACCTTAATTTATATTACTTTTCATATTGAAATTGTGTTAAAAATTTTGAAAAACATCAAGGTAAACGTCTAGTTTCTAAGGTGATAACATTTCCGATAACATTTCATAGTTTTCTACAATAATTTCATGTTTATTTAAAGTGACTATTCGTGTACACTGACACATCATAATGGTTATCAAATTAACAGTCATTATTAATTTGATTGATATAAATTAAATGTTAAACAAGTAGGTAAACTTTTCACTTTATTAGCTCAAAGTATTATTGTCAATACTTGATTTATTGATTTATTACTTATTATTTATATCTGTATATCCTTATATATCTTTAAATAGCTGTATACGAACCAGCTGTAGAAATAAACAATATACGTCACAAATTTGTACACGAGACAGTACTCGTGGCTCAAAATACGAAGCAGGAAACAAATTGATACAATGAACAGTTATTATCTGGCGCTAAATAAACAGAAACATTATAAAATTAGGTACAAAAAAAACTTTAATGAAAAGAAGATTGTTGAAGCGTGTTATCAAGATATCAACTACATTAAATTTTTCTAATACTAGTACAATCCTTAAATTAATTATACTGCTTTACTAAAATATACTTTTCAAAATTGTCGCATCATCCGAAAGTAACCAAATTATTATTAAAACTATATTTTTAGTGAAAAGTGTGAAAACAACTTGTCTCCTTTAATTATGTTTTTTAAAACGACTGCATGCTTTTCCATATAAGCATGTTTTTCTATGATATTTACTGTACATGCTCGCACACAAACCTTTTTATCATTCCATGTGTATCAGTTTTTTAGTAGATTATTCTAAAAAATTGTAACAACCTGTGAAATTGAAAACAACAATAGAGTTAGAATTACATTCTTCCCGTATCTTGTTATAAATTTACATTTCGATCTAGTGAAGAAGAAACACAACTTAACATAACATGCCTTCATTGTGTAATGCCGAGCCCCACGTTGGACACCAATCTGTAATAATGTATGATGTAATGTATGCTCCAGCTCAGCTGTCAGAGGGATTTGTGCGTATTCTTGTGTAACTTTAATAAAAAGTACAAAGTAACATGTATAACACAAGTATAACTCAAAGTTAATTAATAAAATACTTGACAACTTAACAGCTTGCCTGTACGTTAAAATTTTTGAAGAAAAAAAGAGTGCCAAAGGCCAACAAATAAAAGTGAAAGAATGTTACATTTTTCTTTAATTTTGACAATAAAAGTTCTACTTATCTTGAACGAAATCTTGATTCAAGGGATTATAATTCCCAAATAGATAAAACTCGAAAATGGGCCGGTATATCCTTTGGTGACTAATGCGCGACATATTGATTTAATTCGTTCCATGACAGAACAACTAGCACAAGGAAGAGATGAATGATTAACAGTACTCAACGGAATATCACATCACTTCGACCTTACAAATGATAAAGTACAGAGAAGGAGTATATTTTAAATACAACAGAATAACAAAAATGCTGAAATATTTCGTTTGAATTCTAGTTGAATTACTCCAAATAGTCTAACATGCAAATTAAACTGAACAGGGGAAAAATCAAACCATTGTGAGTTGCAGCGTGGAATGTAACCTCTATGAACTCTATGTACTCTATTTTTAGTATCTGCCAGACAGTGGAAGAAAAGGCAATTGAATTGAAGAAAACTGCTTAAATGTGCTTCGTGGACTTTAAGAAGACGTTTGACAGAGTAAGACTTGCAGATGTCCTTTAACTGTTAAAATTTAGAAATATATATCCCGGGATTCAGTCAGTCATGAAACAAATGAAGATACCTATACAGACATGGAGACAGCATGAGTCCAATTCTCTCCAATTTGGTAATAAACGAGATCATAAAGGAAGTTAAAACAACAGGAAGAGGTTACAAAATCGGAAACAACGATTAGTATACAGGTACCAAAACATTGCAGAAAAAATTAATAGGGTTATATCTATTGAGAAGACAGAGTCACTCAGGATTCACAGAGAACATAAAAGATATAAACTGGCGACAAACCAGTAGCAGAGACCTCAATGAGAAAGTTAATAACTTTCTCATTGAGGTCTAATTCTATTAGTCTATAATTGAGGTCTCATTGCTAACAGAAGCAATGATATCTGGATAATTACATGACAATATCTGGAGAAACAATCACATGAGCATCGGAAGGAAAGTGAGAATATATAAGATCTGTTAAAACCAGTAATAACATATGCGATCGAGACCAAAGAAGAAACAGCTACAACCAAGACGCTCCTAAGGACAACTGAAATGATACTGCTGAGATCCATTGCTGATTACATTCTTAGGAACTGAAAAAGGAATTAATAAGTCCGTAATAAGTTAGACAGAGTCGCAGGGAGTGGAATGACCACAACAGTAGAATGGACGATGATAGGCTAGCAAAAATTGGATTGTCTGAAAAACCCAATACATCGAGACCACCTGGGAGACCTTCAAGACGATGGTACGAGAGCTGGACATCGAAATCGAAAGATTTAGTTGTAAGGATGAACAGGACTTGGTCCTAAATTAAGATGAAGAAGAAGAGAAAACAAAATTGCTGGATATTAAAATTGTATTATGATTGTTGATAATTGTATTAAGATAATAAATAGTGTACTTAACGATACAGACACGTTACTTAAAAAAAATTTAAAAACATACCGTAATGACTGTCCTACAATAGGGATAAGCATTCCAAGCCTCTTCGTGTATCTCCAAACTACCCTTCGGTGCCAGGAGCCTTATGAACGCCGGTACTTTGCTGGCCAAATGGTAAATTTTGTAAGTGTACTGTCCGCTAGTGTATTTACCCCCGAGTAAGGGAAAATTCGTGAAGGGTTCATTTTTCAATACTTCTATCCCCTCTCCGCCGCCAGTGTTGTCTTTGGAAGCCTCTGCTACGCTGAATAGTTGAGCCACTTGGTACTGAAACACAAAAACGCACGTGAATGATTTGGACAATACACGTAGTCGATTACCTTGGAAAAATTCCACGTTTATTTCAAATATAATCAAATATAAACATCCATCCAAGATGGCCGGTAGTAAACAAACCGGAAAAGTAGTGTGTGAATATTGTAAGAAAACGGCGGTAAACGCCAGAGTTAAGTGTCTAAATTGTGAAAAATTTTACCATGATGGTTGTGCAAATAAACCAGCAAAAAAGTGTTGCGACAATCAAAGCCTAAAAAGTGAAAAACAAGAAAGCAATGAAGAAACATGTGAGTACTCTGATTCCATAGTTGTTGATCCTAGAGACAACGAAATTAAATTATTGAGGATGTTGATTGATGAAATGAAAAGCAAAAATATAATTCTTGAAGAGAATTCATATCTTTTAAAAAGAAAAAATTAAATTTTTAGAAGAAAAAATAATGTTTACCCAACAAAATATAGGTTATATTGGCGAGAAAACCACATCCAAAGAAAATTTAAAGGAGATGGCAACACCGCAAGTCAATGTAAAATCTCATTCGACCTGGCGAGACGTGGCAAGTAGTTCAAGCGATAGTAGGTTAAATGATCCAAAATCACGTGTCAAAATTCAGACAACGACTGGGCAGGCTCCACCTATAGCAAAAGTAAATATAACCAAAAACAAAGGTAAAGAATATGAAAATGAAAGTGCTAATGCTAATATTGTTAATATACAGCAAGTTAGGACTGCAGTTCACGAAGCAGAAACTGCCCAGAAAATGTTTTCCTTTCAAAACCTTGTCTCTGAAGATGAAGAAACAGGATGGCAAAAGCAGAGAAGGCGCAGAAATAAAGCATTCGTTGTTGGGACAAACAACAATAACCCTAATATAACAAGTATTCCCAAGTCTGTATCCTTGCACGTAACAAGATTAACACCTGACACTAAATTGGAAGATTTTGAATTGATGGTAAAGCAACACTTTCCAGAAGCCAAATGTGAAAACCATCAATCAAAATACCCAGAGGCTTATGCATCCTTTAAGGTAACTATTAACCAGTCAAATTTCAGGAGAGCTTGGCAGAGAGATGTTTGGCCAAGTGGATCACTAGTTTCTAAATTTTTTGCCAGAAAAAGGATGCCAGCACCGATGAATGTAACAATGGATCCTTCAAACTAAACAATCAAGTAAACCCAGACAAACTAGAAAAACCAGATAGAAATGTAAAGGTTATTAGCACAAACAGTCCTGTAAGTAGCAAGCTGCAAACCTCTTTTAAATCCCTTAACCTAGATTTATATTATCAGAATGTTCGTGGTTTAAGAACTAAAGTACATGACTTTTATACTAGTGTGTTGTCTTGTGACCATGATATTATTTTAATTACTGAATCATGGTTAAATACTAGTATCCTGGATGGTGAGCTGTTTGACAATCGGTATAATGTAGCAAGAAGAGATAGAGATAACAATAAAACTCGTGGAGGTGGGTTGATTATTGCAGTTAAGAAAAATATAGTATTTGAACACATTAATTTTAACACTAACAGTGAAATTGAATGTTTAGTAGTAAAAATAAAATACCACAAATGTAATTTATTATTAATATGTGTGTATATTCCACCTTCTGTTTCTATGTTAGTTTTTAATAACTTTTTAGTAAATGTTGAAAATATTGTTTGTGATAATGTAGATGTCTTTATTGTTGGAGATTTTAATATACCTAATTATGTATTAGGCACATGTGAGAAAAGCTTGAGACTGAATCAGTTTTTAAGTATATGTGGTCTATGTCAAATAAATTCAGTAGTAAATTATATGGGTAGAAAGTTAGATTTAGTGCTATCCAATGTTCATGTAGTTTGTGCTAGAAGTAGTGATCCATTTGTTCATGAGGATAACTACCATCCTTCTCTTAACTTAAAAGTGCAGCTCAAAGGTCTCAACAGCGATAAACATAAAATTCACTCATCTTTTGAATATGATTACTCTAGGGGCGATTTTCTGCTGTTGTATAATCTAATTAGATCAATAAACTGGGGTGGATTAAAACATTCCAATGATGTAAATATTGCTATACAAACCTTCTATGATAAAATGTTTGAATGTATTGAACAAGCAGTACCTAAAAGACAAAAATCTAACAATAGTTATAGTAAATACAGTTTTCCTAAATATTTTTCTAAAGATTTAATTTGTAAAATCAAAAAGAAAAACAAGCTACATAGGCAAGTGCAGGGTGAACATGTTAATATCAAAATCCAGAATGAGTACAACTGTCTTAGGAAGTCCATTAAAATACAAACAAAATCTGAGTATATAAAATATCATGACACTGTAGAAACAAATGTTAACATGGACCCAACTAGTTTTTGGTCATTTGTGAAATCCAGAAGTAGTTCCAGGGGTTTACCATCAGAAATTAATTTAGACAACAATATTTACACTGGTTCTGATGAAGTTTCTAATGCTTTTGCAATATACTTTAAGTCAGTCTATAGCATCTCATCTGATATGAAGATACCTAAGTTTTATGGTATTCTAGAGTTTGATGAGATAACTGAAGAAGACATTAGAGCTAGTGTAAAAAAGTTAAAACCCAAGAAATGTACAGGTAAAGATAATCTACCTGCTTATATCTATAAGGGGTGTATTGACCAACTTGTTGAACCATTACAGGTAATATTTAATCTAGCTTTAAAAACTAAAACCTTTCCTAAAAAATTAAAAGATACCATTACAGTTCCTATTTTTAAATCTGGTAATATTAATGATGTAAAAAATTACAGACCAATTAGTATTTTAAATTCTTTGGCAAAAATATTTGAATCTATTTTATATAACAACTTATTACAACATTTTATCAAATCTTTTAATCAATATCAACATGGATTTCTACCAGATAGATCAACACTTACAAATTTGTGTATTTTCACGCAATCTACTGCAGATGCCATAAATACTAAGAGGCAAATGGATGTAATCTTCACTGATTGTGCAAAAGCATTTGATAGGGTTGATCATGGTTTATTACTAGAAAAACTGGGCACCTTTGGCCTTTCTATTAACGCATTAACATTTTTGAATTCGTACCTAGCAGATAGAAGTCAGCAAGTTAGAGTTGGTAATTCTTTCTCAGAGGAATATTCCGTAACTTCTGGAGTTCCTCAGGGCAGCAACCTGGGACCACTCTTATTTGCTTGCTTTATAAATGATCTTTCTAGTTGTCTCAAATTTTCCACTTGTTTAATGTTTGCAGATGACTTTAAGATGTTTAGAGTTGTAGAAGATCAATGTGATTGCCAACTATTACAACTAGATTTGAATACAGTATCTAATTGGTTTCAGATAAATAGAATGGATCTAAATATTGACAAGTGTTCAGTTATGACCTTCACACGTAACAGGAACTTTATTAAAATGGTTTATTGTATCAATAATAGAGAATTGCCCAGAAAATCTGTGTGTAAAGATCTTGGTGTGAATTTTCAGCAAAGCTTGCACTTTAATGATCACTATCACATTGTTACTAATAAGGCTTTTAGGATGTTAGGATTTATAATTAGAAACACAAAACATTTTAAGATGATAGATAGCATAATTAAACTATATAATTCCTTGGTAAGACCACATCTTGAGTATGCTTCTGTAGTTTGGGCACCCCGTGCAGAAGTAAATATAGATTTAATTGAAAAGGTACAAAAAAGGTTTTTAAGATATCTGTATGTTAGAAAATATAATTCGTATCCATACTTGGTGTCTTACCGGAGTATGCTTGAAACTTTTAAACTTGTAACATTGGAACAGAGACGAAAAATGCAAGCAATGCTATTTGTATATTATATTGTGAATAATTTAAAATATAAAGGCTTATTCTTGATTAACCATATCAAATTCTTGGTACCTAAGATTAACTTAAGGTTAAGTCATAGAGGGCTGTTTTTTTCTATTTGTGAGACAGACTGCTCGCCCATTAACAACATGATGAGGCAGTGCAATATGATACTAAAAAAAAATAGCGACATAGATATCTTCAACACCAACATCAAAGCAATTAAATCTAGCTTTTTATCCGCTTTAATCATTTTATCTTAGCTTGTAGGTATATCTAATGTCAAAATCCCTACTTGTAATTACATTTTATTTTGTAAAATGTGTTTGTTGTGGAATAAATAAATAAATAAATAATAATCTTATTTAACAATAATTTACTAAAAAAATTGCTGCATGTAACTTAAATAACATAATAAATAGTTAAATAACATCTAATTTATTTAAATATATATCGAAAAATTAAGGAAATACTAATTAGAGTAGGCTATGAAATTGAAGTACTTGACATTTCCATTCATCATTCATCAATCATACAAACTAGCTGAATTTTGCTGAGAATGTAAATTTTAGAATTTAATTTTTGCTGAGAAATCAAGGCAGATACGAGCTACTCCAATGCATCTTCCAAGGTAAAATTAAAGGAAAAAGGGCCCCAGGACGAAGAAGAATATCCTGGCTTGCTAACCTGAGAGCATGGTATAGAAAGACCTCAACACAGCTATTCTGTATTGCAAACAATAAAGTCATCATAGCCAGAATCATAGCCAACGTTCGGAACGGACAGGCACCCTAAGAATTAAATTTTAGTACCCCAAAAAAGATGCAAAAAAGTTTACCATTTTACCCCAAGACTTCCCCCTAAAACCTCACCGTGGGGGGGGGGGACGAAAAAAATCGGATTACCAAAAGAATCTGTATGTTTCAAATAAAAATTGTACAACGCTTGAAGCGACCGGTGATTTTCAATGTCCAGTACGCGTATGAAATCAATTTTAAATAAAATTTAACCCCCTCTGTGGCTCAGTGGTAAGAGCGCCTACCTTTGAACCTAAAGGTCGTGAGTTCGAATCTCACCTGGGTGGAGAAATTTTCGTTTATTAAAAATTAATAAATGAAAATAATTTCTATCCTTGTGCGATCGGTACTCACCGGAGGGACCGCAGACGTTCGGATACAATTAGCGTCTCTTAGCAAAGACAATGACGTCGACTTTGCTAAGTATCAAGACAATTACTCTACACACACTACACTCTACACTAGGCACCTGACTGTAAAAATTTACTGTACCATGCCAATGACCATTAGTTGTCGACGCATTAAACTCAATAAAAAAAAATTAATAAAATTTGTATCAAGTCGACGGAAAAAATTCGATATCTTTTGATCAGAGTGTCCTATCGAAAAAAATTTAAATGCAATTTAAAGGTGAAAATGCAGCTTTCTTAGTACAACCCAACGTTCATTTTACACCCCTCGAGGGGATGCAAGTAGTGGCGGAGAGAAGACAGTCAACACCCCGAGTCTCAACACAACCATCGTTACGCTAAGGACGCTATTTTTAAATTTATTGTTTAAAAAATATTTTACATGTGCATTTTTTTTCAATACAGTTTAGTTTAAGTGATTTGTTTTGTATTATTACGTGAAATTCCATTAAGATTTAACTTACATCCTACACAGGTGACGTCCCATACCTACTTCCGAACCGCAAAGTGTAACACTTTGGACTATAATACCGTAAATGTGTTTTTTGGTTTCTCGTCGAATTGTTTTTTGTCAGAGAAGAGAGTTTAAGGCACGGGTCACTGCTCTGCCCTTGTTTATTCTTTCCCTGATTTCATCTGCGCTATTTCCCTTCTTGTTGAAAATGACCCCAAAATATTTCCAGGATTGCACGCCTTTGATCTTGTCTTCCGAGACACGGTCATATATTTCATCTGTTCCCACTGAGAGATATTCAAATTTTGTCATATTCATGTTTAGACCTGCCACCTCATATTCTTTTTGCAGTTTTCTTACCATTTAGCTAAGATCGTAGCTGTCTTCGGCAATTACTATCTGGTCGTCCGCAAAGAAAAGTGTATAAAGCGTGTTTTCTTCCACCGTTATTCCCATGTTTTTACATTTTTTTACTAATTTCACTAAGGATCTGTAAAAATAGATTTGAAATAAGGTGGGTGACAGACAGTAGCCTTGTCTTAGTCTCTTTGTTGTTTGAAAAGGAGAGGTGATTTCTTCTTTCATTTTAATTCTTGCAAAGTTTTGTTCGTAGTATTTTTGAATGGCGTAATCAAGCAGGCAGGCAACATAATTCAGATCTACTCTTTGAAATGTTTAAACTAACCATAGACACAATATTAAATGAAATAGTAATGTCATCATTACTATTTTGATTATACACAAACATATTTATGTTTCAATAATAACGTTATTCACTATTCGTAATAAAATATATAAATAGATTTTATTAACCATGTCACCAATATTTTTGATATTTCTAGTAAGCTTTAAAGATTAGTCAGTAGTGTTAATAGAAAACTGTAATCTGTAAATAATCATTATAAACAAGACAACTAAAACGTGAACGTAGATCTGTCCCGACAATAAAAAAAGGAAATGGAATTGTAATGTGACACTGATAAATATTTTAAAATAGCTATTAGCGCTCGATAAACATTTGCGGTTACAGTTGTTTTGAAACTAAAGAGGTTGAGGTTAAGGTACTTAGGATCTAAGCCACCCCTCTCTAGGAACGTGCTGACTGCATCTAATCGAAACTGCGCAGTGTCGCCGGCGACACCAGTGTACCATTCTAGGGTTAAAAATATTATGAATTGATACAACTGCAAATAAAGAAATACTGAAGAAGGTTGGTAAAGAAACTAATCACCAGTATACAAACAAGAAAACTGGAATCGTTGAGTCGAATGAAGGGACCAAAATATGAAATTCTGAGACTCATAATACAGGGAAAGATTCAAGGAAGATCTGTAGGTCGAAGGCAGAATTCTTGTTTGATGAATCTACCGGATTCGTATCAATTAAGATCGATTGATTTTTTTAGAGCAGCAAGTTCAAAAATAAAAATAGCCATTATGATTGCCAACTTCCGTAGGGAAACGGCACTCTAAGAAGAAGAAGACTTTTGCATACAAGATGATTTCTTGCCAGTTCACATGCAGATATTTTGGGATTCTCCTAAACCTCTAATAGGACATTTTAAGTCTCACTTCAAGATCATTCAGTTCTTGGACGATCCTTTAAGTAACCAGATTCATTAAATTTCTTTATTATTCTCGATATCGTTGATCTATTTATGAGGAAGGTTGACGGTTTAAAACGTAAAGATGAGTTGCCTCGTCATAGGTATGTTTTTGATCATCATAATCATATCATTTCAATGATGATAGACCCGAAGAACCGAAGACTTTAGTTGAAGGTGAAGGACCAGAAATACTAAAATCAGAAATACTGCATGCTATAACGTTAGCAAAGAACAAGAAAGCCGTTGGCCCTGATAACATACCGACAGAGATGTTAAAGCTTATAAATGAGGAGAACATTGGAATACTGGTCAAACTTTTCAATGATGTTTATTCGACTGGTGATATCCCTGAAGACTGGTTAAAGTCCGAATTCATAACACTACCAAAAAAACAACGTCCGAAAAACTGTAGCGATTATAGAATGATAAGCCTTATGAGCCACACTTTGAAAATATTTCTACGCATCATCCACAGTAGAATCAGAGATAAATGTGAAGAAGATCAGGATGAAACACAATTTGGCTTCAGAAATGGACTGGGAACTCGGGACGCCCTCTTTGCCCTAAATGTATTACTGCAGAAATGTCGAGATCAAAGGAAAGACGTCTTTGCTGTATTTATTGACTATGAAAAGGCCTTTGATCGAGTACAGCATCACAAATTAATTACAATATTAAAAGATAAAGGAGTTGATAGTCAAGACAAACGATTCATAGAAAAGTTATACTGGCGTCAAACAGCGACAGCTTGCATAAACGGAAAATCAACAGAAATTTGTGAAATACAAAGAGGTGTCAGACAGGGTTGTATACTATCCCCACTGTTATTTAATTTATATTCAGATAGAATATTTAAAGAAGCGCTGCATAATTTGGAATGGGGCGTGAAAGTTAATGGAATTCTGATAAATACAATCAGATATGCAGACGATACAGTTATTTTAAGTGACGACATGAATGGATTACAATCCCTTTTAAATGCCATTGATTAGTGGGAAGAGAGTTTGGCCTAAACATAAACTGTTCAAAAACAAAATACATGGTGTTTAGCCGTTTAGCACATCAAGATGCACGATTATATGTTGATGGTCATATAATTCAAAGAGTGTCCAGTTTTAAATATCTTGGTTGCCATATTACCGAACAACTAGATCCAGATCAAGAGATAAAATGTAGAATCGAGATAGCCCGCACGACATTTTTAAAAATGAGGTCATTCTTCTGTAATGATAACTTGAAACTTCAACTTCGAAAGCGTATGGTTAAATGCTACATTTGGTCAGTCCTCTTATACGGTGTCGAAGCATGGACATTAAAAATATCCACCATTAATCGTTTGGAGGCCTTTGAAATGTGGCCTCACAGACGTATACTAAAAATTCCATGGACGGCTATGCTGACAAATGTGGCAGTCCTAGAGAGAGCAAATGCTGCTCGCGAGCTGCTTGATAACATCAAATGTAGCAAGATGGCCTATTTTGGACACGTAGTAAGGGGAGACCGATATAATATTCTTCAACTTATTATGATGGGTAAAATCGAAGGACGCAGAGGAATTGGTAGAAAGCAGGCCTCTTGGTTGAAGAATATCAGAGAGTGGACAGGAATAAAAAAAGCTGAGCAACTCTTTAGAATAGCTCGGGACAGAGACAGTTTCGCCATGTTAATCGCCAACGTCAAGGGGACTTTATAGGGCACGTTAAGAAGAAGAATCATATCATATCAGAAAAATAACGAATTACAAGTACCTACTAATATGCTTTTTGTTATGACCACTTATTTATTTTCACTGAACTCTTATTACCTGGCACTTTTACCTTACACATATGAGGAAATAGTTTCGATTTACATGAAGATGAATTTGATAATAAAACAGATTATAGTATGTTATTTCCCTGTATACACATGTACGTTTTGCTAAAAAACAACACAACAACCGACGACGAAAAACTACAAAAAAAAATAATCTAGCCTTGAATAATTTATTAATAATGAAACACACACTAGTAATTTTTATATTCAAAAACGGTTTTGTCGAGTAAACAATGTTTTATATTTATGAAACTTAAAAAAGGAAACAATCAAAATCGTATATTTAATATATTAAAAAAATAATAATAAATAGCATTATACACTATAAAATACAATAGAATAATATAGGAAGTACATCGCCAGGCTGGGATGAGTGTTTTTAAATTTAATTACGATATAACGTTCGCATAATAAAAAATAAACTACAAATCAAAATACAAACAAGGACGTTTAATAAAATATGAATCTATGATTTAGTATATACACATAAATTAAAAAAAATATATATGAGGGAACAACACAAAAGTTCAAGCATATGGCAAAATGTATATTAGTGACACATGAGCTAATAGCGCTAAATTAGAGATACTGCAAACACTCCTGACCACGGCGCAGTAGACGAAATTGGGCTTAGTCTCCACTTCCATGCGAAACGCACTGTACTGTGCACTGTATAATTTTACTTACAATAAAACCTTTCTCGAGAACACCTGCTGAATATAAGACAGATAATCGAGAAATCTAGGGAATTCAACATCCCACTATACATCTGTTTTATAGATTACCGTAAAGCGTTCGACAGGGTCAAGTGGAGACACTTAGGGCGAATACTAAAAGAAGTAGGCGTACCACAACATTTAATTACGCTTATAACTGAACTATATGAACACACTACTGGATCAGTTAAAGTACTTGACACACTTTCGAACGAGTTTCATCCAGAACGGGGTGTCAGACAAGGATGTATACTATCTCCACAATTATTCAACATATATGGGAAGTATATTATGCGAAGAGCACTTGAAGGATGGGAAAAGGGCATCTCAATAAATGGTCATAAACTAAACAACCTACGTTTCGCAGATGACACAGCCCTTCTTGCAAATAGTCAAGCAGAGCTGATGGAACTTATACGACTGATCGAAAACGAAAGTCAAATATTTGGTCTGCAATTAAACATATCAAAGACAAAGATCATGATAGTGGATAAACTACACAACAATCATCCACACATAACCACAATTGACCTGTTCGAGGTTGTGAGCTCATACTTATATCTGGGGTCATTAATCACAAACACAGGGTCATTACAAGAAGAGATTAAACGTAGATGTGATCTAGCAAAAGTTGTCACAGCAAAAATGACCAAAATATGGAAGGACTGTCAAATTTCAAGAGCGATAAAGATGAGGTTGATCAACTGCTTAATATTCCGAATACTGACCTACGGATGTGAATCTTGGACTCTGAGACAATCGGAGAGAAGAAAGATAGACGCCACTGAAATGTTCTGTTGGAGACGAATGTTACGAATTCCTTGGACCGACCGTAGAACAAATAATTCGATTTTAAGAGAGCTAAAAATTAGCCAACGACTCTCTAGTAAAGTCCATCTCCAACAATTAAAATATTTTGGACATGTTATGAGAACATACACAGAAAACATGGAAAGACTCATAATACAAAGAAAGGTAGAAGGCCGAAGATCACGAGGAAGATCCCCAACAAGATGGATAGATCAAATTACAGGAATATGCCAAAGACCTATGCATGAATTAAAAGAAATGACCAGAGACAGAGATCTCTGGAGACGGACAATACACGACATCACGTCGACCACTACACTCCCCCTGGGGGTCAGGATTGAAGAGAGAGAGAGAGAGAGAGAGAACCTTTCTGCCTATACGTGAATTTTGACTCCGCCTTCGCGCAGCTCCATGGTCAGGAGTATTTGCACTATCTCTACTCAAGATGCGTACTGCAAATTGATCTTATATACCGGATGTGCCAAAAAAAAAACGGGACGATCGAATATTTCGTGAATATAACATCAGATCGAAAAACTGACACCAAACACGACCCCTTCCCCCACCCCTAGAGCGAGGAGGTGGGCAAATTTGAAATCTTAAATGGGATATTGCCGATTTGGATTCCTCGTACAAAAATAAGTAACTTTTAGAGGAACATTTTTTTCGAATTGTTGATAGATGGGAGCTCCCCTCATTAGCAGTGCATTTCTAATTCCAAACTGTTTCGCGATATGACGAAATCAATGAATCCAAAGTGATATGACTATATCCAAACTGGTACTTGATCAGGACCTATTGCCTTCTTGATCTTTGTTCACTTTATCTCATCTAATATCTCATCTTTTGTTATGTCAGAACTGTTGTCGATATTTTCCTTTTCTAGTACTTTATCTGTTCTTTCATCCATAAAAAGCTCTTAGATATAATCTTGCCATCTTTTGAGGCTTTCACTAAGTCCAGAATTCTTTTGCCATTTTTGTCCAGCAGTATGATTATTATCTTTCTCTACCAGCTGCTTAATCTCTTCGCAACCTCAATATACCATATTTCTTTTATCTCTCTGATCTTTTTTCTTATTTCTGTGTATAATGTTATACATGCTTCTATCTCTCTCTCATTCACTCAAAATTTGTGCTAAAATATCTGTTTGTGTAGAGTGTGTGTTTACTTCTTTTGTACATACCAATTCAAAAATACATACTTACTGGATAATATCCGTGTTCTACTGTTTAAACATTGGCCATCAAATTGGAAACAATATTTATACATAAAAAGTTATAAATGATATATTTATATAACTAAAATGAAATTTTGAAAGAGATGAAAATTTTACTAGTTCTGTTCATAAAGCTCATTTTTATCTTGGTTGCGTAAAAATAAGTATTACACAAACCTTTATGAGCAACATGTTAAGATACAATGTCCAAATATTAAGGTTGAAATTGACCAGTGAAAGGTGAATGTATCTCATTCAAAATAAGATTTTTTAATGCCTGATATTTCCGCAAATTTAATCAGCAATAAATGCCAGTAAATTTTCATCAGGGTTGAGGAGATCAGATCTTGATGTAACTAAAAATGACTTCTTGAAATCAAACATATCTACTAGGATATCATTGACTTTGGAGTATTCTGTTGATAGGGTCAACCATAGGGTCCTCTTACAAAAACTAAGAGCTTTGGGTATTGTAAATTACCTTCTTCAATGGATTTCGGTATAGTGGTCATGAGCAGACAGTTAACTTGGGGAGTGATACTTCAATTGAAATAACCGTAACATCAGGGGTGCCGCAAGGCTCCCATTGTGGTCGTGTTTTATCTTGCTTGCCTCTGGTAGATTTAGTACAAACAATCAAAAATCATAGTGTAAGGATCAGGCTTATAATAAGTTTGTTATAGTTTATTATTCTGGAATGCCTGATATTTTAAATATGTATTGTTGTTAAGGTGCAGCTTTGTTAAAACCTTTGTAAATGGATTCCGTTAATAAATAAATAAATAAATAAATAAATGTTTCAATAAATGTGAATTCTCTGTAATCATTGTTGATAAAATATAGCAACACCATGTAATAAGTTTATTAACAATTTGTATTTAAATAATACTGGGAAAAACTGTTATAACAATTGACAATAAACATACCCAAGACTTTGTACGAAATTATACATAATTTTATAAACAATTACTACAAAAATAAACATTTAAGTAAAAAATACATATGATAAACAAAACCCTTGCCAAATATTTTATTATGTGAAATAAATAGTGTGACCTTTTTTAATGGTTTTCTCATATTTTTATGAATTTTCTTTGATGGTTTTTTATGCTTAATGGACATAAAATACAATATATTAACACAGTAATACAAAAAGTTTTACACCTAGCCTTGACATCATTAATAATAATGAAACTATCTCAAATTTGATAATAAAAAGTTAGGGATCACAAAAATGGATAATTAAGGAAATTGATAAGAAGTATACACAAATGTTGAGAATTTTTAAAGATATAAGTTACATCAAGCTGATAAACAATGCAATATACACTCATGGACAAAAATATTGAATATTTTGGAATTTTCTTATTATTATTATTTTTTTTTTAATAAATGCTGGTCTATTAAGTCCTTTATCACAGAATACTAATCACAACAAGAAGCGAAACGGAGGGCTTTTTCGCAATCCAAATTTCTTTGCGCATGCGCGAAATCGGCCATAGTGTTAGTAGTGTTGATAAGTGTTGATGCCTTGTTTGTTTATATATTGAGAAGTGTTATTGTATTGTATTGAGAAGTTATTTAGTTATATAATTAGTTAGTTAATTTAATATATTTGTGTAATAAACTTATTGTGATGGCTGCACGAAAGGGAGGATTTTATTGTGTTGTCCGTGGGTGCCCATCGAAAACTGGGGAAGGAATTAGTCTCTTTTCAATACCGACTGATCGTAGCAGGTAAACAAATTAAATTTTAAATTCAAACGTATTACAAATGTTGTCTGGATGTTTATATTTTAGTTAAATACACTTTTTTTTAGAGCTGAATTATGGCTGAAAGCGGCCAATAGGTATGATCTGCTTTCCAAGTATGCTGAATTGCATACTAATTATAGAATGTGCGAGAAACATTTTGAACCGGTGTAAATGTACAAAGGAAACACGGAAGTATTTATTTCAACAAGCACATCCAACGATTTTCTCACACAGCCAATATTCAAAACACACAGACAAACCATTAAAGAAAGTCATAAGGCTGGAAGGTAGATACTTTTTATTTATTCACAATTATAGTGCTTTATTATAAAAGTCATATAAAAATCAGTATCTACTTACAACTATATACAAAGTTGTTTGTTGTTTTTCATAATATAAACAAGATCTGGAATTGTGAAATTTAATGATCTTTCATCAGCCTTATTAAGAACATAATATATCTTATGGTTACATACTGAGTAATATTTATGTCGTGGTTTTAGGTACTACTGAAACCTATAATGTACAGGAAGTAATTAATAGTCCAACTGATAAAAACCATAATACTGTACCTGATACTTTGATGGTAGAGTTTCTGGTAACAGGTAATTTTATTTATTGCTACAACTGTATTATGCATTCAACTAATCACTAATAAGCATTAACATATCTACTTTGAACGTTTATATGTTTATGGTTATTAAATATATTTTTATATTTCAGATGTTAATAGGCAGGAAGTGTCTAGCCCAACTAGGCCCCATACTCCAGCTCCATTTTTCACAGCTGCAACACAAACCCCCTCCAAGTTGTCGGGAGGTACACCAAGAAAAAGGAAACTTAGATTGAAAATAAAAAATTGCGTGCAAGTGCAAAGAAAGCATATGCGTCTTCCAAACAGAAGGAAGACAATAAATATTTAAAATCAAATGTGTGACAAATTTTTAAACAAATCCCTAGCACAAATAGTGAAAGCTCAAGCAATTTTAAAAACTAAATGTCCAAAAAGTAGAAGGTATTCTGATGAATATAAACAATTTGCTTTAACACTATATTTTTTGGGCCCAAGAGCGTATGCTTTTATGGAAAGAATATTGTATTTGCCCTCAAGACGAAGTCTTCAAAAAATTACCGAAAATTTGGTCTGTAAACCTGGTTTGAATAATGACCAAATATTTGATGCCCTAAAGTTAAAAGTGAACACAATGTTAGATCAGGACAAGCACTGTAGTATTTGTATTGATGAAATGTCTATTAAAAGTAATTTATTTTTTGATACAGGTCGTGATGAGATTGTTGGTCTATATGATATAGGAAATGGAAAAAAGGAATCAATAATTGCACAAAATGTACTTGTGATAATGGTTCGAGGCTTATATTCAAATTGAAAACAACAACTAGCATATTTTTTTGTAAACACTACCATTGAAGCAAATCATCTTCTTCCTATTATAAAAGAATGTATTTCTAAACTATTTCAATCAGGTTTATATGTGAATTGTCTTGTTACTGATATGGGAACGAATTTTCTAAAATTGAGTAAATTACTGGGGATTTCTCCAACTAACTCAGAATTTGATGTCAATGGACAAAAAATTATTTATATATTTGATCCATGTCATTTAGTTAAAGTCACTAGAAATAACTTAATTAATAATGTTTTTTATTTTGATGATAAAAAAACATCTTGGTCATTTATAGAAACTTTTTATCATGAAGATAAAAAGCAGTTTTATAAGTGTGCACCAAAACTAACACACTCCCATATATATCCTACATCTTTTGAAAAAATGCGAGTAAAACTAGCATCTCAAATTTTAAGTAACACTGTTGCAAGTTCTATGTATACATATATTTCTCTTGGTATTCTTCCATCAGATGCATTGGGAACAATAGAAATTATTGAAAAATTTAATAATTTGTTTGATATTTTAAATTCTACTGATAACAATAATCCTAACAAATTTAAAAATGTATTTGAGGGAACTGATTTTCAGATCAATTACCTAGATTCTATGATAGATTTGGTACATAAACTGAAAATATTAGATAAAACAGGAAAAGATGTACCATGTTGTTCGCGATCAAAAAAGTGTTAGATTGTAACAATGAATGGTGTTAAAAAGCTTTGGGATAACTTAAAGTCTCATGATTTTAAATACTTAAAATACTTTAAATGATAAAAGCCTATCTATTTGAAAGACCATTTTATTCAGTAGAAGAGTTTCTTAATTAATAACTAAGAAATTATAATATCTTAATGTACAGTTCCATGGTTCTTTACCCGTGGGTCATCATTACCCAAAGTAGCTTAAACTTATTAGTTCCTACGGTTGATTATGCAATTTGTTATTGTCTTTTTCCTCTGAGTCTTTGTAAGCTTCGTCCATAAAACTGTAAAATTTTCAATGACAATAAAGCATATATTTCTATTCTATTCCCATCCGGGTTATGTTTATCCATGCTTATAATGGTCTTTTAGAATGGGGCGGTATAAGGAATATTTACTTGCATTCTATAAACATTCAGAAGTGCTTAATTAGATTTTTTTGAAAAAGATTAAGATATTACAGCAAACTGTTATACAACGAGAATAAATTTTTAACTGTACGTAAATTGTCCTCTTACAAAGCTCTTATACACATACATGAAATAAAAAAGGATACTATTTTACATTAGCAATCATGCGCATCAAACTAGATATATAAGGAATAATGCAATTTTATCCAAATGTAATAAATCCATACTCCAGAAATATGTTGGCTACATAGGGCCCAAATGATACAATTGTCTACCGGAGAATTTAAAACAAATTAAGAGTTATAAAAAACATGGATATCAGTATAAATTTAAACAATGGATTGGAAACAAAATAACACAATTCTGCGAAGAGCAGATTAATTGATCATAGTAATAAATAAAAATATATTGACAATATTTCTTGAATTTATTGACATATTTATGTCACATGCTATATTAAAATGAATGTATTTTTGTAAGTGCGCATATGTAACTGTTTATATTAATACATTTGTTAAATATTTGCTTTCTTGCACATATATTTTTGAAGTATCACACACAAGGGGTGCTACTTTTATGGTAGCTCTATTTCAGTGATTTTTCATATTTATTTTAGTGTTAAGTATGCTTATTTTTTGTAAATCTATATTATAATCTAAGCTTCCTAAATAAACATTATTATTAGTATTAATTACAATAAATTTCTATTATTATTATTGTGTTTTATTACAATTTTTTACCCCTCCCTACTACAAATGTGATATATCCAGGCGAATTGAATGTAGTACTGTACAACCAGAAGTTTCAGAGACCTTAGATGTACAGAGAGAGAAATCGAAGAGGTATACGTGTATATTAATTACAATAAATTTTTATTATTCTGTTTTATTACAACTTTTTACCCTTTCCTACTATAAATTTGATATGTCCTGGCGAGTTGAATTTACTACAATACAACCAGAAGTTTCAGAGACCTCAGATGCATAGAAAGAAATCTAAGGTCATTTTATATACATTCATTCTAGCCGCAGCTGCAGAGTTTTTACGCGCAGCGAAAATATCGTGGTGTTGGAGGTTTATAGATAATCACATTCAAAGAAATTCCTCAACAGGAAACAAAAAAGTCAGCAACTTAAGACAAAGTTAATAGAAATTTCAAAAGTATAATTCTGTATTGATAAGTAAAAAAGTCTTGAGTCAAAATATAGATTTTGAGTGATGAAGTGTTTTATTAACCTTAAAAAAACGATAAAAAGTAATAGAAATCAAGCTTTTCATCTCTATTTTAAAATTAACTCTCAAATTCAATCGGTTTTTTAACGTACTAAAATACTTTTAGTACGTTAATTTGTTTGTTAAAAAAAAAAAACAAATCGATATTTTTGACTTAACAACTTTTTAATTATCAGTTCAGAATTGATATATAAGTTATATTAAATTTTACAGAAAAAATAAAATTCATACAAAACAGATTACTTAAAAATGATTACTTCATTTCTCAGTGTAAATATCATTTACTACAGTTTTGAACGACTTCCTCACTACTTTTCTTCGTGTAATCAAATGTAGGTTCATTGCTACTGTCACTCTGAATTTCTGTCCTCCCAACATCAAAGGTTCCGACAAAGCTTTCGCTTCTGGTTGTGATTAGTGTTCTGTGCCTTTATTATGAAGAAAAGTTTATTTTAACAATGTTTAATGAACAAAAATTATGCTAATGAAAGATAAATATGGCTAGGTATTTTACTATGCTAAATTAAACTGCTTAAATAAGTTTTTTTAACTGGAACAAGTGCATGATCAATAACGAGTATTCCCTCCTCTAGTTTTATTACTACTTGCATCCTTCTTGGCATGCTTGCAACTAAATTTTGGTTATATTGTATTTGGAACAGCATTTCTTTGTTGTATAAGGTGTTTTAGCTGATCTCACATGTGGTGTATTGGATTTGAATCCAGGCTAAATTGTGGCCAATCCAATTTTCGAATTTGAACCTCATCAAGATCATTAATCACTGTGGCAGCAGCATGTGGTCGAGCATTATCGTGCATTAACATGACTCTGTCATATCTAATGTAACCAACATGATCTTGTAGGATGTTTTGAATGTAAGAATCACCAGTCATCTGCCCAATCACTTCCACAAGTGCGGTGCGTCACTCCCAACTTATAATTCCCCAAAGCATTATACCATGACCTCTAAAACTAATGGTCTGGGCGAGGTTGTAGGTGGCGAATTATTCCCTTAACTCTTCTGTAGATGCGGTTTCGACCATCTAGCATCCATAATAGGATTCTGGTCTCATCAGTGAACAGAACATTTTTCCTGTTGTTGATATTCCACTGAATATGTGTTCTTTTTCTTCTTCTTCAAGTGCCCTGTCCGTTGCGAACGTTGGCTATTAACATGGTAATTCTGATCCTGCTTGCGGCGCTTCTGAATAGTTCGACCGATGTGTGCCCGAACCACTTCCGAAGATTTTGGAGCCACGAGTGTCTTCTCCTGCCTGGCCCTCGCTTACTGTCTATTTTCCCCTGGACAATCAATTGCAGTAGACAGTACTTATCGTATCTCAATATGTGGCGTAGATATTCAAGCTTTCTTTGTTTAATTGTATTCACGATTTCTTTCTCCTTTCCAATTGAAGGAGGATATGAGGAGCTTTTTCATATTGTTAAATGCTGCTATAGCTCGTTTTATTCTCGTCTTAATTTCTGTGGCCTGTTCCCATTTTGCATTTACGTTGGTGCCAAGGTACACATAAGATTCTACATGGTCAATTACTATGTTACTTATCCGTAATTGTCGAGCAGGTTGTTGCTTTTTGCTTATCAGCATCCACTTTGTCTTCTTGAAGTTGAGGCTCAGGCTGTATTCCTCACTAACTGAATAAACTCTTTCCATTACCTGTTGTAATTCGTCTATGGTACTGGCAAAGATCACTGTGTTGTCGGCATATCTTATATTGTTCGTTAACTCGCCGTTTATTTTTATGCCCTCATTTGCATTCTCCATACATTTGTTAAATATTTCCTCGAAATAATGGATATTGAATAGGAGTGGGGATAAGATACACCCTGATGGACACCTCTTTTGATCTGCACACTTCCAGTGAGTTCGTTGCCAATTTTTGCTCTTGCTGTTTGCCCCAGTATAGGTTTGCCACAATTCGAATGTCCTTGTCGTCAATACCTGTCTTTCACAGAATATCTATCATTGTTCATGATTGACATTGTCAAATGCTTTTCTAAAGCACAAATACACGTCCTTATCAACGTCTCTACACCGCTGTATAAGCACCTGGAGAGTGAAAACTACTTCTCTAGTTCCTAGTACATTGTCCTGACCGGCTGACTTATTGTTTTTTAGTGCTGCAATGGCATCTTCTATCTCCGAATTAAGGATTGAAGGTTCCTGTTTTTCCTTCTCCATATAGGTGATCATCAGTCCTGTCAGAAGCAAATAATTGTTCTATGTATGATTTTCACGTTTCTAAGATCGTTGATGGCTCCGAGATAAGATTTACATTGCTATATTTTATGCTGTTGGGTGACTTATTGAATTACCTCTTGTTTGTCATTGATTTTGTTTTTGTGTGCATATTGTAACTGTTCTATTTTCGTTCGTATTGTTCTATTTTCCTGCATTCGTTGGAAAACCATTTTTCTTTGGCTTCTCGAATTTTCGTTCTTATGGTTTTGTGGATCTGCTGGTATTTTCCTGCATTTTTATTCTTGAATTTACGTCTTTCATCCATCATATCCATTATCTCATCAGACATCCATTCTTTCTTCTTCTGTATGTCACGCTTTAATAGAGTCGCGCATGTTGTTTCGATTGCTTCCCTCGATTTATCCCATCTCTCTATTATGTCGGACATGTTCTCGTTAATGTCATTTATTTTCGTAATTATGTGTTCTTGCAAATTCTAAATGACAATATTTATGATTTTGGAGAAGACATACATGAAGAAGCAACTTTGGCAGGGCATCTAGGCTTTAAGTTTGCTTCTTTTAATAGTTGTCAAACTGTTTTTGAACTCACATTAACTTGTTTAACATTTAGTAGCTCATTTATGAGGTGAATCGATGTCAGTGAGCTACTTCGTGTAGAGTTAAGAACCAAAAAACAGTCATCAATTGCAGTTGTGTACCTTGAGCATCCTAGACCAGGCCTTCATACAATATTCCCTGTCTCACAGTACCTTTTTTAAGTTTTCGAAACTATAGATTGATTTCTCCTGAGATATAATGCGATATATTTTTTTGTGTATCCTTCCTCATACAACATGTATGTCCTCATACAACTACAGTATGTGCTGCTTGGGCTTCATCGCAGTGTTGAATTGATGGCATACTTGTTTTAAACTTAGTTAAAGCAAAACAATATTTAATTAAACTTGATAAATCAAACTAAAAATAACCAAATGAGTTTTCCTTTAGGTGAAGGTTTTTTATGATAAAATGCATGAATGACACTAAATGCTGAATAAATGTCAAAATAAACATCAAAATATTTCAAACCAATAGAGTAGATCAGACTACTATATGAGTAACATCAGTAACCTAGAATTAGTTAGAAATAATAGTGACTACAAAAAAAAATTGGAAAATTCCAAAAAATTCAATATTTTTGTCCATGAGTATTTGATCTGATTTGATTTGAAGTATTTGATTTTCACTCTACTTAGCTTCTTTTACAATATTTTTATAATATATTGTCAGTATTATGTCACTTCTCATATTTCATACTTCTCCATTAACATATCTGGTTTTATTTCTAACAAATTGTGGTATTTTTTTTCTCTCATATTCAATGAGTTCTTCTTATAGTGCTATGCACCTACAATATATCTGTCTTTTGCGGCATGCAAAAGCTTACTAGTGTTATTTATGCCTGTCCAGTTCTTTATATTCTATAGCCAACATACTCCTCTCCTGACTCAATCTTTCTTTGGATAATTAGTTGAGGGATTGCAGAGTTTTTTCCTCTCAGGATATGGTCCAAGTATCCAATTTTTGTATTTGCCCTTCTTGTTTCCGTAGTAAGACTTCCTTGTTTTTCACCCTATCTGTCTATATGTGAAACATTCTTCACAAGTTCCACATTTCAAAAACCTCCAACTTATTACTTCTTCTTCTTCTTTAAGTTCCATCTTCTATCGAAGGTTGGAAATCATCATGGCTATGCGGACTCTGTTGACTGCCGCTCTAAAAAGTTCTGCACTACTGCATTCAAACCATTTCCGTAAGTTCTTAAGCCAAGATATTCTTCGTCTTCCCACATTTCGCTTTCCTCGGATTTTGCCCTGCATAATAAGTTGTAATAATAAGCGTATTTTTGATTATTATTCAGATGAACTTGTTTTAGTGTCCATCCAAACCATAAAGAAGAGTAGAGAACAGGTAACATCGAAGCATTCTCAGGCGTAGTTCTAACCTTATATCCCGACAACAAAGAAACTTTTTAAGTTTAATAAATGATATATGTGCTATTTCAATATGTGTCTTAATTTCTTTGGTTTGGTCTACATCTGATGTTATCCATGTTCGTAAGTATTTATAGTTATTAACACTCTCAATTGCAGTATCTTCAATAGTCAATTGGATATTTGCATGTGCAGATTTAGTCATGATCATGCATTTAGTTTTCTTTAAATTTATCTTCAGTCCGTACTCCTGACAGCGTTCATTAAGGCGTTGCATTATGTTTTGTAAATCATTGTTGTCATCCGTGATTATTACTGTATTGTCTGCAAAACGTAAGTTATTCAAAACTTCTCCATTGATAGATATACCTTCTATTGACTCTGAGAGTGCTTCTTGAAATACCGCTTCACTGTAGACATTGAAAAGTAGTGGGGACAGCACGCAACCCTGGCGGACTCCTCTCTGTATTTTGATATTTTCGGTGTACTGGCTGTCAACTCTTACCTTGGCAGTTTGATTCCAATATAAATTAGATATAATTTTCAGATCACTACTGTCAATATTTTTGCTTTTTAATATATCTACAAGTTTTTTATGTTGAACTATTACGAACTTTATGCTGAATAAATAAATAAATAAATAAAAACTTTATCAAATGCCTTTTCAAAGTCTACAAAACATAAGTACATATCCTGATTCATGTCCATGCATCTCTGAGCCAGCACATTCAAGCCGAACAAAGCGTCTCTTGTACTCATACCATTTCTAAAGCCAAATTGTGTGTCACTTTATCATTTATCCCCTTTATCATTTTTATATATCCCCTTTATCATTTTTAAGGATATTTGTTTTTGTACGCTTTCTAGAACCTGTCATTTCTTTGATTTTTTTGTTTGATGTTTTCTTCGTTCTTCCATGAGTTCAAGAATTTCTACTGTCATCCAAGGTTTTGTTTTTTCTTCAAGTGGTTTGAGGAAACTTATTACTGGAAAGTATTTTTAATGTCCATGTCTCCATTTCATAGAACAATATGGACCATACATAGCATTCACTTATCCTGTAGAGGAAATATTTTGGTTATGTAGTAGTAGCTTAAAATTTCATTTCAGTACTAGTGGTATGTTTATACATGTGTTCTAGATGTTTTAATAATCAATTTAACAGTTTTAACCACAATGTGTGAAATGTCATGTCTTGCATAAATATAATCCAGAGGTATAGCATTTAGTTTAGTGTTATATATAAACATACAGCTTAAGATACAAAAGGGGTCCTCTGTGGAATTTTATAAACTTGCTATCAATTAAAGCATCTCTAGAGAGTTAAGCATGCTCACTGTCATATAATTATGTAACTGAATATTTTTTATAAAAAACAGTTCAGGCATTTAATAAATAACAAGGTCTAGTGACCACAATTGGAAACAAACAATAATTACCTTTCATAGCTAGAATAAGTAATGTAAGATGAAATGAAATAAAAACTTACAATATTTATTATAATTGTTTTGGTCCTATTAGATATTTGAGGGATCTGATGATGCCTAATTATAATTGAATTGAAGTACTAACATATTAAATCAATTATTCGGACCTATATTCCTACTGTTTAGTCTGTGTATTAATTACTATCAAATCAGTTCCCTGAAGGTTTTTCAATGTTTTTATAATGATATGTTCTACTAAAGTATCATTATATGATCAAAGGTTAAGGCAAATTACCAGATTAATAGAAATTAACTTAAAATTTTACATGCAATAGCTAAAATTAAAAATCTGTCTACATGAATTGGACATTCTTATAAAATTAAAATTATTAATGGAAATTTTTTTCACTAGTTTAAAAGTAATTATGTAAGCAAATAAACTAATAATGAATGAAAACTTACCTCTTCTACGGTTAGGGGTAGGGTCACACGGCTGAAAATTAGAAAAATGGTAATTAGTGTATCAGAAATCAAATTTATTCAATGCCATCCCAATAATCCAAGGTCTTGTAACAAAAATGGTTCAACTATATTATAATTAATGACAAAGACACTTGCATTTGATTATATACAAGGTTTTAAACGAATTTCGGAGTTCTAAGGTTACATACGAGGTTTGCAGAAATCTGACACCCAAAAAATTGATAAAAGTGACACTTGTGCAGGGTTAAAATCCCTCCTTACAACCTCTCGTTTTATAACTTAAAATTCTTTATTCCGGGCATCAAATATCTTCTGTAGGTTAATAATATTTATTGTACTCACTATTCTTTAATCAGCATGTTTTCTTTGCTGCAATTTTAACTATTAAACATGCAAAATTTCCTGGCACACACTGACTAATGAATCACTACTTGAAACGAGTGGACCGGCGCAAGCTCGGTGACGCAATGGTGTGACGTCAATTTCTACACTTGTCATCGTCTCAACGTGTCAGAATCCATACTTTTCAAAATACATACTGTGGACAATATTCCATAAATGTTTCAAATGTTTGGAATTAATTATATTATATTATTACTAATAATTATAAAAATGCATGCATTAGATTAAAAAAAATTGATCTATGCACCATAAAATTATAAATAAACTTTATAATTACCAATGTATAAATTTAATTTGTTAATATATAAAAAAAAACAGTTCTTGTAATTAAAAATACAGGTATTATAATAATTATATAGTATTTGCTACAACAATTTAAAAAAAATAATAGCTACTATAAATACTTAAAAAATCTTAAATTATTCTGTTTGTTAATAAAATTTGGCCAACCTGTTGTCACCAAATAAATATGTCAAAAATCAATAATTTAACCAAAGTGGTATCAATAACAAACTTATAAAAATGTAGCTAAGTATATGTTGGATTTTATTAATCGTTTTGTTAAACTTGATGTAAGTACTCAATATTTTACAATCTGTTGATATTAATGTCCCAAGTATGGTTTTAAAGGATCATATCGAATTGGCAAATTTTGTCAAAAATGTACATGAGGAACTCAGAGAAAAATCAAAGTTGATTGGAGTTGAAGCTGCATGGAACCAACATTGCCAAAATACAGAAAAGTTAAAACAGTATGCAGCCGCCATGAAAGAACTAGCCACCAATCATTGGCAGAACTCTTCTAAAGATGGTGAAAATATTTCAAGAATTTCATGGGTGTATAGAGCTTGTTTGGATTACTTTAATAAAGATATTTTAGTACTTCGAAATAAAGAGATGAACATAATGAAAAAACTAAATGTAAATGGATGTAATAGCTTTCAAACAATTGCAAAAAACAGATGGAATTTACTAGATGTTGGTAGTTGTTATAATCCATTCCAGGTTTTTGAAGAGTTTATTGTTACAGCTCTAGATATTGCACCTGCTTTAAACAGTGTTTTCAAATGTGATTTTATTAATGTTAAAGCTGATCAGAAATTAAATTCAGAAAATAATGAAATTACAGTACTCCCAAAAGACTATTTTGACATTATAGTATTCAGTTTATTTTTAGAATACTTACCTTCTCCTCCACAAAGAAAATTGTGTTGTGAAAAAGCCTATGAACTTCTGACCCCAGAAGGTATTTTAATAATAATTACACCAGATTCAAATCATGTAGGGTCAAATGCAAAATATGTAAAATCTTGGAGATTTGTTTTAGCAAACATGGGATTTTCAAGAATAAAATATGAGAAGTTGAAACACATTCACTGTATGGTATTTCGCAAAGTTCCTGTAAAAGGTATTACTCAAAGATGGGCTGAAATTCACAAAGCAGGACAAGCTTTTGGTGAAATTTATATTCCACAAGATTTTAAAAAGAAACCACAACAGTCAGAGAGTTTTAATAATGTAAAAGAACTTACAGTAGAAGATATAGTGACTTTAAGTAATGAACTACCATTTTGTGATACTTTTGATTAGAATGTTTAAAACAGAGAAAGAAAGAAACACAACTTTAAAAGCAAGGCTACTTTTAATTTTAAAATGTTTTACTATAAGATGAAGCACTTAATAAAGGCAAACAAATTTTAAGAAACATCAAGAGAAATGCAAAAAATATCAAATTTATGATGTACTGATAATTTTAATAAACAAATTTTAAGAAGTAACTGTTTTTTTAAATCATATTTCCTCTTAACCTACTAGGCTTTAATTGTCATTGGAACTAGTGGTGACTGGTGTGGTAAAACTTTGGGTAGGCCAAGCCAGCAAATTACGTAATAAATTTAGCGTAATACTCTGTGAATCTTTTACTATCACCCAATTCCAGTTATTGAAACTTTTTGTAATCCGAGAAACATTGCTCTAATTGAGTGATAATATCCAATATCTCAAAAAAGATCCTTCTAAATTTAGTTTTAGCTTTCCCCAAAAAACTTTGATCTCCGTTATTACATGAACTAGCAGGTAAAATATCAAGTTCACTACAACTTAAAATGGGTTTAGAATTGGTTTCGCTAACAGTAATGTTGAAATGGTTAGAAAATGTAAGGTCATTTCTCCAGCTCTTTAACATTGCAACACTTCTGGACAATGAATTGGCACATAATTGAACATCATTATTTTTCTTCTGCAAGATCCAGCTCTTTAACATTGCAACACTTCTGGACAATGAATTGGCACATAATTGAACATCATTATTTTTCTTCTGCAAGATGTTGTATAAGAGCTCAGTTTGTTGAAATATATCACTAAAAACATTTAATAAAAATACAAATTCCAAATCCTCCAACTTACGTTTAAAACCATCTGCCTGCCTAATTGATTTTGCATTTGATTCTGGGCAATTCATTATGTCCTGAAAGCTTGTAACAATTTTTTTCTTTCTTGTGACACAGCTTACTACTTTTGCATTTGAATTCCATCTTCCCAGACAGCACAAGACATCCCTGGGACGTCCATTTTAAGGTCCAAACGTCCCAGGACTTCTTTTGGACGTCCAAAGGATATTTCTAGTCGGACATACCAGGGACGTCACATAAGGTCGTCCGAGGGACGTCCCATTAGGGATGTATTCTAGATGTTAACTGTCATTTTTTTACTTAAGCATATTTTTTACAAAATATAATATCTTCCTACTGAACTTTATTTTAGAAAGTTATATTTAGTTTTAAATACCATTAATTTATACGAAAACAGACAGAGGCCCCTTTTAGAGAAAAATCCTTATCCTATAGCAGCTGCCGAACAAGAGCAGTTTGAAGAGGATGAAAGGTACGAAATGCCAGAACAACCAGGCAGAACCCAAGTAACTTGGATAAATGGAGATTTAGTTCCTCATGCAAGACAATTTCTTAAACAAAATGATGCACGATCCATTGGCAGATGACCAAGTAAGCTAGACCAGAGTGATTCACCTCTATTCACAGATTGACCCATACCTTGCCTATTTTTTTTCTTAGTATATTCTTATTATGTCTACGAATGTAGTTTTTTAATAAAATACTGTTAAGCCTGTTTGGTTAATTCCGTATAGTCCCATTTTCACCATCATTGGTAGGAAGTAATTAGTTTATGTAAAAAAAGTCAATCAATGTTTAAAATAAATTATAATTTTTTTGTAAAAAAATAAATACAGCATAATTTATTTACATTTGTGATTGCCCTTCTTTTTCTGATCTTTAAGCAATTCATCGAAATCATTTCTTAATATGTACCAAATTGCAATATCATGACCTAAAACTCAATTGAGTAATTTAACAACAAAACATTTAACAACAAACCAATAAAAGTTATTTGTATAAGGATAACAATTGAACTAGGTTTACTCATCAGAGTACATCAATCTTTTGAAGGTCTTTTGTAAAGAACACCTCCAAATTCGGATTGATCAAAACTTTCAGCACTAGTGTAATACATACATAACAGAACTAGGGCCAATAAAGAAAACACTACTTTCTCTAATTTCTGAGTTTGTATTGTTTGCTCTCTAGTGTCTCTATAATGATCGCTACGGCGTTTATTCTCCATTTGTCGCCGAAAGGTAGCACCATAATGATTTTTAGCCCATTCATCAAAGTCATAGATTGGTGTACGGCCATCAGGAGGCGGCGGCCTTGAGCGTGTTTCTCGGGATTTATGGAATCTATCGGTGACATCGTCAGAAACTACGGCGCTTCTAAAATAGAGACCTAAAAAATAAACATGAGTGCATAAAATCGAAACAAAGATACTTAATATTATAAAATTATTAAAACCAATAATATATCTGTGGCCATCCAAAATAACCAGGTAATTCAACTTAAGTAGAAATTGAGAAAAATGCATTTCAAGTGTTTAATGCTTTATTGTGAATATTGAAATACAATTATGTTTCGATCCGTTGTTAGCGTAATGAGAGCGTTGGAGGAAAGTCGCATAAATTAACGGTACTCCAAACTTATCGCGAATATAAAATATACAATATTGTAACCATGATCGTAAGACTACAGAAAGATAGAAAATGTATAAATGTCAAAAGAGGAAACAGGCAAGGAGACATGTTATCTCCCAAACTCTCTACGGCAGTCCTGAAACATGCTTCCTGGAGTGGGAAGCCAAAGAAATCAATGTCGACGGCGAAATGCTTTCCCACCTAGAATTTGCGGATGACATTGTTCTGATAAGACAACTTAAAGAGATTGGAACTATGCTTACTACGTTAAATTCCGGCTGTAACGAATTTGGTTTGAACATCAATTTTGGAAGGACACAATACATGACAAATCTGGTACCAAGCGAAAATCCAAAAGTCAACTGCAAAGATGTAGGATTAGTTCATAAATATTTATTTATTTATTTCAACAGTAGAACCATTTACAATAAAATACAACAAAAGTCAAAGGCCTTTGGCCAGGTAAATCCCAACCTCTTGGCCCACAAACTACATGCATCTGGCTTTGGTGACCCCAGTGTTAATCGGGGTAAAAGTTTGCTTATGGGACATACACAGCAAGTTCGTATAAACAAGTATATTTCAAAAAAATTACATTTGTTGTTATGGTGACCCACAAGGGTCTCATTGCGATCCCTTGTTTTTTAACTTGTTCATTAACAATATTGGTAAGGCTATTAAAAACTCACACTTTCTGCTGTTTGCTGATGATCTTAAGTTATTTCGTTGTATCCATGATAAATCGGATAGAGATGTAAGATGATGTAAATATATGTTTATGGTCAAAACAATATAGTTTAAGCTTAAATCCAACTAAATGTTCTTGTACTTTATTTGGTTGTAAAAATAATCTAATAGCTAATAGATATGTTCTTAATGATGTACTCTTGGATTCAGTTGCTGATATTAGAGATTTGGGTGTATTATTGGATTGCGATTTGTTATTTAGAAGCAATTTTCTAAAAATTAAGGAAACAGGATTTCATAATCTTGGTTTTATTTATTGTAACAGTCATGATATCTCACCTATTATTCAAACTATTGTATTGCTCTCTGGTACGCTCAGGTCTTGAATACTGATCTGTTGTTTGCTCCCCATTTCAATCAAGTCTACATTGATGGATTGATGGGCGTTCAGCGGAAGTTTTTAAGATCTTTAGTTTTTAAAGCACATATTAATATAAAAAATACTGAAAATTATTTCATAGATTACTCTATAATAATGTCTCAATTTAACATTGTTACACTGAAGAATCGCAGAGTGAGGGCTGATATGCTATTTTTGTTTAAAGTGTCCCCCGTTATTAGCCAATGTGTACTTAAACAAAAAGTATGTACTTTACCTTACGAAAGTAAATGACCAAGAGGAAGACCACAGATGAGATGTGTTGATAACATTAAAAGAGTAGCCGGAACAAATTGGAAATATGTTGCTCAGGATAGAGACCGATGGAAGGAGTTGGGAGAGGCCTATGTCCAAACATGGACGACAAAAGGATAAGAAGAAGAAGAAGTACTTAAACACAATACATAGAACTTGATACACTCCACTCTTTTATATCCCTTTTCATAGGACTGATTATGCTTGTCATTATCCCTTGTCGAAAATGCTCAGCTCTTGTAATGACCTCTTATTGGATCCATTCTGTCCAAACATTAATTTTTTCAAAAGGTAACTTAAGAATCTAATTATTAATCTAGATACGTGATGTTTTTTAACTTTTGTGATTTGATATACTGTTTTAATGTTCAAATTTTTACTGTTTCAATTGCTTCTTCATTATTGTTTTGATGTTTATTGTACATGATCTTTACTTTTTACTATTTGTTATATTTTATTGTAAATGGTTCTACAGTTGATATAAATAAATAAATATTTGGTCTGATGAAGACTTGTTACCATATTGATTGTGGTCTTTTCAGCATAAGGTCTGTGGTCTTTGCACAAATTAGATAACAGACCTTCTGTATTTGCTAATTGGCCTTCAATATTATCTGAAGTATTCAAGGATGTCTTTGATAAAGACAGTTTTGATTGGGTTTGCACCTGTGTGGGTGCACCAGTTTTGAAAGGATTAGCTGACATTAATTGTTTCCTAGGGATGCCAAATTGTTTACTCTAGAGAATACAATCTGCATGGAGAGTCCTTTCATGTTTCTACTTATTTTATAAGTTGTAGTTGTTAGTTAGTATCTGCTACAACTTATTTATTTTCTTGGGATGTTGCTGATTATTGTCGGATTAATTAATTGCTTAAAGGATTAGTATTGGTGTCATATACTGTGCACTAACAGATAGGGATAGTTTTACTTGTGAACTGTGTTTACACATATAACAACTGTGTTATAGGTCAATATTTAAATAAAGGTAAAAATAGTTTCACTTAAATTCATCGCTTTTTAATATTTAAACCTTTATACATTTAAAATTGGGGCACTTTTTAAAATTTTCGCAATTAAAATTCATATTTTCATAATAATCACCAGTGTGAACCACTGAAATGTTAGTAAATCATCATTCATGCTTTACTGATATGGGTACCTAGGATCGTAATAGTATTTTTTCCCTTATTAGTAGGCATTTCATTATATTCTTTTTGCTAATGAAAAATCAAACTAAAAAGGGGGAGGAGTTGTGGGAGGGTAATAATTAGATAAATACAGAGTAGAGAAAGCAGGAAAATTCCAAATTACTTGAAAACTCAATCAGATTTGGAATTTGTTGTAAATAAAGGGGCTGTGGTCCCTCCAAGAATAGGTTCAAATAATGAATAACGGTTTTATTACCCTCTTTAAATCACATACTATTGGAAAAGTTTGACACTAACAACTGAGCAATAAAAGCTAAGAGATTAAGATTATAATCGCCAGATTAAGGAACTTTTACAAAATCTCACTATGTAGAACCCATGTATAGCAATTTTTCACTGGAATTTGAAGAGAGAATTTAAAAAAATATATTTTGTTGCTTCAGGTCATGAGCGACTTATTGGGATGGGTGACGCTGAATCTTAGTTTCTAGGGCTAGAGTAATGTGGGGAGGTAAATTATTTCTTATTAATATTGAAAACATGTTTCACCCTCTACTTATGACTTTTTTAATAGAAGGTGACGTAAAGGTCTTGTGAACTATGTATTTAGGTCCAAAATGATTCATATATGCTCAATAACATTTGAACTCATCTGTTAGAATACAAGTCAACTCTAAGTAAATGCGAATAAATTTTAATCAACATCTTTAAGACACAAGTAATTAAAATCCTATAACTGCTTACTGAAAATAAATACCTGTATGTCCAATAAGAGTGTCAGTAAAGTTGTCCTTTATTAAGCAAAATCTGACTAATAGTGCCTGTCTTAACACAGAATACTAAAATATATATGTAATTTAAAAAATATAACCTAAGTAACAGGGAATCCTGCCTATTCCTTCCTTAAAATTGGTTCATGTGGAAGGGATAATCTTTTACAGATGTTTCAGGGTAATTCTGAATACTGGTAATGATTTTTAAACTCAATTGTCTACACAAGCAATGCAACTTCCCAATATAAACTCGTTTCATTAAAAAATATAATGAACATTAGGAAATGGATGGAACATAATTAACATATTAACAGATAAACAAATTTGTAATACTAAGGTCAAATTACAGATATTTTAAGTAAGATAACTCATACAATACCTTTGTCATACATTTTTCTAGTATTTACATTACCAAGTACTTCATATGCCTCAGTAATAGCCCTAAACTTCTGTAATGAAGCTTCATCATCATTCTTATCTGGATGGTAAACCATGGACAATTTATAATATGCGCTTTTTATTTCATTTTGAGTAGATTTGGGTGATACTCCAAGAGCGTCATAATGACTTGTTCTTGCTGCACTTGTAGATTTAAAACGTATATGATTTAAAATGAGTCTAAATGGAAAAGACCTGAAGTTCATGCTAAAAAATCTCTTTTATTATTCTATTATGTTAGAAGATTTAGCATGATTTATTGGAATTTTAAAAATTTTACACTGTTAAATTGAGCTTTATGTCAAAAAACCATTGTTTAAATAAAACATTACATCACAAGAACATTCCAAGTATCACTTCAAAATTTGAAATTGATTTTGACTGTTGACAGCATGTAAGAAATGAGTAATGGCGTTTTATCTTCTTTTATTAAACAAGTATAAAGACATTAACTTCCACTTTTTAGATACTATAGTTTAAGTTCCTTTAAGATTATTTATCACTACTATCTGAACCTCAACGTCCTCACTCTATTTTGAAAATTTTAGACAAATTGACATTGACATTGACGTTTAGATATCACACTTCACGATATCACATGTCATGTTATTTAGATTAGAAGAGAGAGTAGAGGAGAGAGTAGAATCTGGTGGACCGGTGGACCATTGTGATCACATATTATTAAATAATAAGTTAAATATAGGATTTAGTTTATAAATATCAAATAAAAATTAAGTGCACTATTTCAAATTTCTACCATATAGCCGTATATAAGCGTCCAAGATTTGTAAACCTACATTTTTAAACTTACAAAGGTATGGGAATCTTTGTTTTTATCCAATGCTGTGGTTGATACCTCTTTTCTTTTTAGATGTCCCTCAGCAAATCCAAAAGGCTCCTCTTAGGTTTAACAGCAGTGTCAAGTGTTGCAACATATTATTATATGAATAATAACCATAAAGTTTTTAATTCTTGGACAACAAATTATACCCCTTCATCTTTTGCTAAATGGGATGAAAACTGGGATCAGTAAGTATAACCAAAGAATATAGACGCTTATAGCATCTATATTCCTTGGTATAACTTAAATATTTTGGGTTTGAGTTTATTTGTTTATTTGAAACATAAATAATTGTAATATTTTAAAAGATACAGCCAATTTTATATACCTACATAAATCCATCATACATTTCATTTCATTATTTATTGTTTATTCTTTTAGCCGTTCTCCTAAATTCACAAGAAACCCCAAAGCTCATAATCTTTCAGAATCACAACAAAATGAGATTAATGAAGAAAAAGAGCTGAAACCCAAAGCATATAGACATATTATCCTAATTAGACATGGACAGTACAATTTGAATGGTGCTACTGATCAAGATAGAATACTTACTAAATTGGGTAAGTATATATAAGTCAACACACAATATTACTATGTATTAGAACATTTAATTTCAATCAATATAACCACTAAGTACATCACTTTTCTAGTACATACTATTATGTTCTAAACAATATTTTATATTTCATTATTTTTAGTAACTACTTTATTTTAATGTAGATTTTCTAGTTATTTTCTTTAATAAATTCATTTATTTGTTTTAAAATGCAATTATTCTTTTTGTTATAATCTTTATTTCTACTGATTTTTGTTATAAATAAAATGACCAGTGGTCTACAAAATAATCTTTCATAAAAAAAAGAAATAGAGAAAAAACTTGTTTAGACTTCATGGCACATCACATGTTTGTGATTTATTTGAAAGAAGTATTGTCAAATGCTTTTTATATATCAACAAATGCACCTAGCATCACCTCTTGGTTTTTAACAATATACTCCACCCTCTGTATGAGATGGTGTGCGTTTTTTTCCTACGTGTCTGTTATGAACTGGGCCTACAGAAGCCAATTGTCTTATTGTACATCTTCCATTCCTTTATGATACCCATTCCAGAATTCTCAAACCTTGTACTGGCTTATACAGGTCTAGTGTATGGGTACCATCTATATTTGGTTCACTTCGTTGTCTCCAAAAAGTGTTTGCCACATGCGATTTGGTTAAATATTTTAGATACTCTGTTACAGAGTCTGCAACTCATGTATCCATGAAACAGTCCCAATATATGCAGGTGGAGTGTGGGTCTTACCGTTTGGGTTGAGAGTTTAGCCTGTCCCATTCCTCTCATAGGCAAATGTCCACTTGGAAAGATACTTCAAGCTTAAATATGGGTGCCATATGGTCAGAAATCATTATCCATTCAGCATCTCTGGTTTCATTTATTATGTTGCTATTTCTTGATACAACTAGTACATTGCTCAGGTTTTCTTGCAGTCTATAATATTCCATCCTCACCTCCCCTCTTATAGTTTATGTAAAGGAGAGAGATCCAGTAGGGCCTCCATAGCTGCTGTCAATGTGCCCCTCCTAGCCCCTGGGGTTTTTAGGCAAGCAAGTCTTTGCAACCTGCTTAATTTGAGGATTACACTTTTTTGCTGTTCGTTTGGCCATCATACCACTGATGCATATGTAGTTGTGGGTTTTACCAGCATTTTGTAAATCCAATTTAACATGTCTGGTCTTAAATCCCACATTTTGCCATAAGTTAATATTAACATAGTTACCACTTTCTTGGTTATTCAGTCTATCTGCTGATTCTAAGTAAGTCTTGAGTTCAATATTATACCAAGATACTTTACTTCGCTCAGCAGATTTAAACATGTGATTCAAATGCTTCCTATATATCAAGAAATGCACCCAGCATCACCTTTTGGTTTTTAAGAACAGTCTCCACCCTCTGTATGAGATGGTGAGGTATACATACTGTCCTGATGTATCAGAGTTTCAACCAATACACCATCCCTAGTGTACCTATCAAGCAGTTTTTATATAGTCTTCAGTACAAATGATATCAGAATCATCAGTCTAAAGAATTAAATTTTTGCTTAGGTCCTTAGAGATATTGTTATGAAACTTTGACATTTGTATAGTATATTCTATCTCCTTGCCAAGCCTTCTCCATGATTCTCTTTTTGCGATCCTCAAAATTAAATTTTTGTTTCACTTCTGTGCATTCATTTGCATGATTTTGTTAGACTAGGTCACTTTACTGTCCACAAAACAGTTCTCAGGTGGATTTTTTGGTGTGTCTGGCGAACTTCTTTACTGGTTGAAAAGTTATATGCAAGACCTGTCTTTGCGTATCAAATTGAAGGGCTTTACATCAACTGAATACTTCCAAGCTTTGGAGTGCCCCAAGGTTCCCTTTTATAACCTTTACTCTTTGCATTTTGTATTAATGATGCTATCAGATCTTTGACTGACTGTGAAGTCTTAGCACATGCAGATGACATAAAATTATTTTGTATTATTCGAGACAGTTCTGATTGTATTCAGTTACAGAAATCATTGGACAGCTTTGTGAATTGGTATGTTAATAAAAACTTAATTATTAATCTTGAAAAACACCAGGTAATCTAATTTTATCTATCTCTTCAGCTTCTGGTTTTCAATTACAATTTAGAGGATGTTTTGATTGAGAGGGTCAATAGTGTCACAGATCTAGGTTTGGTTTTTTACAGAAATTTGTCTTTCAATCTGCATATATATCTTATATGCAACAAGACGACAATTTGGTGTTATTAAGAGGCATACCAGAGGATTTTTCTACTTTAATCTAGTTTCCCTATACATGTATCATGTATCAAAAACTTAGAGAGAGTTCAAAGAAGATTTCTGACGTAATGTTCTTTTAAATTGTCTAGACCATATTGAATACAAATTTTTTTTACCAGAAGAGTTAACTTTGACTTAATCTTTATTTTTAAGTTTGTTAATGAAATAATCCAATCTCTTGAATTGCTTTAGCAATTTTGTTCTCATATTCTCTATGTTCTTCATTGCAGAACTAACAGTGGTTATGGTCCGACTTCTGATGCATGCTAATCAGTTACCTCATGCGATAGATCTGTGTAACTTATGTATCAATAGCTTTAGGTACAGTTTGAAGCACTGAAATACCAAAATATATGTGTGGTCTGATTATTGTAAACAGGAACTTGGATTACCCATCTTCTTCTTAACATGCTCCATCCCTAAGGACATTGGCGATCATCATGGCCCATTTGACTCTATCTGCAGCTGTTCTGAAAAGTTCTATTGACGTTTTCCCACTGCATTGTCTCAGATTCTTCAACCAGGACCTGCGTCTTCTACCGGTCCTCTTTTGCCTTCCACCTTCTTTTGTATGACCAGTCGCATCAATTTGTATTTCTCCTTTCTTAGTATGTGACCAAAGTAGCTCATTTTTCTTTTCTTTACGGTGTTGATTTCCGTACTATTTCCGTTTTATTTCCGTACTTCTATCCCATTCTTCATTTAGTTCGCAACGTAAGTACTGATATCTGTGCACCCTGCCTAAAAGTTTTCTTTTAGCATAAACACTGTCTTCCTCAATCTCGTTCATGCTTACCACCATGATTTTTGTTTTATTTGTATTCAGTGCCATTCCATACGTTTCGCAGTATTGGGTAATGCGATCAACCAATATCTGTAGCCTTTCTCTGTTGTCTGCAAAGAGTATTGTGTCATCTGCACATCTACGATTATTCAAAAGTGCTCCGTTAATAAATATGCCTACATTTACGTCTTCTAATGCCTCTTTAAACAATTCTTCTGAATACTTATTAAAAAGTAAAGTGGAAAGCACACATCCTTGTTTTACTCTGCGATTTATAGGTATTTCTTTTTATTTTTGTTGGTCTATTTGTATTATGGATTTCTGATATCGGTATAGATTGGCAATGATTCTCATGTACCCATATTGATAAATTTTTTTGCCAAACTAAAAAAATTCACCACTTTGCATTTTACACTGTTGCCATATTTCTGTTATAAAAAAAATTCTCTTTTATTTGTGACAGGTTTTCTACAGTTAAAACAATAAACTTAATTGTGTAAAACATGCCACTATTATAATAGTAATTTGACAACAATCTATTTTACTATTATGCTTGTAGTTGTTATACTCATGTAAAAATTGAAATCAAGTAACTTTAACTTAATTTTGTAATTTACAGGTTGTTTACAAGCAGAATATACAGGCAAGAGGTTGAAAGAGTTAGATCTTCCCTATACAGAAATTGTAAAGTCAACAATGACTCGAGCACAAGAGACTGGATCTCTCATATCTAAATATTTAACAGAGGTAATGTATTTGGTGAATTAATTAATACATTTACGTTTAGGAAGTTGGTCATTTTTGTTCTTAAAAATTGTTAAGATACAAAATGCTTT
Source organism: Diabrotica balteata (assembly GCA_918026665.1). NCBI lineage: Eukaryota > Metazoa > Arthropoda > Insecta > Coleoptera > Chrysomelidae > Diabrotica > Diabrotica balteata. The sequence continues at coordinate 25,533,802 of OU898278.1, forward strand.
GTAATGTGCAATGCTAATGTAAAATCCATATGATAGTATTTCATTTTTTTTTATTCTAGCCTTGTTTAAAAACCTTTAGCCACGTAACTACATACAAATATTAGTATTCATTCATTCAGGATTGTACAGGGAGGACACTTTTCACGCTAAAGGGTTCATCAGAGCGACTTATAACACACAAGACATAAACCTCACTTAGACAGGTGGGCAACAAATAGGTACACCTACAAAGAAAATATCCATTCAAATGATCAATTTTTATTCACACCTTTAATTTAATTTTTTACAGAAATACCATAATCAGTTTGAAAATTTTTGTATTATCTTCATTTACATGACAGAGTCCAAATGGCACAACATTGAATTACCACAATCCAGATCCTGTGGTGAATTCTGTCTTCTCTTTATCTACTGAGTCCATTTTTACCTGCCAGTATCCTGACTTCAAATCCAAAGTAGAAAACAATTTACTTCCAGCCAATGTGTCCAATGAGTCGTCGATCCGAGGCAGAGGATAACTATCTTTCTTGGTAACGTTGTTCAGCAAACGGTAATCCACACAGAACCTCGTCGTTCCGTCTTTCTTCTTAACCCGGACCACCGGAGAGACCCATGGGCTCGTAGGAGGTTCTATCACCCCGGCTTTCTTCATTTCCTGAACAATCGTTTCAGCTTCCTCTCTTTTCGCCTGTGGTAATCGTCGAGCTCTTTGACGAATTGGCTTAGTATTACCAGAGTCAATTTTATTTTTAACAACGGTAGTTCTTCCCGTCTTTCCTCCTTTCGATACAAAAATATCACAATACCGCCGAAGAAATTCCCTTAATTTCCTTTTTTTCCATCTGATTTAGAGACTGTCCAGCAACTGCAACCATTTGGTCGAATTTGTCGTTGGAATTATCAGATGTTGTCGTCTGACGGATTATGGATGTCACAGATACACAAGTTCCTACTTTTGCCTCTTTCTTGATGGTCTCTGGGTAGTCATTGACATTGATAAGTCTCACAGGTATTTCCTTAGCCGAAGTCACCAATTCCTTTCCAATTATGTTTCCTCGGCCAACATCGTCGTCATGTATCTCTGGTGTCCCTTCGTCCACAATCCCTGTAATCGCGCTACTATGATCCTTTCACTTCTCGCAGGCACGACTGTATCTTCTTTAACGGCTGCTTGCACAGTGTTGTCATCATGTGGATGAAGAAATACCTCCTCGTTACCAACTTTGATTACCTTATTCTTAAAATCCAATTGAAATCTATGCATATTCATTACGTCCATTCCTAATATAACATCCTCTTCGATGTCAGCAACTATAACAGTATGGTTGGTAACAGTTTTTTACGGCTGTTTATAACTGTCCGACGTATAATGGTTCTGGTCGCTCGGGTATCCACCAACAACGTATGTATTTTACCATTTAATTCTCCGTCTACATATACACTATTTTCACGACATTTCAAATAAGCTATTAGTATGAGAGGGTCTTTAGGAAAAATTCCGGGTCGAAGCTGCCCCCCTAAGGCCGACTCGTTCTAGTTTTCCTGATGGTAAGTTTCTTGATTTGCGTCGTACCTAGGGTACTTACAGGAACTTCGTACGTGTCCTATTTCGTCACAATTCCAGCATCTTATGATCTTCGTTTTATTGTATGTAATACTTTTCATCATATTAACGAGCTGGTCAAGTTTATTTTCATCTCCTTCCTCTTTTACAGTCCTAACTTTACTGTACCCGCTAGAGGCCTGCGTAGCTGACTCGTATTCGAGGGCGCGGATAAGACATCAACCACCGTCTTGTGACGAGCTAATCGCAGTGTTATCTGCATTTCATGATCACGAAGACCATCAATAAATCATTGGACGGCCAATTTTTCCATCATGTCTTCGGGAGCTGGCAATATTTACCTCATAATCTTGAAGGGCCTCATCTCTCTTTTGTCTTCGACTTTTAAGCTGCGACTGATATACATGCCCCAAATGTTCGTAGCCATATCGCATATTTAACCTCTTCTTAAGTTGTTCGAAATCATCCGTCTCCTCTAGGGCTATGGTTTAAAGCACATCTAAGGCATCTCCTCGAAGAGCGATAATCAGGTTTACAGCTTTTTCTTTTTCAGACCATCCGTTCGCTCTTGCAGCTACTTCGAACTGTTTCATGTAGTTGTTCCATGACGATTTTCCGTCGAAAGATGGGACTTTAACATGAACAGAACCTCCACTTCCTTCAGATTTCGGCCGTTTTTCCAACTTATATTTCGTCTCGTCTTCTTTTGTCTCTACTGTAATTGGATTGTTTCCTCTCTCTGCTGTCCCTGTTTTCTCCATCTTGATTTCCATCTCTTTCATCTTTTCTTCAAAGACCAACTTATCGGCAGCAACTTGGTTTTTTAACGAAGATATTCTATCGTCGAGGGCAGACATCTCAGAAGTGACTTTAGAGATTTCCAAAGAGATGTTAGCAGAAACTTTGCTTTCCAGAGAAGAAATATCGTCAGAAACTTTGTTCTCTAATTTTGAAATCGACGAGATGACAGCAGCATGTTTCATCAGCAGGTGTCTTCAAATATTTATGTTTCCGGATCCAAACCCTCTTCTTTCAAAGCGTTCTTTAGTCGTTGGGCCAAATTAGCCTTTTTTCGGTAGAAGCTAATTCTCTGTTCTCGAGATGTCTTCTTAAATCCGTAACTGTGAGCTCATAAATCGTAGTCATTTTCACAATTTATTTTATATTTCACTTTTGACACCAAATGAATTGTTTTTATTAATCTAATTTATTGTCTTTATTTATTATAAAAGGGATCTACACTTTTACAACACTTACAAGTTTATTAAAGTCTTTATTTACACAGGTTAACACTTACTTATTTTACAGAATTTACCGATTCTACTACATTTCCGCGTTACAATAATTCTCAAGATAACTATATTTTCGGACTGCTTTCTTTTCAAATAAAATGTTCCATGTATACTAAATAACCGTTAGTTCCGGAGTCCCCTCGAGCGGACGACGACCTTCGAGAATAGAAAGGAATCCCATCGAAAGCAGACAGGTTTTTTTATTCGACCCTCTTCTGGAGAGTTCGAATTGCAGGTATAATAGGGGACCCGTGGGTAGGAAAATCTAGAACATATCAGAATGAAAAAGAATGTTTGCAGTTGAGTCATTATTTACTGTAACACTTTTCATCTCTTGTTTCAAATGGGGTTTCAAAAGAGTTTTTTATCGATATTCTTAGTCTGGATTTGCTCTTGAGACGCTCTCCATTTCTTTTGATGATTCCTTATCATCCCTTCTGAACCTCGTTTCTTGCAGTACCTTTGGTGATGTCACACAATGGTTCTGGGCATACATAGGTTTCTCTAGTGTCTAAAGCCTTGTTTTGCCAACAAATATGCGTTTTGGAATTATTTATGTATCTCTTTTCATTTTATAAAGAATATATAGTATTGTTTAGGGAGATAGTTATATATGAGATGTCATATTTATTCGCATTAAAAGTTGACCCTAAATAAAAGATTTCACATTTATAATATTGGAATGAAAATTTTGGAAATTCATTAATCACTATATTAAAACATGCCATGGACTAAAACATTTTTTTTTTAGGTTCCTGTAGTAAACTGCGAACTCTTAAGGGAAGGTTCTCCTGTCCCTCCTGAACCACCAGTACGTTCTTGGAAACCAGAAAGTTATGTAAGTGTTGTAAAAATGAAAAAAATTATTTTTGTAAATTTTTATGTATGAATTATAAAAATTTATCCAAAAGAAGGAATATTGATTGTCAACTGATTTGGTTATTGGCACTTGTTAGATACAGTCATCGTTATTTTCGAGTAAGGTTCGTGTTCCCTACGAGTTGAAATCTTTAATCAATTTTAATTTTAAATAAGTTTTAACCTGTAATATAGAGATTTTTATACCTAGTTGTAAGTGGATATTTCCAAATGTACTGATAAACTTACTGTCTTACTGAAAATACTTACTAATGAAAAAAAAAAAAAATAAAAATAATTCAGATGTACCAACTTACAAAAAAGAAGTTTTTTTCTTTAGTGATCTTTTATTTATGTAAGTATGTATTCAGAATCAAGTACACAGTTGTTATTTGGGTGTATGCTTTCGGTCTCAGTACAAAAGAATGACTTATATACCATTGGGTTAAGTTATATCACAAAATATCATTCATCAGAATCATTATTGGTGTTCTTCTTGATCTGTAAATAGGAAATAATCCTGGGAATTCTGTCAACCTATCTATTGTGATAGAATTCTCGAGATTTCATACTATTTTGTGAGTATTCGGTGGTATTTTGCTATCAGGCTTCTGTGTTTTTTGCGTATGCTACTCTTCCTTGTAATCTCTCTGCTTAAAACACCACACAGTGAGAGGATAAGGTCTTATATCTTATCCCCCTGTCAACCATGATACTATAACAAAACAAGATAAGTCAACGCGCATGTTTTGCGACGTAAGCCCGAGACAACTTTAATGACAGCAAGTTAAACTTTAACCAAAGAATATTAGACGCTTATAGAAGAATCTTTCACTGTTATTTTTGAAAGTCGACAAAGGTTGATCGCACGTTATGAAAAAGAATGAGAGGGTGGATCGAGATTTTAGTACCACTAGGGACCGGTCATGTCAGCGCTATTATTGCTTTTAAAATATGAAAGAGTGGGGAAACAAATGCAACAGATATTTTTATGTAGATGCCGCGTGGCCGTAGAATAAGATTTAATTTTTGCGTTTTTTTTTGCATTTTTTAAAGCAAATAATATTTTAACTTTTAATAAATGAATCCTTTTAGAAAAAATATTATGATTCAAATTTTTGATTTAAATATGTACAAATCTACAAATAATATAATTAAAACTCTCTTCTTATAAACTATAAATAAAATTAATTCAATCAATTAAGTCATCAAATTATTAATTTTAAATTTAATTATTTCTTCTTCTTTGTTTTTAATATAATATAACATAAAATGTAAAACACAACACTGTTTTTTTTCTGCAGAATATATTTAATTTGATACATTTCGCCTAATTTCATATTTCTTAGAAGAAAATAATTTTAAAATAACTATTTCTATTTGCAAACTATTTATATTCCAAACATTTTTATTTCAAGTATTATTGTTCTTCAGATGCTTTTAAAATTTTATTATATACCAAATATACCTACTACCATTCAAGAGTGTATTCTTAAGTACATCTGGTCAGCAGACGAATCTTTTCTCACTTTACCTCTCGTTCACTGATAAAGAATATAATCGCATGCATTCTTTGATATTTATTTTAAAACCTTATTTTGTCGGTAAACATAGTACAAGTGTTAGTGGAAAATTGTCTAAAAAGTTTAAAGAAAAATACTGAGAAAATTAAATTTTTGGTTGAAAAATTTTGAAATTTTTAAAAATATTTCGTTAATTTTTGGACAGAAAAACAGTATAATAAAAATGTATGTGACGGTTTTTCGTTGTGTTGGAACAAACCTATTTTTAATTCAAAGTTATAAAATTTAAAAAATAAATTCTTTGAATATTATAAATATCATACCTTTTTAAGTTTCAAAATTAAAAATTTAACAATTTAATATATTAAAAATAAAGATTTTATTGTGAAAAAAAAAAAAAAAAAAAACAAAAAAAGCATCAAAATTTGTTTAGGCGTAAATGCAAAGTTAAATAAATAGCTTCGTTCGTACTCCTTTCCCACTTCTCCCTAACTACATCTTTCATGATAGTTTTAAGCCGACTGCCAGGAGTGTTTTGAAGTATAAACCGTAACCAAACCGCCCATTTGAACTGTTCTTCTATAAGCGTCTATATTCTTTGCTTTAACAGTAGAGCAAATGTTTCTATGGATAATAATAAATGTTTCTATAGATAATAATATATACTAATGCCCATTTTAATAGAACTTAAAGTAATACTTTATTTTTGATAGGTCTTTAAAAAAAGTTACTTTGCATGTACACATGTAGTATGTAGTGAACTGGAACATATTTTTCGTAGTTATAATGGCGACACATTAAAAATAACAAAAAATTATTTAAAAAACTTAATAGAAGCTGCAAAATATGTAAATTTTAGCGAATATGTAAAATTACTTTTTTTTAGATCTAAAATGTATTTTAGAATACGAATTCTAAATCAAAATATTAAAGATAATTACAATACCGCAAAAGAAAAATCACAAAAATTGTAAAATAAATGTCTAAATGATATTCATATAGTCTCAAGTGTGATCCGCTTTTCCTTTATGGTCAAATTCTTCACATTTTGCCGGCCTTTTATATTTAATTTATGTTTTGTAGTAATATTTATTTTGTTTGTAATACACACAATCAAATCGTAGATTCATATATTTCTTTAATTGATTTTACAAATTACTTTCAAAACACGTTTTCACAGAAAGTAACTAGTTATGACTTCTTAGTGGAAGATATGGAATCGAGGTATACTTACCGTTAACAGTTTAAGTTTTGAAGTTATTCATTACAGTAATGGAACAACGTTGCCATATGATGCATCCTTAAAATATGATACATACAAGTCCCCTTTTTTTCTCGCTATGACATGCGTAAAGTCAATTAAAATTAGAACAGCATGTTGTTATCATCGAGCAATAAGAAAAAAGAGGGAATCTAATCGTTATGAAAAGGAGACCAAAAAAGTGGCCTCTGATGGCGGGCATATCCGGAAATGCAAAGGCGCTAAATTTAAATTTTCCAACACTTGTTAACAATACCTGTAAAATATTTTTCAGACAAGAAAGTTTTAATTAAATATTAACGATAATAGTCTAAAAAGTGACACAATTGATAAAAAACTTCAATATTAATAAAATTTCATGTGACAGTTGGGACAAACAATAACATAACCAAACTAAATTTGACTTCTTAAACAAGGAAAGAGACAGTCTATCCTTGTCTAAAGTGGCCTCTCAAGATGGCACTTCCTGTCTATCAATATGTTTACCCCTTCTACCTTTACATTCCCTCTTTTGTCTTATTGCTCGATGGTTGTTATACTATCATGCCTGTCAACTCGTTTATTTTAACAATAACATAAAATCCCTCGGACACTCCATCAAGTGACAGACACACCTTCAGTTTTTTTAAATAGCAAAGGCGGTCACGTGACAGTTCCACAGAATAATAAACGCCATGTTGTAAAGGGAACCAGAGTAGTTTATGTGGTGTGCATAGAAAAATTAACCCGGTTTAATTGACTTACGGCAATCATAGACATACTATATAATTATATTAACATTGTTAAATATAATAACATAAATATAATATAATTAAACCTAAATATAAACAATTACATAACCTGACAAATCATATGTCTGTGTTATGTGTTTCCTTCTAAAACATGGCGCGCGTGCTGAAAAACTTCAAAGGCGGCATCTGAGAGTGGGCATTCTGATTGTTTATTATTCTGTGACAGTTCCTTTGACGGGTTGTCACAATTATCACATTAATAGTTTTGTTCGCGGAGACAGTCCCTGTCTGGTTTCTGACTGTTTCGCATGCGCAGTTTTGTTTTCAGGCGTTCGCGGTGTTAAAAATCCGGGACTTTGACAAAGAGTTCGATGTTCGCGTAGAGTTCCAAACTGGTTCATGATCAGTCCATTTGGTTCATGGATTAGAGTGCGGATTTTTAGTTAGCGCAAGCGCTATGGAAACTGTAAATTGTCAGGTTTTGTGTTTGTTTTTTTTTTGGTCAATCGTTAATACTAACTAACCTATTATTTATTTTTGTTGAGAAGCGGTAATATAATCTTTATTCTCTATTTTCTAAAATTCTCTAAATCTTTTTAGCGATATAAATTAAAAATATAAAAAAGTCATTTAATATTTTATTGCATTATAAAATGGAACTAAAAACAGTACATATATTTATAAGTATTAAAAAATGAATGTTATTTATAGATAAGCGATCATTTTACATCCAGCGATGAGGATTTAGAGGAAATTCTGGACGTTCAGGGTCATTGATATCAATTTCATCTCCGTAGACATCGTTCCGTCTTACTACACTAGCACCGCAGAATAAACATAAATTTATTATTATTTATTATTGCTTATTATTACAATTGTTTATTACTCTGTGCTAGTACCCTATTTTTTACTTACACATTTTGACAATGTAGCAATATCGTCTTTAAAATAAATTTTTGTCAAACGTCTGTGTTCCTCCTTGTACATATAAACAAAACAGCGTGTTGATGTTTTGGGGTTAGAAACAGTCAGAAATGTCCGGAAATCGTTCGCGGAGAAATAGCTGTTAAAAACTAGTAACTAATCGCGCCAGCGCACAACGTTAATCCCAAATCGGTCCGAAATTTATCCAAAACTAGTCAGGGACTGTCTCCGCGAACAAAACTAATAATATATGTACGATTAACTTTTGTGACAAAGTCCGTTACATCTGTTATTCAAGCGTAGTATATATAAAAGTAAAATGTAATGGCATGTCTCACAGAACAGGAAAACAAAAAAAAGAACAAAATAGGTATATCGATGGAAGGCAACCATATATACGTATTTCTGGCTATAGGTCGTCTTCAGTACGGCGCAGACACGTTAGAAAAGGAGCATCTTAACTTGGGAAAGAATCACTAAGATAGGATCACATTTTGCTTTATTTTTAAAATAAATGAATTTACGAGGAGGGGGTGCGGAGAATTGACGAATCGCCAATTTATTTTATTAATTTTTTTAATTTATTAATTTATTCATGTAGTTTATTTATTAATTTATTAATTTTATTTTCATCTACAATCATTTATCTGGATTTTGTGACAAATTTGTCATTATGTTTGATTTCTCCGTGTGTGCTGTCAGGGACGTAGTATTTGCTTTATTTTCTGATTATTTATTGTATATAATATATATTTTAATAAACAAAAGATCTTGTAATTTAAATTTTTCATTTCAGTATCCTAATAAATTGAGTTTAATGCCAGGTAATGCTACTGTTAGTTAACTCCTGAGTTTATTTTTTATTACTCTATCAAGGTATTTTTCTATTTTATCTTTTTAAGAAGTTCTATCAAGATGGTTCAAGAATCGAAGCCGCATTCAGGAAATACTTTCACCGCGCTGATGTTAAACAAGAACGAGACAGTTATACATTGTTAGTATGCCATGCCAACGTTATCCGCTACTTTGTATGCAGGTGAGTGTAGAGCTGTTCTATATGGTCTTTAAATTGTTTAAATTTCATTATTTCTGCATATACTAGCATAAAATCGACTTAGAAAGACAAAGATTGCTTATTTTTAAATGTTGTGTCAAATATATATGCAATGTGTAGTAAAAAGTTGTAAAGAGAGGTACTTTTTACTGTGAAAAACCGTTACAGAAGCATCCTAATATTGATTTCAGACAATATGTGTTGAATTAAAGTTTCTATATAAATAACAAAAAAGTCCACTAGGAAACTAAGTTCCTGTAGCTGGCTGTATACCATATATCACAAAAAATTTATTTCAAATCTTTTATAAAAGGTATATAATAAAATGCCCAAACGGGCCATCACAATTACATTACAGAACGTTTTCGGATTGTTAAATCCATCATCAGTGTAAACCTGAAAGTAAATAACCACTTTAATTAAAAAGAACGTTGAATTTAAAATGTTGACTAAGGTTAAAACAAAATGTGGTTTGAGAGGGCTGCCCTCTCAAACTTTGTTCAATATATCCAACTCCCCTTCTTTCCTCACTTCTGTCTAAGCATCCAAGCGTCAAATCTGCTACCTACTCAACCACAGTATCTTCATCTTTTCATACTGCGTTTTTCTTTTTTATTACAAATCCTTTACTCATCCACTTTCCCTCAGGGTTTAGTTTTCGGGTCTCTGGGGTCTTTCATCATCAGTTGCATTACAGCATCATCAGTTGCATTACAGCTCGTTATGAGCCAAAGCCTCAGAACTATTTTCCATTCGGCCCTGTCTCTGGTAACTCTTTTCCATGCTTTAACTCCGATGGATTTTAGATCATCCTCTATGTTATCTTGATACCTTAGTTTTGGTCTTCCTTTTGCTCATACATTTTACAACGTCAGGTTCCCCAAAACTTCTGTATAACTCAAAGTTGTAGCGCCTACCCCACAAATGCTGTTCTTGGACTCCTCCATATATTTTCCTTAGAATTTTTCTCTCGAAACGTTTAAGCAATTCTTGGTCGTTCTGTGTAAGTGACCACGTTTCTGAGTCGTATGTTAACACTGGCCTTATTACTGTTTTATATATGGTAACTTTAATTTTTCTGGATAGATTTGGGGCCATCTGTTTCCTCAAGCGATAATAGCACTTATTATCAAGCACTATTCTTCTTTAAATTTCTTCGCTGACGTTGTTGTCTTTGGTAAGCGGCGATCCCAGGTAGACGAAGGTGTCCACACCTTCCAGTTACAGATCATCAATTAATAGTCTAGGTATTTGGTTGGCTGATCTAGTACAATACATATACTTGATTTTTTGTACGTTTATTTTTAATCCCAGTGCAGACGCCATAATGATCGAAATGCTTCGATCAGAGATTCTGTGGACCTAGCAATAATGTCTATGTCATCTGCATATCCGACCACTTGTGCAGATTTATTTAAGATGGTGCCATTCGTATTAATATGGCATTCTCGAATTACTTTTTCTAATGCAAGGTTAAATGAGAGACACGACAGACAGTCCATCTCCCTGTCTCAGTCCATTTTTACAATGGAAGGGTCTTGAAAAGCCGTTTTGGATTATGACTACACTCTCTACGCCTTTGAGTGTAAGTTGCGTTAGCTGAACAAGATGAAACGGCATTTGAAATCCCACCATAGCCTGTAGAAGTTTTTTATCTGTTGACTGAGCCGTACAAGGCTTTGAATTCAACGAATATGTGGTGGGCGTCGACTCCGAACTCAAGCGTTTTCTCAAGGATCTGCTTGACTGTGAAGATTTGATCCGTTGTTAATTTATGGGGTCGGAAACCGCACTGGTTTCCCAACTGAGAAATCCCAACTAATTGTTTAGCACAGGGGATCAATCTTCTGTACAATACGTTTTTACCTAAATTTACTACGAGTAATTTCAGCACGAGAACAGAAATGAATTAAACAATACACATAACCTAGTTTTTAGTCAAAATTTCAACATTGGCCGGGCAATGATAGAAATGTTATCAAGAATTTAAAATTATCATCAATGTCCAGTTTCTATGGACAATAACGTTAATATCCAGCCATTGTCGACAATGACTAATTCAACAGGTTATTGCCGATATTGACCAGATTTAAGTTATTGTCCGTAACATATATAATATAAATAGTAACCAACCAAATATTGTATCACAACCAATCAAATATGTTAGCTAAGCTAATTTTATAAGACACTGGGTACACCTTATAAGGCAGTAGTATCAGAACAAACGCTTATTGTCCGTATGGATAGATTGCCGAATAAATGAGTTAAAAAATTACGAAGGAGTCACTCTCAGGAAAAAATATACATATTTTCTTTACATGTATCTTAAAAATAAGTAATTCATCCTTTATTTTCCAGAGCTCTCCAGTTTCCTGCAGAGGCGTGGCTGAGAATATCCCTGAACCATGGTAGTATAACTTGGATCACCATCACACCAAGCGGTAGATGCATCCTTAGAATACTAGGAGACACCGGACACATGCCTCCCAACTTTATTACCAGCACATGATTAGACTATTATCATTGATTTGTTAAAACTGTCACAAAGTGAAACAATGCGTGCTGTGATTCAGCCATTCAAAACATTTGTGTTTCCGAAAGAGTTGTGTTGTGATCGAACTGATCTAGAACTTGGTGTAGCTAAGTAAAACCGGTTTTTACTATAAAAGTAACAATATTTTTAAAAACTCATGTCAGACTGTGCAAACCCCGTTTGCTCCTAGATTTCTCCGCAGAGAAATGTCTGTTTTTGTTTACAAAAAATAAAAGATTTTTGTAGTTAACTTTTAATTATACAGACATTTTTAGTCGATTGTTAAAATTTTTATATAAACTTAATGACAGTATTAAGAAATACTGAATGAACTGAAGTCATACTCAAATATCAGACACAGTGGGTCTTTTAGAGAATCAGATTATTGGAGTCATCTGCTATAATTGGTTTTGTTTTGAAAACTACTTAGTACAAAGCTATAAAATACAGAATTTTTATATTTTATTTCATCACGTTATAAATTTTGCAAATGGTGTATAAATAGTCGATAATTTAAAGTCTTAACAGTAGAGAGCTAACTCTGTTTCGACTTTCATTAAAAAATAACCATTCGTAAACTTGTGATTTTGATTTTTGACATCATTTAGCAACTATAAATTAAATTTCACTAGTCAATATATTAAATTGACACTACTAAGCAAACAGCAAAGTAATTCGCGATGTTTTGTTCCAAACAAAAAGTGTATTTACATGTTTGACATTTTTAGCGATCACTGGGCCACACACGACTCCCTCAGAGAATGCATTTATGTCAATACGACAGAAGACCCACAATGCCGTTGAATTACTTAAATCCAAACGGTGAGCTTAGAGAAAACAAAAAGAAAAAAATGAAATGTATTTTATAGAAGATGTCGCAAACGCTGAGCTTGATAAACCTGCATATAAAGCATCAAACCCTACAAATCTTCTGGACAAAAGGTATCTTTTCATACCTGTTGTAATAGGACATTGATATCCTACTACATCACGCCCTTTTAGGCTAGATTCCAAAAGAATGACAATAAGTTATAACTTAATGCTAAGAAAAACATCATGCTAAGGCAGAAGTACGGAGTGTGTGGTTGTGCTCCCCATTTTGTGTTTTTTAGTTTGCAGATGATATTATTTCTGGCGCTTACTTTTTTCTTGATATATTGATATTGATAAGACAGAGTTTTATCAACACGTACGCCGAGGTATTTTGGGTCTCATTGTGTTCCAGCACCTGACTATGCCATTCCACCTCCAGTGTCCTTCGGGCATGCTTGTTTCTAACGTGGAAAGCACACACCTGGGTTTTTGTAGGATTGGGTTTCAGATGGTTTTCGTCATAGTATAGTGCTTTAGTCTTGTTTGTTGCTTTTTGGGTTGGTCGTTGGTGTAAATGTTTTATAGCAATGGCGCGAGGACACTTCCCTGTGGGAGTCCATTTTTTTGATCCCTCCACCGACTGTTCTTTACTGGAGCGTTACGTAGAAGCGCCTATTCTGGAGAAGACATTTCATTAACCTTGTTAGTCGGAAATCCTTTGTAATTTAGTAGAGTTTTACCAGCAGTCGTTGGTAGTTAACTGTGTCATAAGCGGCAGGCAGGTCTATGAACGCTACTCCTGTTATTTCGTTCTACGCCAGCCGCTTTATTATCTTTCATTTGGTGGATCGCACCTCTCATCTCCTCCAGACATCCTCTTCGTCGATATTTCGTTGTACTCTTACTTTGTTCTTCCTTGATGTTGTCTTACCATTTGCCAGGAGACGATGGGCTATCTGATCCGGTGTGACTTTTGTCAAATTGAGTGCCGGGGCGGCAGGATTGTTGCCAAGATTCCGAATTATTTTCCAAGCGTGTCTGTTGTTTTGTTTAATGTCTAGACCCGTGACCAGCTGTCCGTTCTGTTGCCGGATATCGCACGTAGCACTTCCTCCCCGGCCTGTATTGTTGCTTCCGAAAAGGGATCGTCTTCATATAGCTGCTCGTATCTTTTAAGTAGGGGTTTAATATAATCTATAATTTTGTTTGTTTGTCTATAATCCAGGCATACTCAGTATAGATGCCTTGGATTATCTTAAATATTGTATTACCCGATTATTTACCCAAATATTATTATATTACAATTGATTATTGTAATTAAAATTACATTTTCATTTCAAGTTGTTTATTAATTGGCGCTTTGTTTCAACCAATTTGACAGGTGACCTAATTGACCTCGATCTTGTAGGTAAATAGCCATGTTTTGAGTTGACATTCTGATGCTTGGATTGATATAAAAATCTAATTTTAGTATGCTTATGTTGTTAATTGTAGATGATGTGTATTTGACCTTCTATTAATGCATTAATGTTGATATATTCTTGTCGTTGACTTCTTTTAGTATTGGTAACCAGAATCTGCTACATTCTGATGGTTTGCTACCTTTTTTTTCATTAAATAAGATGAGGCTACATGCCACAAGAAAACAGTTTTAGATCCTCTTTGCGTTATCTTATTAAATATCTTAAAAAGACCTTCTCATTGGCTAGTGGTATCCGCATAGAATATTATTAAGATTTTCGGTATCTCTTAATCTCAAATCTCTCAGAGCTCTAGAAGAAAGTGAGTAATGACTGATTTTGAATGTGTTATAAGGAGATTCATTAAATAATTCTGGACTATTGAGATTATTATTTTTGGAGGCCAAGAAAAAGAGCCTTTAATTCTATAGGGTTTGTGAATGAAGTTGTGGTTTTTTTTGTATTTATATATTTGATATCTGACTAATATTTCAACGTTGGTATATTTACCAATGACATCAATAATAGCAAGTATCTCACATCAGCAATGTAAAAGTATTTAATGAGATGAACATCGTTATCCTTAAATTTTATGACCTTAATTTTTCATTGGTATTTTTATTAGTTTCCCAGAAACAGCTGACCATCTATTTGTTCAATTTCACTGTAAGACATATTTGCGCAGACTTCGGATTAAGACTTGAGATATCAGCTGAAATATCATATTGTAATTCTTCTATATTCACCTCTTGTGGAATGTTAGCAACTTGTTTTACACTCCTTTCCTTTTCCATTTCAGGCGAAATTTTTTACATTTTGCCCTTCGTCCGATTTTTCTGATAAATCTTTATTTCAATACTTTTTAGCTTTTCTACTGTAATTTTTTTGAAGCGAAGCTTCTATACTGAGCTTATATTAACTTTCTGGGTTTATCTATCGTAAAATGCTGAGACGATCGTCACGAAATTAGTGACCCGAAATAGTTGGAAGAGTCCATTTACTCGACGAGGGAGTTCGTTTACTTTACGTTAACCAACTTTACCTGTAGGAGGCATTTTTATAAGCAGCTCCCTCAAATACTCACCTTGCCGTGCCAGTTTCTTGATTTGATATCTGATTATTGGCTACACCATAATATTGAAATTGTACTGATTTCTAAACTGATACTCATAACATCTAAAACTAAACATTAAAATATATATAAACAACATAAAGTGGTATTTGAGTAGATGCCGGTATTTATTGTTATTTCGCAAACCCTGTACTATACGTATAAACACATACATGTCCTTTGCAGTTTTTGTATTAGCTACTTTTAAACAAAAAGTCCAATTTTATCAGGTGACTCTAACTTTATCACCCACTATAGCTTGATACCATATCAGAGATGTTAAATATACTAGTTTTTATACTAAATTCAGAGTCTGTGAAGTTTCTAGATTCAATTTTTTCATATGCCATAGGAATGTTATTATCTCTCTAAAGACATTTTTAAAAATGTGTCTTTCTGGCAAAGAATGCTGTGAAATTCTTACTTTGTGTAATCTTCAGTATAATTTTAAGGCTCTTTTATATGACGACTTGCTGAAATAAGTTTTGTACATAAGATCTTTAAAAACTTTAAGGAGTTGTACTTATTGAATATTCCCAATTCGCAAAAAGCGCGCGAAATACAAGAATTTAGCGTGATCATGTTTCCAGCGGTATCTTAGATGGGAATATATTATAGCCTATATCAGTAAGTATGTCTCTAAAGAGTTCCTTGAATATGTCTATATTTGTATAGTGCCACTGTTTTGTTTATTAAAAATTATTGTTTTTCTTTGACAAATTATTCTGTAAAAATATTCGAATAAAACAAGCTAGTATGTTATTTATAGTGTATTATTGTTTTTAAAACCTTGTTTGTATCGCATCATTTACCAAGACCATTTATATTTTTAATATTATAGAGTAATACATTTTGTATAGACTGATAGATGCTAATATTTTAAGAACAACAGTAGTGTCATAGTTTGACAGCACCAAAAGTACTGTATGAGAATATAGGAAAATTAGAGGAATTATGGTGATATTTGAAATGAAGTGAGGCAAACAAATAAAGAAAAAGTAATCGGGAGCACTAAAAAATCGACGACTATTTGGTGAATCGTGGACTGAATATCTTTATTTGGATACTTGCACTTTCTGAACTTTGTCGAGCTTTTTTTTATTTGTTTCTGGTTCATTTTGGTCTAACGAGAAGCTAGGTAGTGGATTCTCAATTCCTGCAGAGTGTCGCATTCTTGGAGAAAGCTAGCGTTACCTGGATGTGGTCTAGTATTCGGAGTTGGGCTGCCCTTGGCTTTCATTGGGTCGTGTACACTCACAGGATTAGCAACCATCATAGAGCATAAACAACTCGTAGTTTGCTGTAAGAATGGGACGAGCGGTTTATGGATGTTCTTGAATTCATATTTTGATTAATTCGAGAAATATTTAGGAAAGACAAAAAAGCAGGGGCGAATTATGTAGTGAAATATTCGTGAGACAAAAAGAGGATTATTTTCTTACTTCTTCTCTTTCATTTTTCATACTGCTGGTAAGTAGGTAAGTGTAGAATTGTTTAATTATTTGTCGATTAGTTACAAACTGACGCAAAGCATATCTTTCTAACGGGCCGAATTTTTTGTTCACGTGACTAAATGACCAATAGAAGGATCACGTGGTCGATAAACCCGGTCGAAATACAGGGACTGCTTTGCGTAAGTTTTCTATGTCGTACTGGGGGAAGGGCCTGGTATTGCAATGATCAGTATATCGATGGTGAGCAGGCAATATGTCCTATCTCGCATTTTGTCGATTTTTATATTTTTGGCCGAAACAATTTTAAATGTGACTATTTATCACCCCATTAAGGAATATTTGCGAAAATAGACAACATTGTCTCGGCATATGCGCATTTCAATTTGGCCTATTAAAAACAGACACCATTTGGAATGCTAAATGTCCTATCTAACATCCATTCTAATTTGTGTGAAGTGGCTGTGCACATTGTGCTAATTATTTTGGTATAATCACTGTAAATAGTGACCTGTTTTAGTAGAAAAAGGTATGTATTGATTCTTAAGTTCTGTGAGCATTGTATTATTTATATGGAATTGGATAAAAATCTTATTTCAATTACAAATAACGTTGAATTTAATACAGATAGATAGGACAATTTGTCAGAAAATAAATTGTTCTAGTAGGAGTCTGTTAAACGTGTCAAATGGAGTTAGGACAATTTGTTTTTATGCATATTATAAATTTAAATCCTTTTTGTACATAAATTAGGGGTGACTGCTATTATTTATATTACAGAGTGATCCAGAGGAATCATGAACCGAGGAAAGAAGTTAGTGAATATGTTTAAAATACAAAATTCGATGGAAACCTGCAATAAGTCAATGAACGCACCTTCCACTGAAGTATTATTTTTTAGTGGATATAATGAAAGTGTTTTTAATTTAATAATTGTTTTATAATAATAAACGTTGTTGTTTAATAATAAATGTTTAATAATAAATGTTTTAGGCAAGTACGATTACTAAGGTTACCGATATGCCCACTGTCTCTTTGATGCAAATTCTGATGCCACCCCACAATACATTGAACCAACCCTCCGCTCAGGTAACATTTTTAATTGTTGCATAGTCTTTTGCAAAGTCTTTTTATATTTTAGTTCGTAATTTTTAGGAAAACGAGGTTTCTGAAGTGACCGATACATCAACTGTCACTCTAATAACTATCCGAGATAAAACTGTTCAATGATCAATGATTTTTTTGGACTTAAATAATATTTCAGGATTAAATCCTGAAAATGATACCGAAAGTAACACAGACAATTTTTCTTAAGAAAGCTTACCCGATAAATACTATGTTCAGAACCATAATGAACATTCTGATTCAGATACAGCCACTAGTTCGTTTAATGAGTTGTCCGATGAATATTTGTCTGATGATTTAGTAAATGATCACAATATTGTTCAAAATCAAGAAAATATTAATATAAATGACCCAAATAATTATAACATTACAGAAGAGCGCAAAAGACGACGACAGGCTGATTCCACTCAGTGGTAACGTAATATTAATAAGCAGTTGAAAATGGCAGGCAAACCTAATCTTGGATTTGCCAAGGGTGAAAATCAAAAGTCCGAACAAAACACCCAGCGATCAGCTCGAAAAATCAAGTCAAATTGTAACAGTACCTTGTGTCAAAGATCAAAACTTGGACAATGTTCTCTTTTTACTGAAACTATTATACGTGCTATTTTTGATAAATTTTGGGTGCTCACTTGGCCACAAAAACAGTCATTTGTGACTGCTCATGTGATAAAAATTGAGAAAAAGAGAAACACTGTAGATCGAAATGACTCTAGACGCAATTTTACGTTTCAGTATAGATTATGTAATGGACAAGGAGCAAAACAAGTTTGTCGACAAATGTTTTTGAATACGCTTGGTATCAATTACAAAATGTTTCAGAGATGTTATTAACAAAGTTCATATAACATCCCTCGTCTCGCAGATCAGCGCAATAAACCATTAAGTGACCGACCAGAACTAGTAAGGAGAATCAAGTTTCTCCAAAAATTTTTAAATGAACTGCCTAAAATGCCGTCATACTACGTTTGAAAACATTCAGCTAAACTATATTTGGAACCCATATTTCATACAATTTCTGATGTTTTTAAATTGTATCTTAGTAAATGCGAAGCTGAAAGCGTCCCGTCCATTTTCAGACAGAAGTTTTCAGAAATAATTAGTCAACAAAATATTTCAGTTTTTCCCAATAAGAAGGACCAGTGTAACACGTGTTGTAGCTACCGAACTGGAAATATAACAGAAGAGGCATGGCATGCTCATCAAAAACGTAAATAGGACTCGAGAGATGAAATGGAAAAAGAGAAACGTGAAGCTCAGTTAGGAAATCAGTTCACAATTCAATTACATTTTCAGGCCGTAAAATTAGCTCCCTTTACACACGCAAATGCGTTTTATTACAAGACCAAGCTTGCCTGCCACAACTTGACAGTATACAATTTGGCTAGAAAACATGCCAGTTGCTATTGGTTTTCTGAAGATCAGAATAATCAGCTTGTTGCATCAACATTTACTTCCTGTTTACTAGATTTTCTTTCAAGATATTGTGTAACAGAGAATAATAACCATATAACAATTTTTTCGGATGGATGTACTGCTCAGAATCGGAATGCAGTTATGGCCAATGCCATTTTAAATTTCAGTATGTTACATAACATAACAATAAATCAGAAATTTTTAGAAGTTGGACATACACAGATGGAGGTGGATTCTGTGCATGCATGCATTGAGAGAAAATTTAGCAATAGAGAAATTAAAGTTCCAAGTGGTTACATATCTATCACAAAAGAAGCTAGAAAGCTTCCAAACCCATACAAGGCTATTCATTGTGATTTCCGTTTTTTTAAGGAATATAGCAAAACTTAAAGATATTCTTCTATTCGTCCAGGACGAATAGTAAACGATCCAACTGTTATGGATTTAAGATCTATTTTTTACAATCCGTTAAAAAGTATTAAGGTAAAACTTGATCATACGGAATCAAATTGAACTGATCTTAATGTAAGACCAAAAAATATCCCCACAATATCCAAATATCCTGCATTATTTACCGAACGATGTAAAATTTCCAAGGTAAAGTGGCAACATCTACAAGAACTAAAAAGTGTCATTCCATCGGACTGTCACTTTTTCTGACAATTTGCCACATATTGTTTAGAATCATTAAAAAATTTTTATTATTTAAGTTTATCTGCTATAAAAAGGTTCTTTTTATTTTAATTTGTATTATATAATCATAATACATAGAGTCCTATGTAACAAAATATTTTATTTCAAATTGTCCTAACTGACTCACTAAATGTATAATGCAAGTAAATTAATTTTTGTTAACATTCACTTTTACGTAATAAAATTTAAGTAATTACGTATTTTTTTTATTCGTCCCTATATCAATATTTTTAAAATAAAATGATTTTTTCTTCCTCCTGTAAAACATACTTTTTGTAGATAAGACATATTGCCTGCTCACCGTCGATATCTTGTATTGGGGGAAAGTCGGGTAAAATGGTACCTTTGGGTGAGTAAAATGGTCTTCTAACATATTTGTCATAATTTTCATAAAACCGCCGTTTAGATTTCTTTATTATATTGAGTAGTACTAGCGCCGTTTGTGTACGAAGCTGTGAAGATATAGCCTAGTTTAATATAGCCTATAAAAACACGTGTAATATTGCTAATTTCGAGCTCACGAAAGTTATGTTTTTAGACGTTTTAATTAAAGTAAGTAGATTTTAAATGGAGTTTAAACAGGCAATTTTGTTTGTTTATTTCATATATATTGGAACTTCTCCTATTATCAGAAGTCACTCATGTAAATTAGTTTTTATATTTGATTAGATTTTGAGGTAAAATAGTCCTTCCATGTTAAGGCAAAACGACTCCGGTGACCTACAGAGAATTCTTTTAGAAGCCTACCTCAGCCACCAGAACGAGAAGCTTTAATAAATAGGCAATCTCCACTTTTCTCTTTTAGATGAAATACAAAATAAAAATAATCTCACCTATGAGAATATAAATAATGTGGATGAGTCTGGTATCCAGACGATCCCTAGCACATAAAGGGCGGAAACGTGTTGGTTTCTTAACAAGTTCTGAAAGGAGACATAATGTCACCATTCTTCTCTGTGTAAATGCTGCGGGTTAATTCATTCCTTCAGCAATAATATTCCCTCGCAAATGAATTTTTTTTTGACAAATAATCTGGACACATAAAATCTGACACCTTTATTCTGTTTTTAAAGCATTGCAACACCACACACTGCTCAGTTAAGGCTAGGATTCTATTATTGCTTGATGGTAATTCAAGCCACAAGTCTGCCGAAGCTAATACTGTAGAGAAAATGGAATTACAATGCTGTCGTTTCCGCCATATTGCACGCACGAGAGGCAGCCTTTATAATATGTAGCACACCTCTAATGGGGAAGTTGTTTTATGGCTTAAAACAAACCTTGGAAAAGTCGTACGTCTGTATAATATAGTTACTTTGTTTGTAAAAACGTATCGAACAGCTGCCACACTTATCAACGGACTTAGTGAATTCGAGATAACATCTATCTGTCCTTTTAATCCGAACACATTCCCAGATTAAATATTTAAAACATGGTGTACAACTAATCGACCTATAGTGGAAAATAAAACTGATAATCTTATTTATGAACAGGGAACTCCGTTTCCACAAAGAGATACTTCTTTGCTTCCAAGTTCTTTACCTATAAGGAAAAGCAAAATTCGTAATATATCTTCATAAGACAAGTGAGAGAAATGGGAAGTACGGGAACGATCTTGAGATGATACAACCTTTTTGGAAACAGTTCGGGGGGATTATCGGAATATAAAGCTTTAACCATTGCAGGATCAACTGTTTCTTTTCACACCGAAGTTTCAACTTCAAAAGCTGCTAGAAAAGCTGTAAGCCGAAAGGTGTCTAAAAAATAAAGAAAATAAGAGATTATTTTTCTTTGATTATGTATGTCCACCTGTCCTGCTTCGTTATGCGTAAAATGACCAAGCTATAGCAGAAAATTGGATAAAACTTTATTTACGGTTCTCTCATAACATGAAGTTCTTTCAGTTAATCCAAATTAAACTTTTAACTTTGTGTTTATATTTTGAAAAAAATGGAGTTCGCCAATCTGTTAAAACTCTTGTGTTAGAATAAATATGTTTTAAATTTAATACAGTTTTCCAGCCTTTTAATTGAGTAAATGTCTTTTTATTATCAAAATAATCAGTTAAAACCACTGAACCTTTTTTGGAGCAGGTAAACGATGGAATGTAATAGACTTACTATCGTATCCAATTACAGTACATTTAAAATTCATAGCAAGTTGATTTTTTCATTGATATTGTATAATATTTCATTAGAAGAGACATTCTTGAGAGAAAACCGATCTTTTCTCTATAATAAAATGTAAACTGCATCAGAGTAGGACTCGACGGAACACATGACACTTTGGCAATGTGGAGGGGATACGAGTATGGGTTATCTGAATACAATAATCAACGAATAACAAGATTTTTCTTTGGCCATTTTCTTATCAATATTTATGAGCAGCTTTTGAAAATTGAAGAACTACTCCACGCCTTTTTTATTTGGTAGTGATTTAAATTTTAAAAACAACGATATTTTTTTTTAGATTGACTGATGACTAATGGTAAGAGTTTATCTGTGCCCGACATGTTTGCTGCTAGCAGAATAGTCACATCTTCCTTGCTATGCTTCAATGCTATCATTGACAGTTACTTGAGCAGGTGTGACACTTTCCCCACAAACTTTTTTAAAACCAAGTTCATGTCTTCTCTTGAACTTTTCTAGGCATCCATTACTGGCCCTGAAATTAACAGATGATTTAGAGTATAGTAAATTTTTTTTGTAACAGTGGTCCACTAACATTGATATTTTGGACACTGCTCAAACCATTTGGAATCCAGAGTTATCCCTGGATACTTGACCTCATTGATTCTTTCTAGTTCCTCTCCAAAAAATTTCAGCTTACTGAGTCCAGTTCCCAGCTTCCTCCTATTGGTAAAAGCTACTAGTTCAGTTTTTTACTATTAATGCTAGTAAATTTACTAACAATGGAAATATGCATTATTTTCGCCACATCAAGAAAATAAACAACTGAAACTAGCATATACAGACTGATAATTCTGTTACCAACAATGATGAAAAGGTTTCTATTAAAGAATATTAGTAACACTAAAGAATTCTACATTGTCCATATATGGTTTTAATAAAGTCTGGCTCACAACAGTCAAGATTGTTGTATAAATTAAAATGATGATGAATTGTCTGTTTATCATAAAAAGATGACGGGAGAACCACCAGGCAGAATGCTTGGACCATTCATTTATTTATTAAATACTGCCAATGTTCCTCTAAACAATGACACACTAACTGCAACATCCGCAGATGACACTAATTTTGTCTTTAACAAATATTCAACCACCGAAAAGCTTTAAATCATTTTGCTTAGGGGAAGGGCGGGTAAAATGGCATAGGCGGGCAAAATGGTTTTTTGTTCTCGTAATCAAGCTAACGGTTCTACGTCACTGTAATTCTGGATACTTATTACAAAAAGTGGCAACACTGTCCACATTAAGTCTCGTGCACCTAATTTAACGGGCGTCCACGAGATTGGTGTATTTGTGAATAAGTGCTGGTCGAGTTCGATGGGTCAATGTAAGTTATATTCAATAATTTATTAAATTAAGGTTATAGAGCTTTTTGAATTCTATTTTTGACAATTACGTTTTCTACTCTGCATGTGACCTTAAATAAAAATTTTGTTTATTTTCGTTATTAATTTTTTCAACTATCAGTAGTCGACAAATACAAAACGGGCAAAATGACATAGCATTATGGCGGGCAAAATAACATACTATGCCATTTTGCCCGTCTGTTTTTTCAGGTTAAGGTACATATTCAGTTTTTTTTTGCAGATGGTTTATTCATATAAAAGGAAGTCTAACAGAAATAGTTGGAGTGAGGAGACATGCAAAGAGCTTTGGAGGCAGTCCGAAATTCCGAAATGGGTTGGCTTAAAGCAAGTAATACATTTCATGTACCGTTCTCAACACTACAACGTCGAGAAGGTAATAAAAATAAACTTGCCATTGAAGCAAATAAACATTTCGGCTCCCTGGCAACAGAATCCTGCGCAGAAAGCATTATTAATTTTAAACGGACACTCCAGCCATAAAAGCTACGAAGCTTTAGAATTAGCTAAACAGAATTCAGTGGTATTACTTTGCCTGCCGGCACACTGCACGCACCACCTTCAGCCATTGGATGTTGCCTTTTTCGGACCACTCCATAAATATTATAACCAAGCTGTTACTCATTGGCTCAGAGAAAATCCTGGTCGTGCAATAACCATATATCAAGTGTCCAGTCTCTTCCAGAAAGCATATGAGAAAACAGCAAATATTGAAATCGCAATCAATGGTTTTCGGGCCACAGGAATATCACCTATAAATCGTGACATTTTTCCGGAGCATGCATTTTTGCCTAGTGCAACTACAGATGTGCCTGGTTCTACTAATAAACCTGACATTGCTTCTACATCTTTACCTGCTGATGTTAATGTTCCTCACGCTGCAACTTACGATCATCATGATGTCCAAGAACCATCGGCATCTGGTTCTAAAGATGAATCTGTTGAAGGAATCCTGATGTAATTGACACCGGTACCTCAGAGTAATGTAAGAAAATCTACCAAACGCAAATCTGGTCAATACCAAGATGTATTAACCGAGACCCCCTTCCTGAAATATCTCCGCGAAAAAGAAAATGAAAAAAAAGCACAAGAAATAAAAAGCAGAAAAGGGGACGTCGTGAGAAGAAAAATAGTCAATGATTTAAGTGATGGAAGATGCATGTAAACAAAGATAGACATCAGTCGGAGAGAATAGGCAAGAGAAATATTGTGATCAGACCAATACTGAACAATATATCAAGTGATGAAGAAGAACCCTTTAGTATTAATGATGATGAACAAGAAGATTGCGCTTGAATTTACTGCAATGATACATTTAGTAGGTCCAAATCTAATGAAAGATGGTTAAGATGCCAAATTTGCCAAAACTTGTCACATTCAGAATGTGCTGGACTTCCCAAAAAAGCAAAACAATTTATTTGCGAAGTTTGTTTGAACTAAAATGTTTAATTTCAATTTTTTTTCTTCGTAAAAATAAAAATTTATAATTATTTTTGTATTTAACACTATTGTTTATGTGTATGCCATTTTGCCCGCACCGGGCGGGCAAAATGGTTTTTTGTTACATTTTGATTTTGATTTTTTTTTAAATAAATCTCTTTGTATGAGTGATTTTTTGTTACTTAGAATAGTAGAAAAATGACCTGGCTATCATTATACATCAAAAGGAATGATTTTTCTCTATTTATGTCTCAGATATATGGAAAATAAACTAAGTATGCCATCTTGCCCGCCCTTCCCCTACTGAAATATTGGCGAGAAAAGATGGATATACCAAATGGTAATTTCTTTATTTGGTAAAAACGCCATTTTAGAACAATGGTTTTTACCACATCCTCATTATTTATTTATTGCTATTACTTACAAAAAATTAAATAAAATCATTTTTTTTTAATATAATTTTATTATAATCTAAAAACTAACAAATACAGTACTAACAGAATAACTTTAGTTTTATAACAATAACGTTATATACTCCTTGGAAGAATTGTTAAATATATGTAATAATAGGCACATATTAGGTATAGAAACTTTCTAAACAGATGGGAATATTAATCCATAATAATTATGAAAACAATTAAAGTTTTAACATTTCCGCTTTCAATTTGGAACATATTTTTAGTATATGTTATGAGCAATACAACAAACTATAATTATTTCCGAGAATGTTTAATCTAATATACATCAACAGAACTGTTTTAACTTTTTTATGTAGGGGATTTGCTCTTTCTAAATTTTTGCAATTTCTGCACTCTTTTGTAATCTTCTTTCTTCATTATTTCTCATCTTATTCCTTGACCAGCTATCTTCAGTTTGCCAAATAAGGGATGAAATGATGGAGGATTCCAAATGGACTATAATTCAACAAAATCTTTGGAGAACAAGATATATAAAAAATTTTCTAGAGCTAAGGAATATTTAACAGATTACTAAATTTACATTAGGAAAAAGAAATGTCGCACCAAAATGTAAATAGTTTAGTTCCTTAGAAAACCGATTAACTTTGGCAGAAATATCGGCATTCTAGAAATAAACCTATCCATCTTACACAATTTATAATCTTAAAAAATTTAAATTACAAAGTGCCAAAAAACATTGAATTAGAAATATGCTGTTTTTAAACAAATTATTGAATTGCTCAACTGATGAAAAAAATTTGGAGAACTGAAGTCTCACCTTATATGTGAAAAACTGAATTATAAATGAGCAAAATGATATTTTTCTTTTATCTTTAATTACATGATAGCAATTTTAGTATGTGCCACTGCCTTAACTTTCCTATAAGCATTGAATTTTTTGTTGCTTTATACAATAAGGCACTAAAATACATCACAACAACAGTTTGGGCTAACTTACTACAATAAATAACTTAAAAAGTATGCAAAATAAAAAATCATCATAAAACAACCAAAAAACACATTTCTTTCTAATAAAGTATTTAAAAATGAAAGATATTCATTTAAATAAGAATTCTAAATGATACAAAACATTTTAAATAAACAATACAGCTTAAAACAAATAGATGAGCAATATTGTTGTTATTCTACAAAAAAATATTGATGCAAAATATGCAATAGAGAGACTGAACACAATAATCTACATCATTGCACCCACAGTGCAAGACTGCAGTAACTCAAAATTTTATGAAAATGGAGTAATCATGGAATTCAATTGTAAACATGCATATCTATCCCCTGTAAAACGTTAGTAACTTTCAAATGCTTAACTGGCTAAATATTACAACAAGAGTTTAACTATTTTGCGTTTTTGTACATAACTTCTGTGCAAAACTGTTGTAATTCTAATGTAACAGAGTTACAACATTGCAATGGTTTCGATAACAAGCAATGAAAGACATGAAAAAAGTAAGATATTTGTTATTTTCATATCTATATCTGTGATGTTTAATTTTAATATACAGCGTGTCTAAGTAATCCATTAACGGCCGAGACAATAAACAACAATTTACGAGACCTATCTATTCATGTAAGGTTTATGTCCTTTGTGTAACATTATATTTTCCATAAAATGTGTGCGATGTTGTTAGACCATTTATTTATTAGATTGGATTAAAAACACATAAAAAAGTATTTTTTCTTATGAAAGGAAAAACAGTTATATTAAAACTTGTGTATTAACTCATACTGATAAGTAAAAAATATCTATTCTCAGAAAACTTGTTCTATAAAAACTAAATCCCAAATTGTATTAAATCTTCATGTAACCTTCCGGGGCGATTGTCTTATCATATTGTCCCCCTGTAACTCCCAACTTTTACTAAGGTAGTGAATTTCAATTCTTTTGTTAATCACTGTACTCAATGTAGACTGATTTGCATATTTTTATTATAGTACTTTTGTTTTGGATTTAAATAAAAATATTGAAAGATTTACAAATAATTTTTCTACCTTTGTTATGACATTGTCATTACAAAGCGAAGGAATTGTGGCTATGAGAAACATGTCATGTGCAGAGATAGAAACATGAAATTGCCGCTAGCGATGAGCCGTTTTATTAGGTACCTAGTTATTCTAGGTAGCTATCTGATTTCTTGGAATCTATTAAATGTAAAGTTTAATACCATACTAAACCCTGATTGCTGTTGGGGATTATTTTTTTCTTTACTAACCCAATGATTTATTCGAATTTATTAAATGTATATACCAAACACCAGGAATTAAGAAACTTTTAATATACTTATGCCATTCGAGTATGATACCAGAAGCCCACCATAGTTTTTATAAAAATTTTTGGCCCAAGATGATATACGAGAAGAGGACAACAACTAACAGAAAATGTGTCTACACTTTTTACAATTTTCATGCAAAAGTGTTGTAACTTTGAAATTCCTAATTTTTTTAGCATTCATAATATTTAAATTTCTATTTTTGGTTAATGTAATATAGGTCAAAAAGCATGCAAAATCATAAATAAATGTAAATTTTTTATTAAAAATTGTGTCTTATTTCACTGATATTAGCACGAAAATAAACAAAATGGTCTTTATCTCGAAACTTACTTATTCCGACTTACTGCAGTCTTGCACTTAGGATGCGATATATTAATGAATCAATACTGACAAAAAAACATGTGAATAATGATCCTACCAAAAAATATAAAAACAGAGTCTAGAACAGGAGAGTATCTGGATGGAAAAATACCACTACATTATAAAGAAAATAAAAAATATAGTGGCAGAATACCTTAATAGTGAAAAGTAAGAAAAACAGACAGCTGTGGCATTAAAAAAAGTGTCTATAAAAAATAATTAAATTTTACTCCACGATGCTAAGCTCAAAAAATATAAAAATTACATAAATAATATTAGAAATTAGTAAAGAAAGGCAGCCAACAGCGAGAATACTTTGTGTAAAAAAAAAACAAGTTAATTTTTATGACAATTGAAATAATCAATAAATAGAATGAAAAAAGATGATTAAAGTATAAAAATGTAAATGTGATATAAAAATATAACTGTCAACTCGCTTTTAATAAACAACACAAGAAGGAAAACATTCCAATGTGTTACTAATCATGAAAGCTAATCAAATATGCGCTGCCTTGACTCCTTATTCAGATATAATGAGTTCTTCAGTTGGTTGATCATTATTCACATTCTCTTGAAGAGCTTGAAGTTCAGCATAAGTGAGTACATGCCTTTTTTCATGGGCCTTCATATGGTCATGCCTTCTGAATCTTTTCTTGCAGATTCTACATTGGAAGGTAAATCCAGGAGCATGAACTAGTAAATGTCTAATAAAAATGGATCTGAAGTTTTTTGTTTTCACTGGCTGTTCGCATATAGGGCAAAATGATCTGTCAGGATAATCAAAATATTTTCGAATTTCATGTACTGGTAGTATATATCTTGTTGCTGTGTGAAATTTTCTTTTATGTTTTAAAAGCTCCATTGGATTTTCAGCTATAAAATCGCAAAATTTACACTTGGTGTCTTTAGTTACCTTAGGAGTGTCATCTTCTGAATCTACTTCATCATAATCATAAATGGAGATATCATACTTTGGTTGTTTTGTGATAGGTTCTTCAATGATTTCTGTTGTATCAGAAACATCATTAAACTTGTCACTTTCTGTATATGGAGACTGGCACCTTGGATTATCACTTTCTTTGGTTTTTGTATTTATTAATTCTTTATTTCTCAGGTTATTCTTTTTAATACATTGGTTCATGTGTGATTTGCATGTTTTCTCACTAGGAAAAACTTTAATGCAATTTTGACAAGGGTAGAAAGTGTTTCTGTTGGGAGATACAGTTGTGCTGTCATCTTGAATAGGAACAGTTTCAGTAGTTTCATTAGTACTAATAAAACGCACGTTTGATATATCAGAATTACTATTGGTACAATTTTTCATATGGTTTTCATAATCTTTTTGGACAGAAAATATTTTGCAGCATAATTGACATGAATGTAAAACAGCACTGGATTCTTCTACAAAATTATTATCAATTTTGTTGTTATATACTTTCTTTACATAATCAGCTTCTTTTATTTCATCAAAAGTTACGTTAATATTTTCAATATATTTTTGGGATAAGTTTTTAGAGAATGTTACACTTTCATTTTTGTTTTCATCCAGAGATTTTCTCTTACGACTGTTTTGTTTTTTTCTGGGTGCCATATTTGTCCTCTTGTTATATAAACACTACAGTTTCATCTTAAAATTAACAATCAACCGAACTAAAATAAATAGTAAATAAAAATTAAAACAAAACTCAAAACTAAACAACCATGACAGCTGATTCTAAACGTCAGTCAACTAGCTAATAGCTAACGAAACTTGACTGTTCTTCTTTTTAGTAAATGGAATAAACAAGTTTTGGCCTTGTACAGATAAAAACTTTAGCTTATTTTTATCTTAACTATTTTTATCTTCTATTAAAATTTTTTACGGAATTAGAAGTCTTGATGGCCAACAAGAAGGATAAGACCTCAAAAGTAAGTAGATGGAAAATAGATTGAAACATGGTAGGTATATATTTTTTCTAAATGTACCTATCTAATATAAAAAGAGGGTTCAATATAACTTAAAGCAAATATTCAAAATAAAATCACTTCAATTTTAATTATAATTTTTTCTACTACGAAAACTGTAACTAAAAATCTATAAAAAGCTACATTCGTTTTCTGTCTATTAAATAATTCATAAAAAATAACCAATTAAATACAACGTTTAACAAATAAATCTTACTGGGATATGGAAATACGTGCTTGGCGAAGGAAGGCGATGGATAGGGAGGACTGGAAGAGTATTCTTGAGGAGGCTAGGACCCACACAGGGTTGTACAGCCAAAATGATGATGGGATATGAAACAAATGGAGAGATTTGAAGTTCTTGGGAGTTGTTTCAACACATTTTCTATTTAACAGATTAGGGGTACCTCCATATATACCCGAATTTTAAATTTGGAACTGAAAAATAGCAGATGAATCCGGTTAGTGAACGCTTCTATTACACATTTTATGCAGTTAAATAAATCGAAAACATATGAGACGAAATTCGTAATGTGCCTTTGTAAAAGCTACGTTTAGGTAAGTGTAAAACTACATCTCTAAAATCAACACTTGCTTTGTCTTTTACGTTTGGAAAACAAGAGCATTGTAACATTTTTTTTATTATTAAAATATTAATTATTTTTAATTTCTTTTACCCCCGTGCGATACGCCGATGATTAGGAATTCCCGTGTTTACGGTAAGAAAATAATATTGGATCTACTAAATTATAATGGACTTCCCTAATTAGATACTAAAGGTAGTTAATCCTTTCCGTCTTAATACTCAGTATGAAAAGATCTAATGCTTTTGGGTATGCACGTTCTTTTACATAAATTGATAATTTTCGCCGAAGGCCCGTATCTTTTGAAAATAACTTAATCCCAAGTATTGTCTGCTTCTCATGTCCAATTGTTGGTACCGGTAACTCAAAACTTTCGGAATTTGTACTTTCTCAGAATTACCTACAACTGTCCGATGATTTTAAGTGGGGGATATACCCTCTTCTTCTTTTTTCTTGGATAGTTGGTGAAATTTTTAGTGAAACCAATTTACTTCTCGGTGGGCTCTCGTTGAGCACAAGTCGATTATCTCGTGAGACTTCTCGGTGGGCTCTCGTTGAGTGCGGTCGCTTGCCTGAAATTATCGTCTCTGTGAATTATTTTCTAAGTGTGTATACACTCTATAGTTCAGTTTTCTTGTCTTAGACTATATTAAGTTATATAGTCTACACTACCTTTAATGGCACCTAATTAAATTCAGTGTTGAATACCAGTACAGTATATCAAATTCAGTGAATTAAGCTGCCGTCATCAGGAATTATGTAAGTTACCATAATCTTTATCTGCAAATTATCTGGGCGAGTAATATGGTATGGTATCATATCACCTGCCATTATCTGGACGTATCACCCATCATTCATCCATATCTTCATCTGTAGATTGCCGATTTTTATATTTAATTCAAGAACAATTCAAGAACTTTCCATAAATAATAACTATGAACATCTCAGTTTAGCATTAATTAATAGTGTGAGATACTAACCCACCTAGCCAAGTGATGTTTGGCTAGTTAATGTTTTAAACTCTGTTTGTCTAGAGTTAAAAAATTTTTGCTATCTTTTGCATTTGCTGTAATTTTTGCTCATTATCTTTCCTATAATATCTCGAGATACGCCAAACTATATTTGTATATGATTGCCTTATATATCTTGGTAAAGGTATTTTTTATTATATTATTGCTTAATTTTATACATATATAACACCATTTCATAGTTGTGTATTTTTATTACTTGTGTTGCATTTAGCAGCATCATAATTTTGTGTTTAATATATTGTTAATGTTTTATGCATGTATTTTATTTGTCGGCTCCTAACAAGTTCCCTGATAAAATAGTAGCTCTAAATATTTGCTTAGTATATTAATTTATTACTATACCTTGACCAGTAGAAAGATCAGGCTGATTAAGTTTCGTAGGTAAGTAAGTGTAATACCTAATATATTTATTATTTGTTTATATATTGTGTTGACCAAATTTATTTGATAATTATTTGTTGGTATCTATCCTTGGGTTTGATCTCTGATCTCTAAAGGATATCTTTCCTTATCTCTTTTCTTTTCTAAGGTTTCTTAATTTTCTCCTTAACCCCAAAAAATTGAGTGGCGCCCTGTTTCTATCTTCTCTTATCTTTGGTAATTTTACCCATCTATCTTTTTGTTTATTTCTATATCTTTTCTAATATCTCTTATCCTATCTTTACTTATTTCGTCCGTTGGACCCAATCCCGGTTCCAAAAGCTAGTGTCGAACCCACGACTCGCTCTCCACCAACCATCTGGCTGCCGTCCGCAGTGTCTCCATTGGTTATCTTTCTAGCACCATCCAAAAAAGATTTCCGAGGTTACAACATAAGTTCTTGTTTAACTCCTACATTTCCTTTAAATACATGACAACTTCCTAACCTTCCCATTGAAAACACTATTGGGTGAAAACATAAGCTTGTAATTTGTACATTTGTAATCTATCCTCTTCTGGTATCAATGTAAACTCTGGATTTCCATTTTTCTCTTCCCTTTTTAGAAGATTTTTGACTCATATTTCTTTTTGAATATAGCGATTGGTGACAATATAGTAGAATAAAACACGATGCACCAACTTTTGGAGATGGAATAATAATTGAGTACCCAAGAATGTCGGTATATTCATCTAGAGGTTCAACTTCATCAGATCGCATTTCGTATCTTTCATTTTTTTTTCGTTCATTTTGACTTGTATCCAAGAACTCAACTTCTTGTGTCTCTGGATCCTATTTAATTTTTTCGTGTTTATTTTAATATTGAGAATCTACATTTGGAGGTTGAGAGTCGTCTTCAAAAATTTCAATAGGCGCGAAATCATCATCTCCAAATGCAAGTCTATTGAATGACCAAATCTCGTGCTTTAAAAAGCCACTTATGTTGTTCTTGGGTGTAAAAGATTCCAGGAAAACTGTCTTCGTTACATCTGCTATGTTTTAAATAAAAAAAAGTTACCACTTTTACTCCCAGGCTTCTCTTAAACCTCCACATTGTAGGGGAGGGGTGAAAGACGGAAAAATCTTTACTCAGAATCTGTATGTCGCATAAAAAATATTTCAAATAAAAAATGTAGCTGAAATAATTTTAACCAAAAATATTTTTAACCATTTTGTGTAAAATGAATCGTTTTCTCAAAAAAGGCCTAAAGCGACCGGCAATTAATTAATTAATATCAATTCTAAATGAAATTTGTATCAACTCCACGGTAAAAATTATATATCTTTTGATCAAAGTGTCCTATTGACAAAAATCAAAATGATTTTAAATGGTGAAAAATGCAGCTTTTGTATGCATTTTTTGTATTTTGACTTAGATGAAGTTAGCTTTTATAAATGTGTTAAATAAATAAACGTTGCCTGATGTTTGTCATTTTTTATGATTCTTATGAGATCAATAAAAATTATCACTTTAATTTACCACTCTCTATGGAATTTTCTTTATTAGATCTTAATCTTCATAATCTATAGCATAAAATTTCGGTTTTGAGTTTTGGAAATAAATGTGAGGCACTTGAAACATGCCTAAAAAACGCAGAATTTAAACTTTTACATCACAAACGATCTAAAATGGTTAAAACTGCTTTTTCTTGATTATACAAGTACATTTTTCGAGACTACACAACTTCAGCTACAAATTACAATTAATACTGCCTTTGCGGATGCCTTTCTTGACACGTGTGATCGTTTGTACTTTAAAAGTTTAAATTCTGCATTTTTTAGACATAGGTATGCCTCATATTTGATGCCAAAACTCAAAATCGACATTTCATATTATAGGTTCTGAGGATTAGGTTCTAGCAATAGAAATTCTACTACGATCGGTCAATAAAAGTAATACATTTTATTGAACCCATGAAAATCGAAAAAAGGGAAAAATGGCAAAAATAGTGCAACGTTTATTTATTTAACAATTTTATAAAAATTTATTTCGCGCCTAATTGACACTCATAATAATAGCCGGTCGATTCAAGCGTTGTTTGTAAGAGAACGGTTCATTTTTCACAAAAATGCTCATAGATCATTTTTATCAGATTATAATGAGTATGGGCTTTCTAATTCTATATAAAAATATTTTACTTGCAAGTGTTTAAAAATCAGTTGTTGACAGGCAAGACTTTCTGTTAATCTAATCTTATCTTAATTTAATACATACATTTTGTTTACCAGGATGTCTTGAAAATTTATTTAAATGGTCTATTTATTAACTTTTATAATGTTCATGCTTGTGCGTATAGAGAATCGTTCTCTCTCTCGGCCGGTGCCCTTACGGGGTTCAATGGTTCAATGAATCCCTTTAACCCCTAGGTATATGCTATACTATTTGATACTAATAATATATGAGGCCCAATATTTCCCTAACAACTCCTTTATTAAACTTTTAAAAAATTACTGGTCCACTTTCCTTACGCACTCCATAAATAATACAAACTATTCCTAAATACTCCTAAATGTTCTTCTCATAATTACAGTGAAAGAAACTAAAACTTCCGTATTGGCCGTTTGTTTGTATTGCCCTGTTAATAGTGACTAAGGTGATTGTGTACCTTTCCGAAGGGGAAAACTTTTAAACTGAACACCCTTCTCTAAAAATGTCAGTTTTGAAAGATACTTGATAGCTTAATATCACTTTATTTTTAAATGAAAAAAGTTATACAGTCGAAACATTTTACGAAGAAGTGTCCAGAGATAAGGTGAGTTGTGAATGATATTACATAATATATTATAATTATGTTTATCTTATTGCCATAATTTGATAAATTCTTTTACTTTTTTAGTTTTTAGAATTTAAAAGATTAAAGAAACTATAGATGTACATAATGATAATTACATATTTCTTCTAATTTAAATAGAATTGTGGACATCAATGATATACAATGTAAAATATTGAGATTTAAAACTCTCACGTGCAACACGTAATTTAATAAAGGTAAAATGAAGAATTCACGGCGTCGTAGTGAAAAATGAGTAAAAAAAAGTATTTCCTATTCATAACATCTCATCTATCATCTCCGTGTAGTTCGATATACTTTGTTCAACGATTTTTCAATAATCGGGCTCCATTCCTGAAGTGCAATTCTGAAAAGTCACCTTTTAGTGCTATTATTACCACCTCATTTGATTCAAAAACCAATCATTATCAATAGCTTGACACCCCTTTGTAATCTTTGTTTGTTCCAGGATTTTTTTCCACTTTGATCTGGTCTGTCTTACATTACTTTCATTCAGTTTTTTATATATATCATCATCATCATCAATGCCTTTCTTTACCGATGGAATGTTTGCCGCTCTAAGCGCTTTTTGATTCGCTTATTTCAGTGAATTATTTTGCATTCTTCTCATGTATTGTCACAGTTAGACATATTTGAATGTAGTTATAAGATCAAAGTCGATCGGATAGCCAAGGGGGCTGGGCGGCTGGCTTCTCCTTCGCTTCACTGCGAGAGATGTCAGTTCAATCCCCAGCTCGGTGAACAGAAAACAAAAAGGCTAACGCAGCAGTTTAAAATTCTAAATGAATCTGCGGCTTAGTTTAGAATATGCTGGTATCTGATCGGCCTATGGTGGAGCAGTACGGCAAGAGATAAGGGCTTGCGGCTCGGTGTTTAGGCCCGGTATTTAGGCGGCACACGACCTATCGGAAGGGCGTGTGCCGCCTAAATACCGGGTATATATATATATATATATATATATATATATATATATATATATATATATATATATATATATATATATATATATATATATATATATATATATATATATATATATATATATATATATATATATATATATATATATATTTATACACAGGGTTTGCCGCCGGTAACGCCTCGGTCTGTACAGCCGAAACAAGTATTATTTTCAAAAATCGGTTTACGCTACGAGGCCTTGATCCAAAAAGGCTACTTTTGAAATATAATTTCAATTATACAGGGTGCTCCAGGAAAGTGCTACACATCAAAGTTATGTTTTTTAAATGGGACACCCTGTATTTTATTGCATTTTTGAATTATAAGAACAAAATAAGTGTTACTTTGTTAAAGGTTTGTTATACTTAGAGTTTTATACCGTTTTTGATATATCCAAGTATATTTAAAAATAAGGGATGTTTAAAACATTCCAGATAGGGTGAATAGCATAAGTAAAAAATATGGCCTCAAAATCAACATTTTGAAAACGAAATATATGGTCATTAGCAGAAACCCTCCAGAAAACCCGATATTATGCATAGGTGATAATCGTATAAATCGCGTGAAAACTTTTAAATACCTTGGCACCACAATCAATGACCAATCGGATCCACAACACGAGATAAAAACCCGAATACAAATGGCAAGACAAGCTTTTGTGAAATTCAGACCGCTCCTATGTAATCAACACCTAAACTTCGAAATACGCTACAGAATGGTCAAGAGCTACATATGGTCCATCTTGCTTTATGGCATGGAAACGTGGACTTTGAAAAAAAACATCTATCAACAAACTTGAAGCATTTGAAATGTGGTCATTGAGAAGAATGATGCGCATACCTTGGTGGATAGAGTTCGAAACGATGACGTCCTTAATAGAGCCGGCGTGGAAAGAGAACTCTTTGAATTAATTAAAAAACGCAAGATTGGTTACCTTGGGCACATATTAAGAGGAGCAAAATATGAAATACCACAGTTAATCCTACAAGGGAAGATCGAAGGTAGGAGAGGAGCCGGCCGCAAACAATTGTCCTGGTTAAGGAATATTAAAGAATGGACAGGAATACACAATACAGGTGAGCTGTGTCACGCCGCCAAGAACAGAATTCTAGTAATGAGATAGTCGCCTACGCACTTTGGTGTATGGCATGTTAAGAAGAAGAAAACATGCCAATAACTCCTAAGTTTCCTAATATTTAAAATTAATTTTTTTATGAAAGATTAAGATTTAATTGTACTCTAAAATCAAATACTTACTATTCAAAAATATTTTACAGGGTGTTTGCGAATTAGATATTTATTAGTGGCACCTTTAACCACTAAAAACTGCTCTATTTTAAATGTGACACCCAGTATATTTTTTAATTTTATGAAAGATATTTCAAATACCTTTCAAAAAATATAAATATTCCCTATACCCATATTCTTATACTTATATTACAATCAAGTAGCCTCTATCCAAATTGGAGATAGTCCCACTGAAAAAATACCCATCAAGCGTGGAGTACGGCAGGGTTGTGTTTTGTCACCCACTCTTTTTAATCTGTACTCTGAAGAAATCTTTAGGGAGGCTTTGGATGACAGACAAGAGGGAGTAAGACTAGGTGGAGAAGTAATCAACAATATTAGATACGCTGACGATACAGCCATTCTTGCAGAAAGTTTACAAGATCTCCAAACATTACTAAATCTAGTCAGTGAAGCAAGTTATCGGAGAGGCCTAAAAATCAACATTTCAAAGACAAAGTGGATGGCAGTTGGAAAGATCCATATAGATCAAGGTCTGCTTTCTCTTAATGGAGAAGAGATAGAAAGGGTAAATCATTTCAAATACCTTGGCAGCTGGTTAAATGTAAATTGTGACTCTGATGAAGAGATAATATCCAGGATCGAAATATCACGTAAGGCTTTTATGACCTGGAAACCAGTTTTATGCAACAGAAACCTGTCAATGAACATTCGTAAGAAGGTCCTGAAATGTTATGTGTGGTCGATCCTATTGTATGGTTGTGAGACATGGACGTTAAAAACCATAATGCTAAACAAGTTAGAAGCATTCGAAATGTGGTGCTATAGACGAATCCTAAAGATATCGTGGGTTTCGCACACTTCCAATGAAGATGTTCTTCAAATGATCAACTCAGAACGTCTGCTCATAAACATCATAAAGAGGAGAAAAACAGAATACTTCGGCCATATAATTAGAGGACCCAAATACCATTTACTTCGCCTTATAATACAAGGAAAAGTGGAAGGAAAGAGATGGATTGGTCGAAAGAAACTTTCATGGCTGCGTAATATTAGACAATGGTGTGGTTTCACAGTAGAAGAATTATTTCGCGCAGCAGCCGACAGAGAAAGGTTTCAGGAAATTGTAAGCATGATGACGGCCAACGTCTGAATACGGACACGGCACCCAAAGAAGAAGAAGAAGAAGAAGATACCCATATTCGACAGTTTTGGATATAAAACCAAAGTTCTGTGATAGCTATACTTTATAACAAATAAGTAAATTTCTTTAACCAAGATAGCTATGAACTGTCAGTTTACAAACTGTTGTACTATTTTATATTACATACATAGTTTTAGACATTACATATCGTTGCGAAACTAAAACAACATTATCTTCAAAATATTGACTTTTCAAAAAAAAAAAAATAATGTATGGAACATTTTTGTCTTATAATTTACTATGTTAACGACTACCATAGTTTTTTTGATACACTTTTTCCAGCTCCGAGTTGGGGTGGTAATATGGTAGATTGTGATCTTTAAGCTATTTTCTATCAACTTTCAACATTTCAACTCTAAGAATTTTTCTACTATTTTTACCGTTATATTATGGACAATGATTAATTTACAGTCTAAAATTTAAGTATTAATTAACGAACCTTCTAGTGTTATTATCTACTTTTATAATTTTTATCTGTATTTTATACGCTACAAAGAAGAGGTTCAGATGGCCCCAAACAGCTGCTCTTTAACAACTGGGCTACAAGAAACGACTCCTCCAAAGTTGCTGCCCTCCTTCATCCAGACGACTACCTTGAAAAACCTCGAAGATATCTTAAAGATGTTCCCCATAAGGCAGGTAGAAAAACAGATAAAGAAACAGGTGTATACAGAAAATGCTGCATGGGCGCAAACACGTGTTACTGTAGAGAAGAATCGATAAAACCCTCTCTGTTAAGAAGACCTAACAAATGCTTGTCTTTGGAAGAATTTGAAGACAGGTTCAAAGAAAAGTTGCCAAAAGGGAGACATTCTTTACATTGTTTTTGTAAAGGTAATATATTTTTATCTCTACTCGTATACTAGTATACGTATATTAGTAGGATATCCATAATATAATTGTAAATTTAAACTCTCTTTTAAACTAATGATTCGCAAAAGAAATATTATTGGTTTTGCTTTAGCTGGTTCTGCATCTGCTGAGAATATAAATCTATCTGACCATGAAATTCTACAAAAATATCAGGAAGAACTAGAATGTCTAAATAAAAATCTTCAAATTACGGATCAAAGAAAAGACTACGAAGTATTTCGAGATAACGAACATTTAGAGTACTTGAAGAACATCGGCCAATACAAAAATTCAACATTAATGAGTAAGTATAATACTAATATACAGGGTGCGGCAAAACTCTGTTTTTTTGTTATGGCTAAATTATGAAGTATATAAAAAACTTTTTGTAATAAAACTTATGTGTATCAAGACGTCTATAATTCAAAATTATTTTCGATTATACAGGGTCAGTAGGTACAACGGAATAAACCAAGAGTTTTTTTAAAGGGCGCACCCTGTATATTAGAGGTAATGTTTGTACTAAAATCAAGATTCTAACCTCATTCTTCTAGTACTGTCTTCACTAATGGAGGTTGGCTATAACCATTGCAAATTCATCTCTATCTTCTGCTTTTCTTAAGAGCGTCTATGTTTAACCCGGTCCAGTCGCGAATGTTTTTCAGCCAGGATATTTGTTGATATATATATATATATATATATATATATATATATATATATATATATATATATATATATATATATATATGCTGTCACTATTTTTCCGGGTTTGACTCCGCGTTGTAAAATGCTGGTTTTCTTAAAAACCATTGTTTTGGCGACGTTTCGGCAAGGTCTCACTTGCCATTATCAAGCCTGGTGGATCTACTTCTCGTCGTTACTCGATTAGTACTGGTCTTCACTCTACACTCTACTCTACCGAAACGTTGCCAAAACAATGGTTTTCGAGAAAACCAGCATTTTACAACGCGGAGTCAAACCCCCCGGAAAAATAGTGACAGCACATATAGCTCCCGCGGAAACCTCAAAACAAACATATATATATATATATATATATATATATATATATATATATATATATATATATATATATATATATATATATATATATATATATATATATATATATATATATACACTACGTAATAACTGTACTGGACATATAATAATTTATGTCTGTACTTTCATCAGATTCTCTTTACGGGAGAGTATATTAAAGGTAACAACATCAGCAAGAGGTAATTTGAGTTTATGAGAAATTAAACTGTTCTAACTGGAATGTTTTATTGACAGTAAAATAGCTTTTAGTCGAGTGCAGTAACGACGTTTACGTTCTGCTACTAAAATCAAATCATGTATGTAATAACTGTATAAGTACCTCTAACCAAGTAAATCGAATATCGTTTGGAATTTCTGATATATTTTCGGAAGTAAAATAAACGTGATATATGTAGATTAGGAAATATAGGACAGAAATTTTATTTTAAGAGTCGCATATTTTATGCCGTTAAAATAATGTCAAAGTAAATATAGGAATAAACAAACATCGTACCTTTTGGATATTATTTGGATATTATATATTATTTTAGATCAGCATCATATAATCTATTTTTCGATATTTCTAAACTTCTTCTTGCTTCATTTATAGGTTCATGTCTGTTTTACCTCGGATTTTAAGTAAAGGATTTTTAAGACTTTCATTTCTGTTGTCTCTAATCAATCAAATAATGTTATTACCTTGTTTAGGCTTTTGCCCTTTCAAGGAACGGGTTCTTTTTTTGCTGAGCCAAAGAGAGTAGTAAATGTAAGAGTGATATGCGTGTGGTGTTAGAGTGGTGGAGTGCTAGAAAGCTGAGATTCAGAAGGTGGCGTATTGTGATAAGATGGGCACAAGAGGAATTGTTGGTAAGAAAAACAAGCCAAGCTATACAAGAAAACGAGCTACTTCAAGGTGTTACCAGACATTCTGAGAACGGCTCTTAATTAGTGTTTTTGGTTTGCAGTCGTTAGCTGCGGTATTTTATGAGGATTAATTCTAATATATCAAAATACTCATCAGAAATTTCGTTTCCAGTTTTATGAACAAGTTTTGCTGGAGGAAATGAAACTAGACATATACTGTTGTTTTATTGACTTCCAAAAGGCATTTGATCGTGTTAAGCATTCTATATTGATCGAAGCTCTAAAAGACATTGGCTTGGATGGCAGAGATATTCGAATATTTGCAAATTTATATTGGAATCAAACAACATCAGTTTTAGTAGATGGCGTGGAATCACAGGCTCTCAATATTAAAAGAGGAGTACGGCAGCGATGTCTCTTGTCACCCCTGCTTTTCAACGTTTACTCAGAAAGAATTTTCAAAAAAGCTCTTTCTAAAAAACAAGAGAGAATACTTGTGAACGGCGAGGTCATCAATAATTTGCGATATGCGGACGATACAGTTCTCCTAGCTTCTAGTCAAGAAGATCTGCAAACACTACTTGATAGTGTCGTTGAGAGTTGTAGGGAGATAGGTCTGGATTTGAACATACGGAAAACCAAAATACTCGTAATAATAAGTAAACAAAAGCATATAGAACGTCCATATGTATATAATACCAAACTTGAGCACTTACTGCACCATAATGGTGTGCAGGAGAACCATTCTGTTGAAACGTTATTTCCAAGTTGCCGAATTCATCTGGATTATCCTCCAGAGTTTCAAGTATTAATGGTTCAATTGCATTTTGTAAGATCTTCAGATACACTTCACCGGTTAAGTTAGTATTGAGAAAAACAGTCCCAATTATGTGGTTTCCCAAAATACCTGCCCAAACATTTTTTTTTAATTGAGTATGTGTTTCACAAAAGACGTGAGGATTTGTGTCACTCCAATATCTCACATTGTGTGTGTTAACATTTCCATTGAGAGAAAATGTACTTTCGTCACTAAAACAAATTGTTTTTATATAATTGGGCTGTTGGTTAATTTTATTGGACATATTTTCACAGAATTCTAGTCTTCGGTGGGGGTCATTATCTGAAAGTTGGTGCACAATTTTTAATTTGTATGGATTAAATTTGTTTTCAGCCAACACTCGGTGTACTGTCTTTTGACCGATTCCATAGATAGATGCCACTTGGGCTGTAGAAGAAGTAGGGTCCACTACCATTTCTGATATTACGTCAATTTTTTTTATCATCACTAATTGTTGGTCGACTAGATCGTTTGACATCTTGAACACTACCTGTTTGTTTAAACTTCCGAAGAAGCTTTCTCAAATAAGATCTTGATATAGGGCGATCGGGATACCTCTCATTAAAAAGACGTTCCGCTGAATGGAAATTATTTCCACATTCACCAATTATTAACACAGCTGCTATTTTGTCGGCTGCAATACGTACCATTCTGCCTTTGTAAAAATGTAAAAGTCTCGTTAAACAATAATTAAAACTAAATAGTAACTAAGAACAACTAACTAAAAACATCTTGACTAAACTTGAATTGACTAAACTCAGTAGAAACAGAAACTAAATATTGGGCTATAAACGCTTTTGCAAACTAAAAACAACTAGAGAATTGACAAACGTCAACTTTTTTTGACAAATAACCAAGGACTTTTTATTTAATTTATTCGTCAAAAGCATCGCAAGTCCAAACAAAATTAGTGTGATTGAATAGGTATATTAAATATTTGTAGTTTCGCATTTAATCAATAAATATTCTAACGTTCGCACTGGTTAATTGTCAAAATAGTTGACGTTGACGTAAAAAAAATTAGAGAATTGTAAAACGTCAACTTTTTAACAAGTAACAAGAGGCGGAGGTTTTAATATTTATCAATTAAATGCGAAACTACAATTTTAGTATTTATTTAATTTATTTTTCAAAATGAGCTTAAACTCAAATAAAATTATTATGACTGAATAGGTATTTTTAATACCTTTCAAACGAGGTATCACTTGTCATAAGGTCCCATTTAAAATTATCTGTCACAGTGGCGCTGTAACGTCATCTGTCACTATTACGTCACCTGTTATAACTGGTTAAGAAGCCTACGTCTGTTTATTACCTCCCTTCAAATTTCACTATTATAGGTATAACCGTTCAAAAGATACGAAGGGGGGAACGAACTTTTGACTAGCACTGTATAAACCACTGTCATTTAAATAACCCGTAACATTCATTTTTTCTCATAAGGCTCGATTATATTCATTGTGATATTATGCTTCTTTCTTGCAGTTTTGCAAAGTTTACTCTGAGTTAATATATACTTCACGGAAAGGATTGTTCCGCAATTTTTGCACTTTGATGATTCAGTTCGCATTAACTGAATCGTTTTTATGAGCCAAGTTACTGTGGCCCAGTAGAAATCGAGTTATTCTCCCTTGGTGTGATCTGTTTAATCCTGGACCACTGTTTCACTAATTGTTCATTTTCTTTTAGTTTCTTTTGTGATACATTCCAAATATTTTGTCACGTGTTTCTTCTTCTTTTAGTGCCGACTCCACAAATGAATGTTGGCTATAACCATTGCAAGTTTGTCTCTTCTATCTTCTGCTTTTCTTAAAAGCGTCTGCGTATTTAACTCGGTCCAGTTGCTAATGTTTTTCAGCCAGGATATTTGTCATCTACCA
Source organism: Diabrotica balteata (assembly GCA_918026665.1). Classification (NCBI taxonomy): domain Eukaryota; kingdom Metazoa; phylum Arthropoda; class Insecta; order Coleoptera; family Chrysomelidae; genus Diabrotica; species Diabrotica balteata. The sequence continues at coordinate 25,577,365 of OU898278.1, forward strand.
GGACCCTTTTTTCCTTCGATTTTGCCTTTCATAATTAGCTACAACAACTCGTTATTATCATTTCTAAGTATGTGCCCCAAATATGCTGGATTTCTCCTTTTGATAGTGGTCAAGAGTTCCCGGTCTCTTCCCATTCTAGGCAACACCATTTCGTTCGTAACATGATCGGTTTGTAGTATTTTCAAAATTATTCTGAAAAGCCACATCTCAAAAGCTTCCAGATTTCTTATTAGTCTTTGGTTACTCAGAAATTTCCTCATATTCAAATAGGCTGCTTTTGGTTGCTCTATTCTTGATCGAGTTTCTGATTCCAGATTTAGATCTTCAGAAATTTAAGTATTTTATTTTGTCCATTTGTTTAATATCTTCATTTTTTATCTGAATCCTTGTTAAGACTCCTCTTACTGATAACCATGGTGTTTGTTTTCTTTGCTTCTTAGATTTCATTTAAATACTTTAAATTTTATTTCAGATTTTAAATCATAAAAAACCCCGTTATTGTGATTGGAGTCCTGGTTGAAAGATATCAAGCGGGCTAAATGGTCAGCTTCTTCATTTTATTTTTTTTTCACCAGAAGGCGATGGAACAAATACAAATTCGGTGACGGTAACCTTCTTTATTTAGACTCGCTATTTTGTGTCGAAGTTGATCTGTAAGGCGATTGGATTATTGATATATAAATCTAAATGTCTGATAATGTGAAGCGAGCTTCGTGAATAAGAGACAGGGACTGTTTCGACTCTTTAATATGGATAACTGCTTGGGCATACAACTCTGTAGTATATATGACGAAGCAATGGATTTGAATTTAAATTCGTATGTGGTGGACGTATGTGGTGTAAGAATGGCTGCACCAATACCGTCTGATGATTTGGATCATCATCATCATCAATCAGCCAATCGTGTTCACTGCTGGACATAGGCCTCCCTCAGTTCTTTCCAGTGTTCTCTACACTGGGCCGCTTGTAGCCAGTTTCCTGCTACATGTTTTATATCATCAGTCCATCTAGTCGGTGGTCGTCCTCGGCTTCTTTTATAGTTTCTGGGCCTCCATTCCATAATACGTCTTGTCCACCGTCCATCTTGTGCTCTGGCTAAGTGCCCTGCCCAGTTCCACTTAAGCGATGTGGTTCTTTCGATGACGTCTTGAACTCCTGATCTTTGCCTGATTTGTTGGTTTGTTATGTGGTCTCGAAGGCTCACGTTCAGCATTGCACGTTCCATAGCTCGTTGCGTAACTCTGAGTTTATTCGCAGATTTTTGCGTGAGTGTTAAAGTCTCCGCTCCATAAGTTTGTACAGAAAAAACACATTGGTCATAAACCTTTCGCTTGAGACACATGGGAATTGAACTTTTTAGAATATGGCTTAATTTGCCAAATGCTGCCCAAGTTAGGCCTATTCGCCTCTGTATTTCATGTGTTTGATTGTCTCTGCTTATTTTGATTTCGTGTCACAGATATTTGTAAGTGTCTGTTTGTTGTATGTTATTATTGTTAATAGTTATATTTCCACTCATTACGAGATTTGTTATAAGTTTAGTTTTCTCAAAGTTTATCTTTAATCCTGCTCTTTCAGACAGACTTTTAAGCGAATGCATCATAGAAACTGTATCCTGTAAGTTATCTGCGATTAATACAACATCATCTGCAAATCTTAGGTGATTTAATCTTTCTCCATATATGTTGATGCCCATATCCTGTTATTGAGTGCTCTTAAATATTGACTCTAGAGCTGCCGTGAACAATTTTGGTGAAATATTGTCTCCTTGTCTAACTCCTCGACCTAAACTGAATTTTTCTGTGTCTTCGTGTAGTCGTATACTTGATGTAGCGTTCTTGTAGATGTTTTTGATTAGTGTCGTGTACCTGTAATCTATTCGGCTTTGATTTAGGGCTTCCAGTATTGTTTCAAACTCTACAGAATCAAAAGCCTTCTCGTAATCGACAAATGCAAGAACCAGTGGTATGTTGTACTCGATGCACTTTTCTATTAAGATCTTTATGATATGCAAATGGTCATTTGTGCCATATCTTGCCCTGAAGCCTGCCTGTTCTTTGGGCTGATAGAAATCAAGTTTAGGTGTTAGCCTCTTTGTTAAGATTTTCATAAAGAGTTTGTATATATGTTTCAAGAGGCTGATGGGTCTATAATTTTCTAATTTAGTAATATCGCCTTTTTTGTGTAACAAGACTATTACTACATTGTTCCAGTCTTTTGGAATCGTACGCGAATGTAAGCATTTATTAAACAGTTCGCTTACTGATTTTTAAAAATTTCTCCACCTGCTTTTATTGCCTCGATAACGAGTCCATCATCACCAGGCGATCGATAGTTCTTCATTTCCTTTAAAGCTGCTCTTACTTCTGACACAGTAATGGGTAAAAGTATTTCCGATCCCTGATTTACGAGAGTCTTTACTCGTGTCTCTCAGAAAAAAATAACCTCTCTGGTTATTTTCAGAATGTTTTGTTTATCTGTTGTGGCCTTTCCGTCTTTATCTCTTAGCTTGTATATTTCTTTTTTACTTTGTGTGAGTTTTCTTTTCATTATCTTTAAACCTTTGTTCTCTTCTACTGTTTGTGTAATTACATTAGCATTATATCTTCTAACATCTTTTCTCATTTCCGCTGAAATTCTTTTATTTAGTTTTTTATATTTTTCTTTGTTTCCCTTTTCGTTCTCGCTTAGGTTTCGTCGTATTTCCATGAGAGCTTTTGTATTTTTGCTAATCTTTTCACTTTTAGTATCATTTTTTTGCAAAATTTGAGTTGTGCATTTCTAACCGAGTCTGATATTAATTTATTGTGATCGTCGATACTTAGAGGTTTGGGATTATTGCTCTGTAAAGTTTCGGCTATATTTTTTATGTATGCTTCTGGATGATTTGGTGAATTCCAAACTATGCGTTTGCAACTGTTTATCATCTTTGCTCTTTCTTTTTGTAGATTTATCGTTACTCTAGCTCTTACTGGTCTGTGGTCGCTTCCTACTGATAGTTTATTAAGTACAGTGACATCTTGAATATGATGATTTGGACACCTCAGTGTATATCTCATACTAATTATGATAAGTTTTCATTTCTTTTAAAGTTACTGATCAGATCAGTTAGGTTCTCATTTTTTTGTATATACTAATGTTACTATTTATTTTGGGAATTGGTGTTAACCAAGGTGGAGAAGTTGGGAACTTTATTGGGAAACCGTCAGGAGAGTAAAGATGTAGGTCATAAAAGTTTCTTCAAACTCTTTCATAAAATGGTGGATCTAATCCTGATACAAAGAAAGTTTCCTAAAATTGATATGTGGACGTATTGATTAGCCTATATTAAAATCTTATTGTTTTTATAGTTATGAATTAGATACTCATTCTTTTTTAATTATATATAGGTAGACTACCACACATACCGGCTTATTACTTCAGTAACTCCCATTCGAAGAATTCGAACTTATTCAGAAAGAACTCTCGATCAGTTGAAGACATTGATATTTACGATGAAGAACACAGATCAAACTACTTACCCAGTGAGAAAAGAGAAGTATCTCCAATACAGAGATCGAATTACAAACCACTAGGCAATTACGAAGGAAAGCATTTTAGGTATTACCCCAAAGATAACGATGAAGGTATCTCGTCAAATGGAAGACAAAAAGAAGATTACGTAGAAAATTATGGAAATGGTTCATCTTCTTCTGGAAGATCATGTGTTAGATCTAAATATAATAAGAAGTTGTCGGTAAATCAAAGAAATGGTGTTAAAGGTATGTGTATTCTATTATTCGTTATAGAGGGTGTTTAAAAAAAAGGTAACCCCGTTTCTAGGGTAGGTAGAAAACTGAAAAATAATTGGGGTTTGTTTAGTAAAAAATTTTTGTAACGCCATCCGTTTTCAAGATACAGGGCGTTGAAGAAAAAACAAATTTACGCATTTTTTACGATTTTGCCGAAACTGCTGGCAACATTGTAATGCTATTCAACCTAGTTCTTGAGGCAGTCATCAGAAAAACCAATATAACCGGCCATATAAACACCAAATTAGTACAAATTACTTCATATGCAGACGATGTAGCCATCATTAGTAGGAATAAGCCACGACTAATGGAAGTGTTCAAACAAATTGATCCTAAAACAAGAAAAAGAGGTCTCAAAATAAACGAAGCAAAAACGAAGTATGACAGTCAAAAGAATAACTGACAATGAAAATAATATCACAATAGACAACTATACAATCGAACGAGTGGAGGCCTTTACATATCTCGGCACAGAAATCAATCAGAAGAACTCCGTAAGTAGCGAAATTAATGCACGTATTTCCAGCAAGAATCGTACATACTATGCTAATAAAAGATTGATGACATCGAAATTATTAGACAAAAGACCAAAATGACTATCTACAGACCACTGATTAGACCCGTAGTAACCTATGGATGTGAAACTTGGGTAATGACGAAAAAAGATGAAGCTCAACTCAGGACATTCGAGAGAAAAATACTGAGGAAAGTGTATGGCCCAGTACAAGAGGAAGATGGCACATGGAGAATCAGGAGAAACGACGAGGTTAATGAGTTAAATGAAGGTTATGACATTGTAAGATTTGTGAAAAGTCAAAGATTGTCATGGATGGGACATGTGCAGAGACAAAATGATGCAAAAACAACAAAGAAAATGTTACAATGGAAGCCCATAGGAAGGCAAAAAAAGGAAGGCCCAGAACTGTCTGAAGACGTAGGGTATACAGAAATAACCTCATAACAGTCTATTGATACCAATTCACGGAAAGTTTGACGAATTGTGTTCCTTTTGTCATTTGTTTTTATATATTCGGCGTCTCAATTCATATTTTTATAAATACTATGGCCTCATCAGATACAACCAGAACCAAAGTCAAACTGGAAGAGAGGTACTGCGGGACGTGGGTCTTTGTGGGCATTATATCCGAAGGGTATAAATTCGGATATACAAATCAAGAGTATATACTCAAATTGCACCGTATGTTACATGCTAAACTATTAGTATCTGACACCTAAAACTAAATTATTTTTAGAGCATGGGGATCTTCAAAACATAAATTTTACAAACAACAGATTTGATCATTCTGACGAAGAAGAGGCGGATGAAGAAGAAGGGGAATTCTATGTTACAAGACCAAAAACCGTTAATGCGGCTATGAACACTGATCAATTTAAACGGTTCAGAAATGAAAATTATTTTGAAACCCACGATTTAGAAGAACATTTAGCTGAAGAAATTCCAGATCATACTTGCGTGCATAGATATGACTTGAACGAAAGGAATATGCCAATAGGTGTCAATGTTGATATATACGGACAAAGCAGGTAAATATTTAGTAAATTTAGCGCGTAGTTACAGTACTGATAGCGCTTAGTGGACCATTTTATTGTAGTCAACTATCCACTGTCTAATATATTGTTTAGTCTATTTCTTACATTCATACTTTATGTCAACTTCAATTGCTCTCAAACTAACATCCTAATTATTATAGACAGGTTTGAGTGTGAGATCTGGATTATTCAATCTACATAAAAATATTAGATATAATTTTATATTTCTTCAGTTGTTTTCCTATAGTGGTGTCAGTTGGACCTTTGGTCAATACTTAGTTTCATAGAATCTTGAAAGGCGCAGATCACTTATCTATTGTAACTGCCCTTCACAAGCTGTCATTTGTCACATGTCATCTCAATATTTCCGCCTCCGCCAGGCTGGGAGCCATTCTGTCTCCGGCTTCTATATAAAATGTAGCTTCTCCAATTTTTAAATTTTAAAGTGTTTGTTTGTCTTTGTCTAGTGTATTTGTTATGTCCCAATTTACATTTATGACATTCTGTTACTGCTGGATAGGCCACAACTGACGAAGTAAGTCTATAAACGTTAATCACATAAAAAACTTTTTTCAACTATAAACTTGGAGTTTTTATCCAAGTGAATTAATTTTCCTTTTTTAAAAAAAACGTTTCTTGGCTTATTTCAGATGTCCCTGAGGATGATCTTGTGATCGAAAGTACTTGGGCAAGATTTGATTAATTACTGTGTTCGATATTCGCCTTGTGTACCATCAAAGTTCATTTATTCGAACATTCAACCTTATATTGAAATATTTAGTATACTATACTTTATTTCAAATACTAATTATTTTTTTCTCATTACCGATTGTTAATGAAGTCAACAGGTCAATTTAGTGGTCACATACCCATTTTTATCAGGTTCGTTGATTTTGTTCAAGAAAAAGTTCGTGATTTCAATACTAAGGACAGAATAGGTAGTCAGATCCACTCATCAAAACATGCTAGATGCTAGTTAGTAGATGAACAACAGCATTTTCTTAGTGGAAGATCGTGTACAGTACAGATGCAATATTCGTTGTAAAGCAAATTACTGAGAAATCACTAGAGTCTAATAGACCAGCATTTCCGTGTCTAATTGATTTAAAAAAAGCATTTGACAGAGTAATATACAAAGATGTAATCCATCTTTTATATAATAGAGAAGTTCCCCTAAATACTATAAAAAATATTGAAAACATCTAACAAAACAACAAAATGGATGTTTGAATAGAGGGACAACTTAAAGAACCCATAGAAATAGACAGCGGAATAAGAGAGAGGGATTTATTGAGCCCTATGCTCTTCAGTTTAATCATGGATGAAATCATCAAAACCGTTTACAAAGGAAAAGGATTCAGAATGGGGAACAAGAAGTAAAAATACTCTGTTACGCAGAAGACGCAATATTGATAGCCCAAGATGATAGTCGGCAAAGACTGGTTCTTAGATTTAACATAAAAGCAAAAGAATTTATTATGACAAGCTTTTCTCAAAAAACTAAAACAATAGTAATTAGCGAAGAACCATCCAGATGTAAAATAGAAATTGACGGCATCAGAATTAACCAAGTAATGAAAATAACACATCTTGGGATTACACTGTCCAGCTATGGAGACCTGGACAAAGAAGTGAAAGATCAAGTACAAAAAGCAAATAGTCTAAGGAGCAAAGGATGCCTTATTAACACTATATGGCGAAACAGACACATCAACACGGAGATAAAGTCAAGAAGTTATAAAGCCCAACACATCCACAATACAATGGCTACTGGAAACGGCAGAGATGAGAGTACTGAGAAGAATTACAGAAAATACGCTAAGAGATCGAAAGAGAAGTGAAGATATTAGACGAAAATGTTATCTACAGTGTATAAACGAATGGACACTAAATAGAAAAAAATTAAATAACCACATAAGCAGAACGGGGGAGAGTCGTGTCGTCAAAATAGCAAGTCGTCGAACGAAGCAGACGAAGATGTTAGTATAGAGATGAAGGAAGGAGTTGAGAGCGACTCAGGATTCACTAATAGTTATCGGCGACAGTGTTTCTTAAATTAAAAATATATATAAGGTTATTGGTCTTAATTTATTATATTAATTCCGACTGAGCGGTCTAAGGCAGCTAGTTCTTTCTTTTAGTAATGTTAACACATCTTGTAACCCAATTAAATCAAATTCTTTTAGCTTTAGTCAAAACCACAAAGCACATATAGCTAAGAGTTTGATCCTTTATCTTCCAATGCTTTTCCAACAATTTGTCTGGCTATGGATTTAGCGTTTATTCATAACCTATTTTGTTGAACTTGCGGAGACCTTATTGCTGTTCACAAATTATGTCATATTGGAGAATATCATTGTTAATAATTTAAGAGTTGTGTTGAGCAAAGTATTTTAATGATGATTGGTAGGGTTTTTACTATTTTCTTCTGTAGTTATTAGTGTTTGCTTTCTTTCTATATTTTAAAATTTAATTTAGTATGCCATGAGATCCTGTGGCTTTTCTGTTCTTTTTAATTTACGTATTGTTATTTGTGCTTTTTTTAATTTGTTACTTTAATGCTAATTTCATCATCCCTTTTTCTTCTGCATCTATAGACATGTCTGCTATAGTGTCGCCATTGTAAAGTTTTTTTTATTTGGAACTGCTTCAACCACAAGGGTTTTAGCAATGGTCCATTTTACAGATAATATAAATATAAAAAAAAAATAAAATTAGATTTTGTTAATTAAACCTGAAGAAACAAGTAGGAAATCATGTGTGATCTTGGTGTGTCCTAATCGTAGTCTGGACATGAAGTTTTTAAGATTGTGACACGAATTTCGTTTGAAATGTGTTTCTTGCAAACATAGGATAGAAGGATGAAATTTATTTATCAGAATTTTAAGATCTTCTAAATGGATATGGTACTCATTTAGGTTCTATTGAATAATAAAATTAAAAATAGATTAATTAATAAGTCACCGTAGAGGAATCGCTAGGATCATCGGTAGAAGTATTATGTAAAATTTGTTCTGTAATTTTGTTTTGAATTCTAGAGCAACGATCTATATTTAAGATATCTTTGACTTAACATAGGATGTATTTTCTTTAGAAAGTCTATCAATCCTTCGATATCCTCCGAGTAAGTTCTGGCGATACTGACAGGATCTGAAGAACCATGAGCATTTTCAAAGAAGTCAATTAGTTCGCCCTATGTTAAGTATCCATTGTTGGATTTTTTTTTTGAAGAATTGACTGGTGCATTTAGTAAGACCTTCTACTAGGTTTCTGTTGTTATCTCTTATTGGGGAGTTGCGGAGGATATTATTTTAGATTGATTGCGTTTAGGATGCTGGGATGAGGATGTATCTTGATCTTATTTATCTCTCATTGGTAGGTCGCAGCTTATCGGAGTATACTTATTTATTAAAAGGTAATGATTTTTTTTGACGTTTTAGCCTCAGTAAGAGATCATTATGTAGAGAAATTTATCGACTAAGGAGTTGATTGTTGTACTGTAGTTTCAGTCTTACTAGGTGAGGATTGTGTACAAGAATTTGTCGAAAGGGGAGCTGAGTGGTGTACTTCCTGTAGAGAGTTTAGATGAACAGTATTTTGGGTGTTGTTTAAACGAGTCTGATTCATTTTATTGGGACACCGAGATACAAAATGTCCTTGCTGCTTGCATAAGTAGCAAGATTGCTTTCCGATGGAAAAGAAAATTCGATAGTTGTTATCTTCATGGTTAAATAACACGGAATCAGATAATTTTGTCTCAGGTTAGTTGGCGCTATAAAAGTGTATCGTCGGAAACTCAAGATATGCTTGAATGCTGGATTTGAAGTCCCTATCCTGAGAAAGTCAATTGGAGTTATTAGATGTATTCTTAAGTTTTTCCGTTGTTTTCAGTTCGGAATGCGGAATACTTGGACATACGTTGGAAATAATCTATCGTTCATTTGGAGTTATTACTTCGGGCTTTAATACGTTCTTGATTAATCACTACAATTCCATTGTCGTTTGCTAGAAACTCATCGACTGTCTGTTTACTTAGTTATATATGATAGTTAGCAAACAAAATTATATACATGATGACGGTATAAAAGTCGGAGATGCCACACTGGACAGAGTACAGAAACTCGTGTATCTCGGCAGTAATATCAATGAGAGCTGGGATCCAACCGCAGAAATTAAAAGCCGAATAGAACAAGCCCGAGCTGCCTTTGTAAAAATGAGAAACGTACTTTGCAGTCACGATCTTAGCATTGACCTTAGAGTTCGTATGATATCTTGCTACATCTTTCCTGTCCTGCTGTATGGAGTAGAAGCGTGGACCCTAACTGAGGCTATGCTTAAACGCTTGACAGCCTTTGAGATGTGGGTATACAGACGACTACTGAAAATAAGCTGGGTCGACAGAGTTAGAAATGAGGAGGTCCTTAGACGGCTGAACCAAACAACACAACTGGTCAATATAATAAAGAAACGCAACCTGGAATACTTCGGTCATATTATGAGACACTCTTAAAAATATGATCTTTTACATCTGATCATTCAGGGAAAGATCCAAGGTAATCGTGGTCCTGGTAGAAGAAGAACATCATGGCTGAAAAATCTAAGGCAATGGTATGAAAAATCAACTACATCGTTATTTAGAGCTGCTGTCAATAAAGTCACGATAGCGAATATGGTAGCCAACATGATATACAACGATCGATAACGGTCATGGAACTAGAAGAAGAAGTCTGTTTACTGGTGAAGAAGATTCAAATACGATCATTTGTAATTTTAGAAATGGAATGTTTTTTTTCTGGGATCCACTTTAGAAGTTCCTGCATTAAGGTAAACTTCAATATTCAGGAGTCTGGGAGTGAGTGAAGTAGAATTGCTGATTTTTTATTTGGGAATTTATTTGTAGGTTGACTAAGAGCTGTAGAATATAATTTTAATGGTTAGTTTACAAGTAGATCGCCAGAAATTTCCATGGTGGAAGTTCCCGTTGCTGAATCCATTTCCATGCTTGGGCTAAATAACTTGAATACGACCCTGGTGCTTATTGCATCAGGATTGTTATGGATCATTACCGGAAGGACTGGTAATTAACCTTACGCCTAATTGGCAAAATAGTTGTATACCCTTGATTTGTTATAGATGAAATAGGAAAATCAGATTTACAGTTTTTAATCAAGAAGAAGTAACACTTTTACACTGCACCTTTGATTAAATTTTATATACAAATAAAATTCTACACTTGAATAAAAAACATTCCTTATTTTGTCCAAACTAACAAGCTAATATTAAAAATCAATTATTGCTAATTGCTGATATGTTTACTGTTCGGAGGTTCGAACGAGAATCTGTAAAGTTTTTTCTATTGACTATCCAGTTATAATATATATTTCTTTTCAGGTGCTCAATTTGCAACAAACCCATGGAAGGACTTCAAGATAAACCTTATTTCAGCGATAAAATTTCTTCGACTAGACTAAAAAACTTATCCAAATGTTACCAATTAGGTTTAGCACCGACGACAGTTATCCGTTCAAGCTCTACAATAGAAGTAAAAGTTGATCGAGACGATATATGCCCTAGATTTATAGGGAGATGTCGAAGGCCTCAATACAAAAATACTTTTGCTCTTAGGCAACAAAAGATGGTAACATATAGACAGGAAAATGTATATTAAGTGTAGACTGGAAATTATTTGAAAATATCAAGAGATTAAAAGTGATTGTACACATAAATTGTTTTTTTTTGAATTTTGCAATTTCTATAGAATAACATTATTACCTAATTTAAAAATAAATATCGATTATAAACAGACAGTATTTACAAAACCTGTCTTTCATCATCTATATTAAAATTAAATTATATTAAAATAGGTTAACAGAACTGTAGCATTTTCTTTCGCTCTGTACATCATCAAAATCGGTATAGTTTCTGTCTTTTTGCGTTTTAAAATATTAAACGTAAAGAAACTTCAGGAGTCTGTTTATATTTGACAAGTGCCGATTCCAAGGAGATTTATTTAAATCATGAATGTGTTGCTTGTGTGAGTCCATTTCAAATAGGTAACAGAAATAATAAATACGACTTACTCACAATCAGTTTAATTTAACTATCTAGACGAACGGTTTCGCTTTCTACAATTTGCAAAGCATCTTCAGGTCTGTCGATACAAAGTTAATTAAATGATTTATTTACTGTCTCGCTCTTCAATTCATCTCTCTCTCTGTTATGGAAATTTTAAAATAATTGCGGAATTCTGAATAAGGATAGGCCAACGATTGGCTGATCTTTTTTACATCTTATCAGAAATGTCTGTTAATAGCAGTTAATTAAATATGAAGTAAAATAGTGATTTAAAGTGAAGTATGTAGTAGCTAAACATAATTGAAATAACAAAACATTTTAAGTTAGTGCCATTTAGTTCATCTTTAATGATGGTAAAAGTACAATTCCTCGTAAGTTTTACCTTTTTATGACCTGCTACAACAGATTTAATCACTATGCTGAATATTTTGTGATTGCGAAAAAGGCAATATCACTGTCAATGTTTTTATGTTTTTCATGTGTACTTAGTGCAGTGCAGTGGTCCGTTTTTTTTATAGTGAATGTCCCTAATTTTTTTATTATTTTTGAATAATCTTTGTTTTTTATGTGCAACACAAAATTTGTACGTCGATTATAAAAAGCGTAAATTCTCATAACTGCACATTATGATATGATAATGACCAAGTTCAATTTTAATTTTACTTTTTTAATAGTCTTTTTATTGAGATCGTCTTATATGCAAATATTATATAATTCAATGACCAGTTGTACTAGGTCATTAAGATAAGTTAATATTTAACATTAGATAAAGATATAAAAAGTTATTCATTTGTAATAGACATTTGTTTGTAAGATGTAACTGATTATGTCCAGTTAAATTTATGTTAGAGCTAGTAATAAAAACAACTAGTTGATAACAAATTTATATTGTTTAATTGCTCTAATAATGTTCCTTTATTTTGGTAAATAACAAAATAATTCTGGTAGAACGACCAATAAGGTAAGTGTGATTAATTCTCGTTCTTTTGACTATGTATGCATATTGGTATTAAAGAGATGTTTAGTCAAATATTTATTTGATTATAATTTTTTATATTGAGAGATATAAAAGTTTTAATTAAAGTAATCTGCATATTGAGTAATGAAGGAACAACGAAAGTAGACGCTGACAAACTGCAAGATTACTTAAATAAACGTTAAATTTGGTGGAAAGATTCGAACGTAGTTATGGGGTTCGAATCGTTTTATAAAGCCCCTTTGTCCGCTTCTTGTCGATCGACGATGATTAATATAATAAATGGTTAAAATTATGCAGAAAATGTTGATTTTCTTGACAGCTACTGGTAATTACACAATATGATGTTCGTTAGGTAACTACTTATGATATTTGACTGATAACGAACTTCCTGATAAGTACCATGGTGTTCTAGAAGCTACTCCCATAAAATCTTGCAGATAGAATAAGCTGTACTCCAAAAACGCTGATCTAAGTGCCGTTCCCATCGTATGGCAGGTAACAGCGAAGGTGCTTTCTTCTCGAGACTTATTTGACTTTGTTACCCACAAAATACAACCTCCACCCATTTTCGGCTTTCTTCCACTCTACTAGCAGCATACTGCCACTTTCTCCTTGCAACGGATATTGCTCTTCCCGCTTAACTCTAGTAAAAAAAGGGAGACCATTCCTTGAAGAGGCATAGTGCCAAAACGAGGATCAAAGCTTTCTAGATTCGATTCGCTGAAGTATTTAAAAATAAACAATGTGATAAGATAACATAGGGCATTCTTTTGTCCTGGCGTTGAGAAATTGGCCCCGAAGGCGGATGAACCAACAAATAATGGCCAGCGGCATAAGAATGCAAAAGGCAAAGGGGAACCACTGCATTAACGGCTCATAGAGCACCCCCAGAAAAATCACCATAGAATTGACACTGCAATTGCAAACCGTTACTAATCATGGAAAGCGGAGGCCAATATTCGGCAGGAGAGGAGAAACATATTTATACCACGAGGCCTCTCGTAAACTTTTGAACAACTGTCTAATATCTGTGGGGTATCTAGCTAAACATCATGAACGGAAAGCTTTATTGGAGGCTGAAACTGACACACTGGCACATTCAAATCAAACCTGCTCCAATATCATTCTACGTGAGGTGAAGAGGCATCTTGTAAAGGAACTGGATTTCTCAAGAAAAACGAAAAGAAAGCAGGAACTAAACTGGTTCACTTCTCAAACATTATAAATCTTCAGCAAAATCAAAACAGTGGTTAGTGGTCACTCTTTCAAATACGACATATTACATAGAGTGAAAATTCCACCATTTTTGGCGAATTAATGCCGGGTTACCACATCACAATTAAACGACCTTTCCCTTCGAGCAATTCTTCATCACTCCTTCTTGACCTCTAGATCTCAAACTGTCGGATAGATACGGCCTCTCTTTTCCCCGCACAAGCATTGCTATCTTGTCAAATCAACAAAATCTTTACTCAAACTCGTCCAAACTTCCGGCGTTATTACGCTTTAGAAAAAAGAATACCAGGCTTGCAATATTTTTCTGGGAACGTTGAAGTAAAAAGCCATAAATTGTTTTCCTTAGCAAATACGTCTTTATTTATTGAAGAATTATTGCGTATTTAAAAATCTCTACAGACAACACATTTCTAGCATACCAGGGGCGTACTATGACAAATATAGAATCGAATTTATATTATTATTTAAACATTAATTATAAAACGCTACAATAAGAGTAACATCAGAACTGAGTAAATATGTGACCAATTTCGTAACAGTCTCGGATAGAATAATATTACTCCAAATAAAAACTCAACCATTTAAAACTAACATATTTTAAATCTATGCCCCGACTGCAGATAGAAAATATGACGATGAAGTCAAGAACTTTTATGATCAGATCCAAGATATCTTACAGAAAGTTAATAAATACGAAATTTTATATATTATAGGCGACTTCAATGCAAAAATTGGGGAAGGTCGAGAAGGTCAGACTGTAGGTCCTTATAGTCTAGGACAACCTAACGATCGAGGACAGAGATTGTATGAATTTTGTAAAGAAGATGATATGACCATTTGCAAACAACTGGTATAAACTACCCAAGCGACGATTATATGCCGTCAAAAAAGTCACTACATTTCCTGGAGCAGATATTGGATCTGATCATCAACCACTTGTAGCAGATATTAAACCAAGGTGAAAACGAATTCAGAGACAAAAACCAAAAACCAATGTATTTAACTTTGACGATATAAACATAAAACATAAAATTAAACAAGAATTTAGTAATAGAATAAAAAACATCGGAGAACAACTAGAAGATCCAGAAGAACTATGGAGTGAATTTAAAATCCAAATTAACGAAATCTCCGCAAACAATGATTATAGAAAAAACTTGAAATTAATGGAATAACGTCGACTGATAAAATCTAATGAAACAGAATATAGGCACCCGCAGAGAAGAATAAAACGGGAGATCAAATTAGCCAAAGAAAATGGATAAGAGAAAGGTGCGATAAAATGGAGGATGTGATATCTAAACACGACTTATTTAATGTGCACAAAAAACTAAAAGAAATCAGTAGCATATTTTAAAAACGAGTTCCCTCTGTACTCGTTGACAATAATAACAAAATTATTGTAAATGAGCACGAAATAAGAAAATAATGGCAGCTGTATATATCAGAGTTGTTTGAAGATGATAGAAATAATATTGCCGAATTCTAGCAAAACTGTACTGACGGTTTGAGTGTCGATGGCGAAAGGCTGAACCACCTACGATTTGCAGATGACATAGTTCTAATAACCGACGACTTAAAGGAGGCTAACGAAATGCTACAAGATTTACAACGAGTCTCCCAAAAAGTAGGGCTGGAAATAAACTTTGCGAAAACTAAAATGATGACCAACTTAGTACCTAGTGGACCATTGAAACTAGAAAACTGGAATATTGAAACGGTTGACAAATACATATATCTGGGCCACGAAATACAAATAAGTAGAGACAACCAAACATGCGAATTATCTAGAAGAATAGCTTTAGGATGGGCAACCTTTGGCAAGATAAAAGACGTGTTTAAGGAAAACATCCCAATAAAGCTAAAGAGAAAAGCATTTAACCAGTACGTACTTCCGGTGCTCACTTTTGGAGCTGAAACACTGACATTGACTAAAGCATCAATAAAAAAGTTACAAGTAGCACAACGAAAAATGGAAAGATCTATGCTTGGCGTAACTTTGAGTGGAAGACGTCATAAAACGGATTACGAAGTTGAAGTGGAAATGGTCAGGACACGTCGCAAGACAGACAGACAACAGATGGACAAAGAAGATTTTAGAATGGCGGCCAAGGGCAGACAAGCGAAATCGTGGAAGACCACCTACCAGATAGACGGAAGACATTAAAAGAATAGTGAGAAACTGGATCGCAGCTGCACAGGACAGAGAAGAGTGGAGACATCTTGAGGAGGCCTATGTTCGACAGTGGACAAATTTGGCTGTGTGATGATGATGATGTACTGACGGCATAGAAATTATGAAATGCGAGGTAGAACACTATACATAATGCTAAAATTAGAAAAGCTAGTGGTCTAGATGATATACCAACTGAGTTGATGAAACTAATAGAGGATGATAACATAAAAGTAGTAGTAAGACTTTTTATTTCAATATATAACACCGGAGTGATTCCCACAGATTGGTTCAAATCCATCTTTGTCGCAATACCCAAAAAACACAATGCGAAAAAATGCTCAGAATATCGATTAATTAGCCTAATGAGCCACACTCTTAAAATTTTCCTAAGAATACTTCACAACAGAATTAGACGCAAATGCGAAGAAGATCTCGAAGATACCTTATTTGGACTTAGAAATGCTAAGGGGACCATCGAGGCACTTTTTGCGCTTAACATCTTATTACAAAAATGCCGCGACCAAAGAAAAGATGTATTTGCATGTTTCGTGGACTTCAAAAAGGCATTCTATTAAGTACAGCATGTAAAAATATTGCAAATACTGAAAAATATCGGAATAGATGACAAGGATATTCGTGTCATTAAAAATTTGTATTGGAATCAAACTGCTATCGTAAAAATTGGAGATAATTACATCGACGATATCTCCATACAACAAGGAGTCAAACAAGGTTGCATTTTGTCGCCAACATTGTTTAATGTTTACGCGGACCAGTTATTTAGAAAGGCACTTGAGAGACAACCATATGGAATAAAAATCAACGGGGAACTACTTAATGTGAGTAGATATGCAGACAATGCGGTAATTCTGTCAGAGAAAATTGAACGTCTTCCAATTCTGCTTGATCGCATTCACAATGTAGGAGAGAAAATGGGCATTAAAATAAACTGAAACAAAACCAAATTTTTAGTGTTTAGTTGTGACCCACATGCCGATGCAAAGCTTCAATCAAACGGAGTCCAAGTTAAGAAAATTCACAAAATGACATATTTGGGAACTGTGATAACGGACTAACTAGATCTAGACATATAAATAAAATTTAGAGTAGCAATGACTAAATCTACTTTTATAAAAATGAAGTCATGTCTTTGCAATAATCATTTCAGTTTAAAACTACGACAAAAAGTGGTTAAGTGCTATGTTTGGTCCCTACTTTTGTATAGTGCAGAAGTGTGGACGGTAAAAGTATCGATCATGAAAAAAATTGAAGCATTGGAAATGTGGGTTTATAGACAAATGCTGAAGATACTGTAACGAAATAGCCGATCTCAGATGTGTCACAATTCTTAGAACGATAATTCTAGAAAGCTCGAAGAATTGGCATATAAATAGCGCACGTCTTCGATGGGCTTACGACGACACGAATTAGAGGTAAGCACTCTCGAATTTTCTGGAACATTATAATTTGTATATATATATATATATATATATATATATATATAAAGTAACGATGATTGAGGTAGTTTAGTTGATAAGAGAATACCGAACTGTAAAGTTATAAATAAATATATTTATATAAATTCGAACCGCACGTTTTATTTAAAAACGGTACAGTTGGTGTCAGGTGTGGTGTTCATGCAGAGCTGGAGAGTCCTGTAGATTCCGCCATCCTGGGCCTAATTATAATATTCCAGAAAATTCGGGAGTGCCCACCTCTAATTCGTGTCGTCGTAAGCCCATCGAAGACGTGCGCTATTTATATGCCAATTCGTCGAGCTTTCTAGAATTATCGTTCTAAGAATTGTGACACATCTGAGATCGGCTATTTCGTTACACTGCTCTCCTCTTAGATCTGAGTGTCCCGATCAGGAATTCTATCTACTAAGTCAGGAAAGAAATAACAGTCTACTGTCTTTGACGGACACGATCTCTTCGGATTAATGCAACACACAGTAATTCTTACACCGGTTGCATTAATCCAAAGGGATGGTGTCCTTCAAAGACAGTAGACTGTTATTTCTTTCTGGGGGGTTTATGCAGAGCTGGAGATATAGTTCCTGATCGGGACGCTCAGATCTAAGAGGGGAGCAGTGTAACGAAATAGCCGATCTCAGATGTGTCACAATTCTTAGAACGATAATTCTAGAAAGCTCGAAGAGTTGGCATGTCAATAGCGCACGTCTTCGATGGGCTTACGACGACACGAATTAGAGGTGGACACTCCCGAATTTTCTGGAACATTATAATTTGTATATATATAAGTAACGATGATTGAGGTAGTTTAGTTGATAAGAGAATACCGAACTATAAAGTTATAAATAAATATATTTATATAAATTCGAACCGCTCGTTTTATTTAAAAACGGTACAATACCTTGGACTGCAAGGAAAATTAATGAAGAAGTACTAAGGAGCATCAACAAAGGTAGAGAACTGCTAAATACTGTTAAACATCGAAAATGTCTTATCTAGGACATATAGTAAGGGAAAGTCGATATAAAATATTACAACTGATCCTTAAAGGCAAAATAGAGGACCGTAAAGGTGTAGGAAGAAAACAAGTTTCTTGGTTAAAAAACATTCGTGAATGGACTCAGATATCAAATGCAAGAAAATTATTTCATATTGCCGAAGATCGACAAACCTTCGCAATGGTGATCGCCAACGTCGGATAATTCTGATATGGCATGCAAAGAAGAAAACATAAGATAACAAGAAAACTAAGAAAGGAATTTAAATGTTTTTAATATTTACACTGTCTTTTCTCTGTCAAACATTGATTTTTAAAATAATATTTAAACTGAAATCTCTTTACTTATTTTGTGCCTTAACCTTCGTTCTTTGTCTCATCCTCTTAATCTTATACGCGTTTTCAAGCATTTGAAAACGCGTATGAGAGAGTATCTTTTCAAGAATTTTTTAATAAAGAAAAAAAAAAAGCAATATCTTGATACCTTTACCTATTAACGCCTTTATTTGCTTTAACGGTAAACAAAGCCCTTGTCTATAAATAGCTGACAAACTTAAAAATTATCTTCACACATGTGTAAAGAAACAAAAATAAACAACAAAAGTAAATAGCAGCTTCAGAATTTTAGAAATTTGTTAAAATGATGGTTTATAAAATAAAGGAAACATGTTGTATATTCAATTAGTAGGAAGAGAATAATAAACTTGAGTGATGTGTGGTTGAGCAAATAAACTGTTGATTGGCAGCGAGTGCTTAATGTGATAATGAAGTAGTTTCTTAGTCAATAATATTACGTTTTCTCATGAAAAGCTTTATGCTAGTTTCTTAGTCAATAATATTAGGATCTCTTATTCTGTTCTATTAGACAAATATACAGCGCTTTAATAATCTTTATAGACAAGAATTTACTATGTGTAAAACAGTTTTAAAAATTTGCAATAATACAAAAACACCAAAGTATTAGTTAAATTGTTAATATAAAATAATAAAAATTAAATATAAGTACAGACAGGCGTACAGGATTATAAGAATGACAGGAAGGTCACAATAAGCACTTATATAATCTCAACATTTTGCAAAAATAAGGAAAATGAAACAAGCTCGGTTCAAAAAAGGACCTAAATTTTTGTAGTACGTTTACACAATCTAGTGTCACTAGGATTCTTTACAAATTCGAGTAAGTCATCGCTGCATCAACTATAGCAGCGTTTCTTATAGTGTATTTTTATGTATGAGAGAGTAATAAAACAATAAATTACGTATGCAAATCCCTAAATTGTTGATACGGGTGACTCAATGAAAAACAGATATTTGTCAACAAGTTTACAGAAGTATATTATATATATATATATATATATATATATATATATATATGTATATATATATATATATATATATATATATATATATATATATATATATATATATATATAGGAAAACAATTTTAAATTGAGTATGACCACCAGGTATAAAGGTTAGAGCAGAATAGAATACAATAGTTGTGAGGGTAACTAATCCCTAAATAAGTTTGCCAGTGTCGGAGTGATGGAGGTTAACAGGTACTAATGAATTTGCAAGAAATGTAAGATGTTTATTTTATTGGTTATATATAACCAATAAAAATTTAATAAGTACCTACCTATTTGCAAAATAAAGTTTAATTGTTTAGATAAAATAAAACGTTTTATTTTATCTGAAATGAGTGCATTCCACGAAGTAAGGGTTTCAACAATCAAACATTTAATTC
Organism: Diabrotica balteata; assembly: GCA_918026665.1. Taxonomy (NCBI): domain Eukaryota; kingdom Metazoa; phylum Arthropoda; class Insecta; order Coleoptera; family Chrysomelidae; genus Diabrotica; species Diabrotica balteata. The sequence goes on from OU898278.1 coordinate 25,597,392, forward strand.
TTTAATTCCATGAATCTACGACAGTAATTGACTAGATAATTACCTTCTAAACTTATTCCACAGAAAATGTGATAGTGGGTTTTTCCATTTTGTAGGAAGGTCCAAGTGGCGTATTCAAAATTCTTGACAGTTCACTAAAAGTAGGTACTTCAGTTGCAAGGTGCAGTTTATTGTGTATACTAGTGTTATGGAAAATTTGGAAGTGCCGTGTAAACGCCGAAAAATTGGTCCTTTAACAGTTAATGAAAAAACATTAATATTTAATTGTTTTAAATCATTTACAGACAAACGTTTATGTGAAAGTGTTGATGAGACCGTTGAGTTAGTTAGCAGTACACTTGGTGTTGGAAAATCTACGATTTACAGAGTTATTAAAGAAGAGAAATGTGGTAGTTTTCAAATGCCACGTAATGCTCCAGGGAAACCAAAATTTCAAATAGAATATTATTTTAAAGAAGGACTTCGACGGAAAGTGCATGAATTCTTCTTTAGACAAGAATTTCCAACATTGGATAAAGTTCTTGTCTCAGTTCGAGATGATAAGGATTACCCAGAAATGAGTCGAAGTACGTTATGGAAACTTTTAAAAGAAATAGGCTTCCGCTGGAAAAAGAATCCCAGAAAGTCTATTTTATTAGAAAGAAGCGATATTGTCATATGGAGAAGACATTTTCTAAGAACCATAAAGGAAATGAGAAAGCAAAAAAGAAAAATATTTTATCTTGATGAAACATGGATCAACGAGGGTCATACACCAAATAAATTTTGGCAGGATGAAACTGTTACAAGTCAAACGCACGCTTTTGTAAATAACTTATCTACTGGTTTAAACCCACCATCAGGAAAGGGACGCAGGCTGATAATAGTACACATTGGCAGTTCAGACGGTTTTGTTGAAGGTGGTTTATTAACTTTTTAATCAACTCGTACCGGTGACTACCATGAAGACATGAACGCTGATGTCTTTCAAGAATGGTTCGAACAAATGATAGATCTTCTTCCTAAGAACTGTGTAATAGTAATGGATAATGCAAGTTATCACTCCAGACTTATAGAAGGACTGCCTACAACCAAGTGGTTAAAAAAAGACTTGCAGAATTGGCTGAGTTTAAAAAATATTACGTACTATCCCGGATCTATAAGAAAGGAACTTTATTCGTTGTGTGCCCTTCATAAAGAAAAATTTAAAAAATACGAAATTGATGAAATTGCCAAAAATCGTGGAATGACAGTACTTAGATCCCCACCATATCATTGTGAATTAAACCCGATTGAACTGGTATGGGCACAGATAAAAGAGTAAAGTTTCAAGAAAAAATACCACTTTTAAAATTCATGATGTTAAACAGTTGTTTTTGGAGGCCGTAAATAATGTAAAACCTGAAAACTGGGAAAAGGCAGTAAATCACACTATTAAAGAAGAGGAAAAAATGTGGAAGCTGGACAATATTACTGATAAAATGATCGAGCCAGTTATTATAAATCTTGGTTCTGAAAGTTCATCTTCTGATTTGGATTTGTAACAAGTAGCTGTAAGTTTTATATTAATATTTTTATTCATCTATTTAACATACCTCGGACGGTAAAAACAGACGGTTTTAAAAACTCTTTTCTCTTTTGTAATTTTTAAAATTAAAAAAAATGTGAATTTTTTAAAATCCTTTTTAATGTAGGCCAGTCAGTTCTAATATAGTGTGTGATAAAAGAGGTCACTTTTGTTTACATACACATAACACTTTATAACACTGAAATAATTCATTTATTTTTTACAATTATTCAAAGTAATTTTTCAATTAATCTTGAGCACGCCCATGGAGTGGTCGGAGGTACCAGTTAAAATTATGCTACTTACTCTCTCGTTCATAAAAATAAACTATAACCTTTTTCAGTCCCAGACCCCTAGAACATCAAATACAATTTCAAGGACCCCCTTAACCCTTTGACGCCGGATTATATATTTTTTAACTTTTAATAAGTCTTTTGGGGTTTTCATATAAAATCATTATTTTTTATTATTAATGTATTGTATTTTTTATTTTTTATCAGCTAACAAAGGCTATAGACCGTGTTGTAAGTATTAGAATACTAGACATTGGTTAATGAAATATTTTCAAAAGTAGAACTATATTTTGAATGGTATAAAGAGAAACAATTTTTTTTGTCGTTAAGGCACACTCCTACATTACATGTTGAACAGCTCCAGGAAGACTTGTGTGGTTCTTTCCGAGTCCGGCAAAGGGCACATCTCCTTGGTTTCATGTGAATTGGCATATGTGCACATTTATCAAATCAGACTTTTAAGGGTACCGTGCGCTTGAAGTGGTTTACTTCAGTGTCATTAGCTCTTTTGCGCCCATCTTCTTGGTACGTCAGGTTGGGTGCCAATAAGTCCATTTATGACTGCTAACCTAAAACATCTTCAAGGTAAGCGATTGTCCATCGGATCTACTTTTGAAAATTATAAAGGCGTTTACTAGCGACAAGTCCAAAAAATATCAAAAGATACGGTGCCATTATTTTTTCTATTCTCTGTCAACTTTATAAATTGACTTAAGCATATCCATTTTGTCAACAAAATCCATGTTAACATTATAGTCCTTGACTAGTATTGGATAAATAATGTCCTCCATAGGGATAGTTCCATCTTTTCTCTTTCTAGACACTGTTCCAATATGTTCGGGATTATGATAATTACTTATAAAAAAACATCCTTTCGGTCTTTCCATTTCATAAAAACTGTACCATCTTTTCTAACGACTCCACTATCGCTAATTGATTCTCCGCTATTATATCCGTTGGTGTGTTCTGTCTTCCCTTTCTTGCTGTTCCACACGCGTAAATTATGTCTTCGCGTAAGTTTTTTATTAGTTCCACAGAATTCAAGAAATTGTCGAAATAAACTTTATGGCCATTTCCTTCCAATTTACGAGTAAGATCTTTTACGACTCTAGCTCCTATTTTTTTTCTATTGTATCAGCAACTCTTCCTGTATAAACATCGAACTGGCATACAAATCCGGATTCATCGGCCTCGATCCAGACCTTGTAGTCCCTGTTTAAGGGCTTCATAGGTAAATATTGACGTAAGGAACTACGTCCTTTAAATTTTATCATTGATTTATCTATTGCTTGATTTTATGAGGGATTATAACAAACAAAAAATGATTCTAATAGATGATTTAAGAAGGCCTAAGTTTATATAGTTTGTCATAGTTGGCCTCATGTCTTTTAAGTTGAAAAGAATTTTCGTTTAAATGCAAGTTTTTGAGCAACCGCACAAACCGATCTCTTGGCATACAAGAACTAATATACACATCTCGAAGATCCCCTCTGCAAGACCAGGAGTCTCTCAGACTAGGAAATCCCTTTATTCCATTAGTACATTCATTGCTAAGAATACCCGCATTTGTTCTGCATTGGTTTGTGTAAATCTATTTTCGTTACCGTCGCTATTTTGGACCGCATATAGATTTTTTTGAAAGGCAATATATACACTTTAGCCCCGTATTTATAGTCGGTACTCAAGCTCGTGCTCGAGCACTAGCTCCGCTAAGTCGAACTTACGTCAAACTCATGCTCAAGTATTTGTTGCGTTCTATAAACGATACTTCGGGTATTCTCGTACAAGGTTGATCTCAAGCAAGAAAAATTAGTACGGTAAAAGTAAATTACGAATAAACATCGAAAAAAAGAAGATTCTGTCAATTTTCTCACAATTGTGACTAAACTTTTAACGACAAATTTAGTTTATACTACTTACTGAAATTTTGTGTTTGATATTAATATTTTGTGTTTGAAATTAATATTGGATATTAACTATTTTAAGGTATGTAATATATTATAAAAAATATTTATTCTACAGAATTAATATCCATTTTGTGTCTGAGTCGTAATTTTAGATGTTCAAAATATATGCTTAGATGCATATTTGTTTTTGGATATATTTATATATGTGTAATGCGTTACAATCATTATAATTATATTGCATGTGTAAGCCGTACGCTAAATAAATTGGTTATGTAAATTTTAGATGAGTGGAAATAGCAGTAAATATGTACCTTACCCAATAAAGGAAAAAGTTCTCCTAATCCAGCTGGTAACAGAAAACAGTGTGGTAGAGAACAAAAGGACAAACAGTGCTTCAGCAATGGAGAAAAATATGGCTTGGGAGTTCATAACAACAAATTATAACGGCCAGCTTGAGGTCAACATCTTGCTGCCTGATTATACCATCAGGCAGCAAGACGAGATTCATAGGATGAAAATGAAGATTTTAGAAGATATGCTGAAGGCAAAAGCCTTAAGAGAAGCAGCTGAGAAGGAGAGGCAGAGAGCTATTGATGAAGCTGATTAGCTTCATTGAAGTTAATAAACTATAAAAAGGGTAATTATAGATTTTATCATGTTTGACTTGTCACTGGAATTTGTCTATAATTAATTGTTTATTTTAAGGCGCTAGCAGATCTTTTTTCTTTGTTGGATACTCTGTAGTTTTAGGGAAAATGTAGGAATAAGCCACAATATGTTTATTTACTGATGTTTTTCAATCTATATGACCAGAGGCTGTTATCATAGATACAAAATTGTGATTTATTTTCTGAAAATATATCATAATTTTGTATTTTTTGTAACAATATCTGGTCATATAGATTAAAACATCAGTAACTATAACATATAAAACATTGTGGCTTATTCCCAACTGAAGATAGAGTTTGGGAAGTGTTAACTCTGTTTTTTAGTGGCCTTTTCACTTTCGGAGCACTGAATGTCAGAGTAGGGTCTGTTTTAGCAGGTAGGCATTTGACGTAGAATCAGCGACGAGAGGATGTTTTAAAGTACCTCGGGAACTATCGCCGGGACTACGAAGAATGAATCCAACACTAAGGTCAGTCAGGCGGCATCCTGGACTGAGATGTCTTTTTAAGATTTCAGACCCCCCCTCTATAAAGACGAAAAAAATATACTTTGTGTTTTAAAATCATGGTTATTTTCTTTCTATTCTCCTTCCTGTTTATTTTTTTTTTCTAGATAGGATTTAATTTGGATTTAAGGTTCTTAATATTTTAATTTCCGCTGGTGAGATATGGTTTTACCTTTTTATTTGTTGTATAGTCTTTTGTTTTTAGACTATGTATGTTTCTTTTTCAGTTTTGTTAAGTATTGATTGCAATACATACATCATAATATTTTCATATTGTTTACTAAAAATTATTAAAATTTTTTAATAAATTACTGCTACTTCAATCATATATACACATGCATATATATATATATATATATATATATATATATATATATATATATATATATATATATATATACAAACAACACAGTTTATTAGGGTTGGAACCCTAATAAGCTGTGTTGTTTGTTTATATCGACAGTCAATAATATCCAGTATTTCTTGTATATATCTATATATATATATGTATATATATATATATATATATATATATATATATATATAATTACATAATTTTTTGTATTGTTAAAATTGTTTAACAGTTTACTTCTGATGAAAATAAAAGAATCTATTTTATAATGTATTTAATTATAACTGTATAATTTTTTAAATAAAGAATATTAACATTCTAAATTTGTATTAATTTTTATTTGGTAAGGAAAGGTTTTATGAAAGGAATAAACACCTAATTAAAAGGAGGGAAACTCCCTGTACTCAGTAAAGACATACTTGCTTAAGTTGTCTGAGCATAGTGAGGGAAAAACCCTCATTTATTTTAAAATTAAAACAAATAAATACATTTTTATAAATAAGACAAAACCATACTATATCTAATATAATATAGGTATTTAATTCTCAAAATAAACAACTTTGAATTGAACAAAGATTAGATATAAGAAAGATATAAAATAAAATATTGAAATTATAAAAATAAAAAATTGGAAAAAAAACAACAAAAAGTGTAATCAAGCTAATGATAATCATTCTGACATTTTGAGAAATAAGGTAGAACATAGATAATATAAGTATTCAATATTGTATTTACATTATCATGCATAACATTGGTGAATAAAATGTCTCCTAAAATTTAAACCTCGTTCCACATCATTAACGTTTCTACAAAGAATATAAATGCTTTTACTACATTAGTATTTTCTAGAAAATCATCATCACTATCCTTATTTTGCTGTAAACATATATTGTAAAGTACTGCTGTAGCACTTATTATGCAAGATATGTATTTAATTTGGTTTGTAGGCCTCATTGCAGACAGGAAAACCATACTGTGGTATATTTATATAGTTCTGCTTTATTTGTCTTTATTCTAATTTATTGTCTATATTCTAATTTATTAAAACTCACGATAACTAATTACGAATTTATTAAAGTCTTTATTAATTCTAATTTATATTACAAATAATAATTTATGTTTCGTTACATTTAAATATCGCGGTTGCCGAGCTTCTTATGACTGGTTCCTCAATGAAAGTATTCCCTTATTTATATAATTCCAAGCCGGTAAACAGAAAGGTGTAGAACATACCATGCTGTTCTCGATGTAGACACAGCGGCGACTGGTCTCAAAACATGTTTTTTTTTATCGGCTTGTCGCCCCCAGAACATTCGATTCAGGTAGATTTTTGACCTAGAAATTACGAGAATCAATAAAAGAATTAGTCATAAAATATTTACAGTTCTATATGCCATAACATTTAAAATCGTAACATTGCCCCCCTCTTAAAAGATGGTTCCTCCTGGAACCTTGTCGGGACTGGAACTGGAACGACATGCTGATATCGGCAACTGGACCCTCTTTTACAACTTCCAGTTGTATAGAAATGACAAGGGACGGTTTTCTCTCCGCACCAGTAACTATGCGGATTGCAACAGACTAACACCTGGACTTCGGTGTCTTTAAAGATTTCCTCCACCATGTTTCGTATAACCCTCCAATCTAATTGGCGGCACTCCAACTTTGGCATGGCTAACTTTTGCACGTCGGACTCTAGTACGTGCTCTCTCAACTGAAGTAAGGCTTCCCATACATCTCGGTAGGTAGGTTGATCACGGGCAGTGTCTTTTGTTACCAGGTAGAAAAGGTAACGTGATGCATCTTGAAGTTTTAAGGCTTTTCCAGAAGCTGGCACTTGGCATTGAAGTTCTGCAACTCGACCGAACTTCCTTCGAAAGACGGATGCCAACCCTGGTGCGTCTTTGATACTGGCCGGGATGGTAAGGGCCAGTGAGTAGTCATCGGGAAGCGCGAGTAGATCTTGCTTTTCTTCAGTGGTAACACCATGTCTTGCTTTACCGGTACCTCCATAGGCACCCATGAATTCCTTAAACGTGAGGTCAGACACATCTTGGACTTGGTTTACTTCCACTTCTTCATCTACGTCGTGGTCACCTTCGAAAGACGCCAGCCGGTTATGGTGTACTATCATCGGCTTTCCCCTCGGAATCTTGCTTATTCGGTAAATAACATCATTGATCTTCTCCATAATGAGGTATGGACCTTCCCAAAACTGCTGCAATTTGGGAGAACAACCTTTTCGCTTTTTGGGGTTATAAAGCCAGACTTTATCGTTCTTCTTAAAACACCCCTTTTCGGCTTGCGTATCGTACCGTTTCTTCATTCGGTCACTAGCGATCTGGAGATGGGAACGGACCAACTCGTGAACATTGTCCATTCTTCTTCGTAATTCGATCACATAATCTTCACCTGCTACATCTTCTCCAGGTCGACACCCAAACTCTAGATCACAAGGTAGTCGCATCTCGCGTCCGAATAGGACTTTGGCTGGTGTCTGGCCTGTTGATTCATTAACAGCAGATCTGTAGGCCATTGTGAAAACGGGAGATATTGGTCCCAGTCTCGCTGATGATCGGACACCATCTTTGTCAAATACTTGCCAACTGTTCTATTCATTCGTTCTACCATACCATCCGATTGCGGATGATAAGCCGTAGTCCTTGTTTTCTTCATACCTAGTCTATCACATATTCCTTGGAATAAATCGCTTTCGAAGTTCCTGCCTTGGTCACTATGGATCTCCAAAGGCACTCCAAATCGGCTGATATATTCTTGGATCAACTTATCTGCAACGGTGGCCGCCTTCTGGTCTGGAAGTGCGTAAATCTCGACCCACTTAGTGAAGTAATCCATTACTACCAACATGTACTTGCCTCCATTATCACTTTCTGGAAACGGCCCAGCAATGTCCAAAGCTATTCTTTCAAACGGGCTTCCAACATTATATTGTCTCATAGGAGCTCTCCTTTTTCGATAAGGCCCGTTACTCGTAGCACAAATAGTACATTTCTTACACCAGTCTTTTACATCGTCGGAACTGTTCATCCAATAAAACCGTTCCCGAATTCGCTGAAGGGTCTTCTTCACACCAAAATGCCCTCCTGATGGACTGTCGTGTAACTGACGAAGTACTTCGGCTATTCTGCTCTTTGGAATCACCAACTGTCTTCTCTTCTCTGAACCGTCATCATTTTCCAGGACTCGTTTGAGCAAGCTATCTTCCATGATAAATGAGTCCCACTGGGCCCAATACGTCTTAACTACTGAGCCTAGGTTCGATATTTCTTGCCAAGGTGGTCGACGGTTTTCCTCTTTCCATTTTCGGATTTTCTGTATAACTGGATCTCTCTCTTGTTCTTCCCTGATCTTGGTAGGCGTCCAGTCGTCGTGGACCACCGTCGTTCTTAGCACTGCTGCTTCCTTGGATTCCGTTTTGTTGCAGTGAGAACACTCTGCTGGGCATGGCCTTCTGGAGAGAGAATCGGCGTTTCGGTGGCTAACTCCGGCCCGGTGCTCAATCTTAAAATCATATTCTTGGAGTCGTTCGATCCACCTGGCTATCTGACCCTCTGGATTCTTAAACTGCATCAACCACTTAAGGGCGGCATGGTCGGTTCGGATTAAAAATTTCCTTCCATAGAGGTATTGATAGAAGTGCTCTACTGATTTTACTACTGCCAGAAGTTCTCTTCTCGTGACGCAATAATTTCGCTCAGGTTTTGAGAGAACTTTACTAAAATATCCAAGGACTCTTTCCTGTCCTCCTTGAATCTGAGACAGCACTCCTCCAATTCCCACATTACTTGCATCTGTATCTAAGATGAACTCTCCTTCTGGCAGTGGATACCCTAAAATTGGTGCTGTGATTAAATGCTTTTTTAAGGTCTCAAAGGCATTTTGGCAGTCTACATCCCAGCGGTATTCTCTTGCTTCCTCTGTAAGTCGCGTTAATGGTTTAGCGATATCTGCAAACTTCTTAATAAACCTCCGGTAATAAGTACATAGTCCAAGAAAACTTCTCACTTGATGTTTGTCAGTTGGTTTTGGCCATTCCTTAATGGAATCGATTTTTCCCTTATCCACGACCACTCCTTCTTTACTGACTATATGACCCAGATAATTGACTTTACCTTGAAATAGCTGGCACTTCTTGGGGTTTAACATCAATTGGGCAGCTTTAAGTCGATTAAAAACGTTTTCTAAATTCTTCAGATGGTCCTCAAATGTCTCCCCCAAGACGATTATGTCGTCTAGATAAACTAGGCATGTTTTCCAAGATAACCCTCTCAACACATTTTCCATAAGCCTCTCAAATGTCGCAGGAGCGTTACAAAGTCCAAATGGCATAACGTTGAATTGCCATAATCCAGATCCTGTGGTGAAGGCTGTCTTTTCTTTATCTACCGGGTCCATTTCTACCTGCCAGTATCCAGACTTCAAATCCAAAGTAGAAAATAATTTACTTCCAGCCAATGTGTCTAATGTGTCATCAATCCGAGGCAGAGGATAACTATCTTTCTTGGTAACGTTGTTCAGCAAACGGTAATCCACACAGAACCTCGTTGTTCCGTCTTTCTTCTTAACCAGGACTACCGGAGAGACCCATGGGCTCGTAGAAGATTCTATCACCCCGTCTTTCTTCATTTCCTGAACAATCGTTTCAGCTTCCTCTCTTTTCGCCTGTGGTAATCGTCGAGCTGTTTGACGAATTGGCTTAGCATTACCAGTATCAATTCTATGCTTAACAACGGTAGTTCTTCCCGTCTTTCCTCCTTTCGGTACGAAAATATCACGATACTGCCGAAGAAATTCCCTTAATTTCCTTTTCTCAATCTGATTCAGAGACTGTCCAGCAACTGCAACCATTTGATCAAATTTGTCGTTGGAATTATCAGACGTTGTCGTCTGACGGATTATGGATGTCACAGGTACACAAGTTCCTACTTTTGTCTCTTTCTTGATGGTCACTGGGTAGTCATTGACATTGATAAGTCTAACAGGAATTTCTTTAGCCGAGGTCACCAATTCCTTTCCAATTATGATTCCACGGCCAACTTCGTCGTCATGGTTCCAAGGCTCCATCATAACAGGTGACCCTTCGTCCACAATTCCCTGTAGCCGCGCTACTATGATTGTTTCACTTCTCGCAGGCACGACTGTATCTTCTTTAACGGCTGCTTGCATAGTGTTGTCATCATGTGGATGGAGAAATACCTCCTCGTTACCAACTTTGATTACTTTATTTTTAAAATCCAATTGGAATCCATGCGTATTCATTACGTCCATTCCTAATATAACATCCTCTTCGATGTCAGCAACTATAACAGTATGGACGAACTTTTCTGCTCCAATTCCTAATTGTACCTGGATTTCTCCATGAATGTTAGCATTTTCACCTGTAGCGGTCCGCAGTCGCAACCTCGTTGGTAACAGTTTCTTACGGCTGTTTATAACTGTCGGGCGAATAATGCTTCTGGTCGCTCCCGTATCCACCAACAACGTATGCTTTTTACCATTTATTTCTCCATCTACATATACACTATCTTCACGACATTCCAAAGAAGCTATTAGTATGAGAGGGTCTTTGGAAAAGTTCTGGGTCGAAGCTGCCCCCCTAAGGCCGACCCGTTCTAGTTTTCCTGATGGTGAGTTTCTTGATTTGTGTCGTACCTAGGATGCTTACATGAACTTCGTACGTGTCCTATTTCGCCACAATTCCAGCATCTTATGGTCTTCGTTTTCTTGTATGTCATGCTTTTCATCATATTAACGAGCTGGTCAAGTTTATCTTCATCTTCTTCCTCTTTTACAGTCCTAACTTTACTGTAACCGCCAGAGGCCTGCGTAGCTGACTCGTATTCGAGGGCGGCGGATAAGACATCAACCAGCGTCTTGTGACGAGCTAATCGTAGCGTTCTTTGCATCTCATGATCACGAAGACCATCAATAAACGTTTGAACGGCCAACTTTTCCATCATGTCTTCGGGAGCTGTTGGATAAGCATATCGCACTAATCTGGCAATATCTACTTCATATTCTTGAAGAGCCTCATCTTTCTTTTGTCTTCGATTTTTGAGCTGCGACTGATATACATGCTCTAAGTGTTCGTGGCCATATCGCATATTTAACCTCTTCTTCAGTTGTTCGAAATCATCCGTCTCCTCTACGGCTATGGTCTGGAGCACATCTAAGGCATCTCCTCGAAGAGCTATAGTCAGGTTTACAGCCTTTTCTTTTTCTGACCATCCATTCGCTCTTGCAGCTGATTCGAACTGTTTCATGTAGTTGTTCCATGATGATTTTCCGTCGAAAGTTGGAACCTTGACATGAACATAACCTCCGCTTCCTTCAAATTTCGGCCGTGTTTCTAACTTACATTTCGTCTCGTCTTCTTGTGTCTCTATGGTAATTGGATTGTTTACTCTCTCTGTTGTGTCTGTTCCCTCAATCTTCCTTTCCAACTCTTTCCATATCTTCTCTTCGAAGGCCATCATATCGGCAGCAACTTGGTTTTTTAATGAAGACACTCTATCGTCGAGGGCAGACATCTCAGAGGTGACTTTAGAGATGTTAGCAGAAACCTTGCTTTCCAGAGAAGCAATCTCGTTAGAAACTTTGCTTTCTAAGGAAGAGATCTCGTTAGAAACTTTATTCTCCAATGATGCGATATCACAGGAAACCTTGTTAATCGATGAGATGACAGCAGCATGCTTGTCTTCAAATATATAAGTTTCCGGATTCAAACCTTCTTCCTCCAAAGCCTTCTTTAGTCGTTGGATTAACTCAGTCTTTTTTCCGGTAGAAGCTAATTCTCTGTCTTCAAGATGCCTTCTTAGATTCGTAACTGTGAGCTCGTAAATCGTAGCCATCGTTCACCAATTTGACTTCTTTCAAAAATTCAAATTAAATTTATCTACAACCCCACTCCTGTACACCACTGTGGTATATTTATATAGTTCTGATTTATTTGTCTTTATTCTAATTTATTGTCTATATTCTAATTTATTAAAACTCACGATAACTAATTACGAATTTATTAAAGTCTTTATTAATTCTAATTTATATTACAAATAATAATTTATGTTTCGTTACATTTAAATATCGCGGTTGCCGAGCTTCTTATGACTGGTTCCTCAATGAAAGTATTCCCTTATTTATATAATTCCAAGCCGGTAAACAGAAAGGTGTAGAACATACCATGCTGTTCTCGATGTAGACACAGCGGCGACTGGTCTCAAAACATGTTTTTTTTTATCGGCTTGTCGCCCCCAGAACATTCGATTCAGGTAGATTTTTGACCTAGAAATTACGAGAATCAATAAAAGAATTAGTCATAAAATATTTACAGTTCTATATGCCATAACATTTAAAATCGTAACAATACTTTCCAGGTTCCAAATATCCATTTGGCAACATTTCTTACATTATTATATCTATTTTGTTGATCATTGCCTAAAAAGATGTATCTATCGAATAACCTATTTTTTATTTAGCCAATTATCAATAAATACCAGGCTGTGATACTGGAGTATGTAGATCAGGGGTGTCCAACTTGCAGTGCCTCAAGGGCCAAAACTAAATCCTTTGAGGTTGTCGCGGGCCATATAATAATTTTGTTACAAGTAATAACAAAATAAAGTGAGGTATAAAAATAATTAAAACAAAAAGAGTATTATTTCTTTTATTGCTCAACAACTACATTTTTTATAAACGGAAAATTTATTGATAACACTTTTCAATAATCAAGACAAACATTACAAAAGCAACGAAAAAGATGTATCCAATTAGTGTGATGACTGTGGTCGATCGGCTTCATCCACCAATGAAGAAATGTCCACCTCCAGTTCAGTTGTAGACACTCTCATATGATGACATGAGGAAGGATCGGTAAGGTTGCTTCTGTTTTTATTTTTTTATGTATTTCATGAAGGAAAAGTCACTTTCACCTGTATAATTATGTGCTTCCGAACAATAACGTCATTTTCAGTCCAAAATCTCGAAGGTTTGGGGATTTCTCCTTTGACAGTAATTTGAAAAATTCAGGTCCCTTTTCTTGTCTGATGATTAGGAACATGTCTGCTTGAAGATCACATCACTCAAGCTGTAAGTTGGGTGGTTGATCATCAATAGTTGCTCCAAGAGGTTTGTTATAAAGTAGTACACTGCTTTTAAGACTTTCAATTTCTTTAAATCTTGTATTGAATTTATCAATAACTTGTTCAATTTGTGAAATGCAGGACGAAAACTCAATATTTTGAGTAAATTCTGTAAATTTGTAAAAAAATTCTGTTCTCACTATCAATTTTCCGTTTTACTGGTTTTACACTCATTATTGTATAAGAGGAATCAAGACAAAGAATTAATCAAGTTCACTGTTCATTAGCAACGTAATAGATTAGCCGACTAGCCTACGTGTCAGTTGCACACTGGCACGATGGCGGCTGGCGACGGATGGTAAGCAGTGGGAGGTGTGGCCTGCGTGAACTGTGATGCGCAGTAATTATTGCAGTTCTCATAGTGGTGGAGGACGATTGTGTTCGTTACACGTCCGCGAAGCGGCACGCGGTACAGTACTTGTGATGTAAAAACACTGCTAAATCATAAAATATAAAATAAATTAAAAAATCTTTTTTCACAGTGGCAGCATTTAAAGAAAATACATGCTTTTCGAAAATCTTACGTGGGTCACAACAAATAGCCTCGCGGGCCGGATGCGGCCCGCGGGCCGCCAGTTGGACAACCCTGATGTAGATAGTGCCTGCACTGCATACATATTCACTATTCATAATAATTCTGGAATTTGTCCCCTTTCCATTCTAACTTTTAATCAATTTTGATTAAATAATAAGCTACCAATACTTGATCCTGGATGTTGAACAAGAATATTAATCTCAAAAAAAATATTGTATTTGAAATATTCATAAATATAAATAAACAAGTTAGGTTAGGATCCCGTGCTCAATGCAGGTCGATCCGATGCTTGAGTACGAGCTGTCATTTCTGCGTACTCAAGCTTGACTTTGTGCTTGAGAACGGTTTATAGAACACAAATTTGATTCAAGGTCGACCTCAAGTATCGATCGATACTTGAGCATCGTTTATAAATATGAGCCCAAGACTTCTTAAAATTTTATTGAAACAGATAAATGCAAGTTTATCAATTTTCTCACCACAGTATTCTTTAGAGAAATGGATAGATGTCGCGTTAACTTTTTTAATATAGTGGAAAGTTTTGCCAGTAGACTTATTACACCCACTAACTTCAAAAAGTTCAATAGATCACAAAATAAGTCCTTCTTAGATACCTATTTATTGGGACAGTTTAGAATATTTTTTCTAAATAATTCACTAATTCACAAATTTTAAACATTGTGAAACAATGGTTGAAAATCGGCAAAAATGTATTGAAATGTCTATCTGAATCTAGAGGAATAGGTTATGATTCAATACCAAACCGAGACGTAAGCGCCCTTTACAGATATTTTTTTAAATGACTTATGGCGTGTGATCTATTGTTGAGATTAAATCACCGTAATTCATCTTCAAATTGTGTTGGACACTTGATTCGACTTGACAGTTTACTCACATCAACAAGAACAAAAGAATAACAATAGAATACCAACAGCGGCGGGCGAACTTTCGACACCAAATTGTCTTTGTACCTGGGTAATCGAAGGGTCAAATTTATTATAGGAAATTTCGACACCGCGGCGTAAAGCAGGTAAGTAGGTAATTAGCGGCGATGGACATTTGCACCCAAGCAGGACAAGCGGCTTTTCCCAATATTTATTGTCACGGCGGGGGGCGTGGCACTTGTGTACTTGTGACTAAATTATTTCAGTTGTAATTTATTTCTTGTTTGACGTTGACTTGTGCAGGTATACGGATATTTAAAAAATGAGTTTGATAAAAAGTTCCCGTGGTCGAGATTTATTAGTGGTGGAGCATCATTCGTTCTCGAAACAGAAAGTGTTAAAAAGCGGCGAGATATTTTGGCGCTGCATCCAAAGAAACACTAAGTGTTCCGCAAAAGTGTTTACAATAGGCTGTGAGGACCTTACCATCACAAGAAGTGATTTGGTACATAATCATGAAGCCGATCCAAAAAAGCTTGAAGTAAAGATGGTAACCAATGCATGTAAAAGAAAAGCCCAAGAGGACATATCGAAAAAGCTTGCCAAAATTACAAGAACTGCTGTTGCTGAGTGTGATGCCAATTTGCTGACGGTTCCTGACATAGCTAGCATAAGAAAGAACATTTACAACTGTCGTCGTAAACTGTTACCAGGTCTGTGACCAAGAAGCATATCAGAAGTCCATAACGCGGTTAGTAATTATTCTCCTAAAACCTGTCGCAATGAAAGTTTTTTGTTTTTTAAATCATCCTGAATTAAATGTAATTGTATTTTCATGCGAGACAAATATTCGTTTTTTGTGTAAATTAAAAACTTTGTATATGGATGGTACATTTTCATACAGTACCAAATATTTTCTACACTTATTTACTATACATGGCTTGTAAAATGGACAATTTCGACACCGCGGCGTAAAGCAGGTAAGTAGGTAATTAGCGGCGATGGACATTTGCACCCAAGCAGGACAAGCGGCTTTTCCCAATATTTATTGTCACGGCGGGGGGCGTGGCACTTGTGTACTTGTGACTAAATTATTTCAGTTGTAATTTATTTCTTGTTTGACGTTGACTTGTGCAGGTATACGGATATTTAAAAAATGAGTTTGATAAAAAGTTCCCGTGGTCGAGATTTATTAGTGGTGGAGCATCATTCGTTCTCGAAACAGAAAGTGTTAAAAAGCGGCGAGATATTTTGGCGCTGCATCCAAAGAAACACTAAGTGTTCCGCAAAAGTGTTTACAATAGGCTGTGAGGACCTTACCATCACAAGAAGTGATTTGGTACATAATCATGAAGCCGATCCAAAAAAGCTTGAAGTAAAGATGGTAACCAATGCATGTAAAAGAAAAGCCCAAGAGGACATATCGAAAAAGCTTGCCAAAATTACAAGAACTGCTGTTGCTGAGTGTGATGCCAATTTGCTGACGGTTCCTGACATAGCTAGCATAAGAAAGAACATTTACAACTGTCGTCGTAAACTGTTACCAGGTCCGTGACCAAGAAGCATATCAGAAGTCCATAACGCGGTTAGTAATTATTCTCCTAAAACCTGTCGCAATGAAAGTTTTTTGTTTTTAAATCATCCTGAATTAAATGTAATTGTATTTTCATGCGAGACAAATATTCGTTTTTTGTGTAAATTAAAAACTTTGTATATGGATGGTACATTTTCATACAGTACCAAATATTTTCTACACTTATTTACTATACATGGCTTGTAAAATGGACATTATGTTCCTTTAGCATACTGTTTGTTAAAGGACAAATTGTCGATGACATACAAAAATTTATTTTCTTTATTAAGGTCTAAGATTTTTGAAACATTTCAATTATCATTAGAGCTAACTGAAATATTTGTGGACTTTGAAAAAGCAAATCACTGTGCTATATTGTATATGTGGCCCAATGCAAAAATTAGTGGATGCCGTTTTCACTTACACCAAAACTGGTTTAAAAAAATTTAATCTTTGGGTTTGGTACAAGAATATAAGGATACAAATTCAGAAATTGGAAAATGGTTAAGGCATACGTTTGGTTTAACTTATTTAAATCCAGCAGAAGTTGAAGAATGCTTTCTTTATGATTTAATGTCATATAAACCTATAAACGCAACACTTGATATATATGCAGATTATTTACTGGAAAATTACATTTTCGATAGCGCTCTATTTCCACCACACATATGGTCTAATCAGAATCCGTCTATTGCGAGGACCACAAATGCCTGTGAATCCTTTCATTCGAGATTCAATTCTTCTTTTTATTCAACATATCCTTCTATTTTTATTTTTACTGAAAAGTTAAAAGAATTTCAAGTAGACACTTATGTCAAAATAAATAGTTTACATATACCAGCAAAAATCAAAGATACTACTGTTAAGGCTAAATTGGCATTTTTGGAGAAAATGATGGATAAACTACGATCCCAACAAATACGTAGGTTAGATTTTATAAGAGCTGTATCTTATCATACCTATAATAGCAAATAAATCATTGTATACAAGTATATTAACGGTAAAATGTACAAAAATTAGGTACTAGTATTATATTTAGATATTATTACAGTTATAAAGAAATAAAATGCACATTACTTTTATTAAAATAAATAAATAAATTAATTATGGTATTTTATTATTTATGTCGCAGCTATATTTATTTGGTGTCGAATATACCTGTAAGATAAAAACGGGAATTGGGGCTGCTGGTGTCCAAAATTGCCATTAAATTTTAGTCGCTACCTGCTTAGTGTCGAAATTTCGTACGTCCACCAACAGTTACCTTTGCACTTTTAAAAGTGATAAGAATACGTTATTATAATGTTTAGTGTTTAGTGTTTACGTTATTATAATAATAAAAGTTTAAAGATAATAAAAATTTCTTTATTAAAAAAAAGTTTTTATTTTAAAAATGCAAGGGCTCTGTTTTTCGTGCCATTGAGAGTACTTCCGTTTCTAATTATGACTAATGTTTACTGTATAAGTGCTTTCGCCAAATAAATTTCTTGAACAAAATTATAGTTACTTCTTATATTCTTATATTCTAAAGTAATTGTTTTTGAATCTTAATATTTACAACGTTTCTTTTTCTTTTTTTTTTCGAACATATTCTATATTTCCGTATATTTTTAACCTAATATTCAAACTGAATAGTCAGCCTTCTGGCAGTTGATGACGAATCACAACCGCTTCTATACATATTAAATTAAATAAATATGGTTGTACAAATTTCATAAAGTAAACTGATTCGAAGTTATAATCTTTCATGTAAATTATCAGATGGCAGAGCACAAACAGACCTGTGTGTATATATGTACACCGTATTAAAAGTAAATAGTGCTATGAAATTCTCCAGAACTCTAGAAAATTGTAAATTAAATTTCTTTCAAACATATTTGAATAATAACTAATCGTACACACCTTCGGTCAGCAAAATATATTCAGTCAGAGGCGTTCATGTCCGTTTATTAAAAAAAACTAGAACAATAAAAAAATAAAAAGGGTTTTTTATTTTATTCTTGTCTATCCCTCCATTATACTTTATGTCTTTCTACATCTTTGTTTGTTAGTTGTTGTTTTTTGTTTATTTCCGTTTCTTTTTCTTCCTTCCTATTTTTCGGATTTTCTCACCACATCTCTTTATTTCTAATTATTAAGAGCTCAAAAACAGGAAAAGCTAAATTTAAAGTATTATTTTCTACAACGAATAATATGTCTTGGTTTTAAAAATAGTGTAACTTATATAGGATAGCAATATCTATATATATATATATATATATATATATATATATATATATATATATATATATATATATATATATATCTATATCTATATATATATATATATATATATATATATATATATATATATATATATATATATATATATAAAAGAAAGTCGTGTTAGTTACACCACTTATAACTCAAGAACGGCAGAACAGATTTGGCTGAAAATTGGTAGGGAGGTAGCTTAGAGCCAGGAGATGGACATAGGATACTTTTTATCCCGTTCGACAGCGTTTCCGTGTGACTTGACATGAAACGTCAGTCACTATAAAACGTGGTAGAACAAAAAAAGAATCAGACTTGGAATAACAAAACGCAAATGACAGCTATGTAATTGACGTAAAATGACAGCTAAGTAATGACGTATGGATGACAATTTGATATTTGTAAGAAATCAATATTAAAACTATTTCTATTAAATAAATAACTAACAAGTGGATTGAAGTGAAGTGAAGTTTAATTAATAATGCCGCGACCAAGACGATCGAATCTTTCCCGACAAAGACGTAATTGAAGTGAAGTGAAGTTTAATTAATAATGCCGCGACCAAGACGATCGAATCTTTCCCGACAAAGCCATAATGCAAGAAGAATACGAAATACTGCAAATGAAAGGACTGAAGAAGAACAAGAAATTGCACGTGAACAGCGCTGCGATAGTATGGCTTGACTTCGTGCTTCTCAATCACGAGAGCAAAGTGAAGCAGCCCGTGAAACAGCTCGGTTGGCAATGCAGAATCGTCGAGCGAACAACAGAAGGCAACAAATAGATAATTTTCGACGCAGAACAAGATATTTAGCTGATTTGAATCGAGCAGAGTTTCGATACGATTGCAGCAATGATTACAGCTTGCATCCTAGCGTTTACGTTGGGCAAATGGACGTTGTTTGCGAGTATTGTGGTGCATTAAAATTACTACCATTACTACCTTTCGGAGATACACATAATAAATTTTTACAAATATATTTCATGGGCAACATGGAAGAACAACTTGATTGACGCCTAGGGATCAATGCAGGAATGAAGCGAGCAATTATTCAAGACTTGCAGTGTCTGCTTCATGAACATCATGTATTGGTCAGGTTGTTTAAGAGTGTTTTAGAGCGTATGCCAAATGATGACTATAAAGTTGTCATCAAAGCAGATAAACGACCATCTGGAACACACGAACGCACATTGAATGCTCCAACAGTAGACGAAGTTGCCATCCTGATTGTTGGTGAACAATTGGAAAAACGCGATATTGTGCTTGCACGTCGCGATACTGGGCAACTGCAACAAATATCTGAAACTCATCGATCATATGACGCATTGCAATACACACTGATGTTTTGGCAAGGAGAAGATGGATATTATTTTAATATTAAAATGATAAATCCATTGAATGGTAAAGTATCAGTATCTTAATCATGGTTAATGTCTGTATTATTTGTCTTTGAAATGGTTAATTATCAAATTTTTAATTTCAGGTGAAGAAACTACAAAGAAAGTTAGCTCAATGAATTATTATGCATATTGTTTGATGATTTGTCAAAATGCTGACAACTATTTGCTGCGGTTTCGTCGATTGTTTCAGCAGTATTGCGTTGACATGTATGTAAAAATAGAAACGGAACGTTTAACATTTATTAGGTTAAACCAAGCCAAACTGCGTTCTGAGCAGTACATCTATTTACGTGATGCAGTTAGTACTGAAGGAAATGCAGCTAATATTGGTCGATTAACTATTCTGCCGGCGACGTACATTGGTAGCCCACGCCATATGCATGAATATGCACAAGATGCAATGACATATGTTCGTCATTACGGCCGACCAGATCTCTTTATTACTTTTACCTGTAATCCAAAATGGATAGAAATTACTCAATTGATGCTGGATGTAGTCAATCGAATGGCAAAAGTTGGGCCTGCCTCACGAACACATTCTTATTTGGTTAGTGGAAAGAATTCAGCCTGACCAAATAGATGATATCATATAGGCTGAGATTCCTGATCATGAAGTCGATCCAAACCTACATGATGTTGTTACTACTAATATGATTCATGGACCGTGTGGTGCCATCAATCAAGTTGAACTAGAAATAAAAAAAAATTTGTTAACTCACCAAATAAAAATAAATTACTGGTGAGTTAACAAAAAATTTTTTATTTCTAGTTCAACTTTGTAAGATATTTTGTATTTTTTAGAAGCTCTTGATAAAAATTGTAATCACAATTGAAAGCTCGAGTAAAAAATAGTCAACAAATAGCCCCTTTTATTGACTCCAACCCATCAAAAACAGTTTTATATTTTTTCCAAACGAGTCACAAGTACTTCTTTTATATATATATATATATATATATATATATATATATATATATATACATATATATTGTAGTTATTTTTAACTTTTGAGGCGTCTGGTCTGCTCCAATCAGATAGAGTACCTAAAGAATAAATAAAAATGTCAATATAATATTCTACTTATAATGATTTCATAAAAATTACCTTAAAAGAGCAGTGCATTTGCTACTCTAGTTGGATTATTTGGACCCTATTGAAGCTGTCAATGGGGTAAGATGGGGAGATTCCCTGAGTCCTCTATTGTTCAACCTGATTATGGATGAAATAATAAAAAAAGTAAGAACTAAAAAAACATATCAAATGGGACAAAAACAACTTAAAATTTTCTGCTATGCATACAACGCAATAGTGAAGATGATTTACAACCTATGTTGCACTAATCTAGTATAACCGCCAGAAAATTTAACATCTTAATTTCCTCAAAAAATACAGAATGCATGGTTACAACAGCAAATTTACTAAGATGTGAATTGGAGTTGGAAGGTCAGATGATAGACCAAGTGATGGAGTTTAAATATCTAGGCATTACATTATCTAGCCACGGAAAGCTCGAAACCGAAGTGGAAGATCAAGTGAATAGAGCAAACAGAGCCGCAGGTGGCTTAAATGAACCAATATGGAGGGATAAAAATATCGGGAAAGAAACGAAACGCAGAATTTACAAAACAGTCATCAGACCAATAATGACATACGCGGCAGAAACAAGACCTGGCACAGAGAGGACAAAAAAGATGTTAGAAACAGCAGAGATGAAAACACATGAAAAATTAATGGTACGACACTCCGGGACAGAGCTAGAAGTACAGATATACGACGTAGATGCAAGGTGGAGAACATCAAAAACTGGGTAAGAAATAGAAGAGTAGAAAGGAACGATCATATAAGGTAGTAAAGATGGCAAGAGACAGTTCT
The DNA here is from genome assembly GCA_918026665.1 of Diabrotica balteata. Taxonomy (NCBI): domain Eukaryota; kingdom Metazoa; phylum Arthropoda; class Insecta; order Coleoptera; family Chrysomelidae; genus Diabrotica; species Diabrotica balteata. Next base: position 25,619,339 of record OU898278.1, read on the forward strand.
CCAATAGGAAGACGATCAGGAGGAAGACCACGAAAACGATGAACCGACAACTTACTGGAGGCACATTGAAAAATAAACAGAGTCATGTCTATATAAAAAGAAGAAGAAGAAGAAGAAGAACAAATTGGATTAGCGGAGTCAGTGGAGTTATCACTCTCTGTATTGCTCAATGCCTTGTCATTATTCGCTGTGCATTATTGTGGTCTAAATCACTACCATCAAACTCGCTTTCACTTCCTATAGAAGGCGTAGGAATTTCTCTGTATAATCGTAACACACGTTCTGTTTCTCAGTCATCCATCTTGCTGAACTGTCAATCAACTAACAAGAGCTGCTATCAGTGCTACCTGCTATTCCTATAACAAATAGTTGAACTGGCATACTGGCAAGAGCCGACCGCATCAAGTTCGTGCAGAATCGGGATGGACAAGGTCAAATTAAATTAGTCAGGTTAAGACTCAAAATAATATATTGATAATCAAATATTCAAATAAAATGCCGATTTAACAAACAATACGGTGTGGCCCCCAGGACCGATATATTGATTTTCTCAAACAAGCTCATGGATATGATAGTGTGCACCATATTGGTACATATGGCAGTCAATTTGTTAAGGAATATTATTATTACGATTCCATTTTCTTGTTTTCAGGTAAAAGAGCAATGAATTTTAGATTCCTTTGTTTTGCCACGCCACTGTTTTTTCGTAAAATCAGGATTTGATGCAATTTTTCAGATTCCGGCAAGTGTTTATAATTTTATGACCTAATTTTTAGTTTCAGAAGTTAGTTCCCATTTTTGCATTACAAAAAGTAGACAAGAGCCGGGCGTTTTTTGTGTGTACATTAGCATAAAAGAAATGAAATTAACAAGTTAAAGAAAGTGCTTTACTAATTAGGAGATACATGTAAACGGAGGTGAGTGAATAATTTTAAAGTTTGTTTTTAAATATTTCTGAAAGTAGAGTGCCATTTTTCAAGATGTAAATGAAACTTTTAATGTAAAATGTAAATTAATTTTACTTGGTCTAAAAATAATTTTTGATATGTATCTAATTAAACTAATGAAAGTTTACGTTAATAAAATAGTTTCATATAATTCAAATATAACTTAAATGAAAATATTTTTGTGTTACGTTTTGGATTTTTTAAACAAATTCGTGAGATAACGGTAATAATAGAACATATGAGCTGTCAGGAATAAATAATAAAGAGGGAATCTTTTAAATATCGAAAGTTAATTGCATCCTGCTGTCCCATAAAAAAAAACAGTATGCGAATGCATCATCTAAATACAATAATATAAACTAACAAATGGGAGAAGTCATCTAAGTAAACAATACATTAATGTAGCAACAAATACCGTTTAAACATAACATACCAAATTTATGAAACATTGGTCATAACACAGAAATCTGTCAATGCATTAGACGTGTTTAAAAGAAAAATATTAGCCCCGTATACGGAATATACTGGGCCACATCAGTGAAAATAACATCTGGCGAATTAGACCTAATTAAGAAATATACGAAGAGTTAGAGTTATTTATTTAACTACATAACCAATAAAAATATTGTTTTTTTTATTTTGTTTATCTGCATCAACCACTAGGGTTATTAGCGGTAGGTTTATGATACAAATTGAGAAAATAAGATACATTTTAGAAGTCATGACTTACAACAATATGGTACAATGTACATGTATATACATGTAACAGAAATTAAATCAAAATTTATTTTTTACAGTAATTTAAAAAAGACAGAACTTCATTGAATTTTGTAACCAGTGCTTCTTTCAGGCTGTTGGGTATCTTGACTATTGTCTTGGCTAAGATGTACTCTGGACATTCTATTATTATATGGTTGTCTGTGAACGGTGTTTGGCATCTTTGGCACCTTAGTGGTGGTTCTTTGGAGATTATGTAGTCGTGCGTAAGTCGTGTATGCCCAAGCCGGAGTCTGCTGATAACTACCTGGTCTTTTCTTTTTGGTGGTATTCTTGTTCGCGTGCCATATTAGAATTATCCGACGTTGGCGATCACCATTGCGAAGGCATTTCGATCTTCTGCAATATGGAATAATTGTCTTGTATTTGGTATCTGAGTCCATTCACGAATGTTTTTTAACCAAGAAACTTGTTTTCTTCCTACACCTCTACGGACCTCTATTGTACCTTTAAGGACCAATTGTAATATTTTCTATAGACTTTCCCTTACTATATATCCCAGATAAGACATTTTTCAATGTTTAACAGTCTTTAGCAATTCTCTATCTTTGTTGACGCTCCTTAGTACTTCTTCATTAGTTTTCCTTGCTGTCCAAGGTATCTTCATCATTCGTCTATGAACCCACATTTCCAATACTTCAATTTTGTTCATAATCCATACTTAGCGTCCACACTTCTAAACTATACAAAACTACGGACAAAACATAGCACTTAATCATTATTTGCCTTAGTTCTACACTGAGATGGTTATTGCAAAGAAATGACTTCATTTTCATAAAAGTAGTTTTAGTCGTTGCTATTCTACGATTTATTTCTATGTCTGGATCTAGTTGATCCGTTAACACAGTACCCAAATATGTCATTTTGTGATCTTTCTCAACTTAGACTCCATTTAATTGAAGCTTTGCATCGGGATGTAGGTCACGACTTAACACTAAAACATTGGTTTTGTTTAAGTTTATTTTAATACCCATTTTCTCTTCTACCTGTTAAATATGATCAAGCAGAATTTGAAGACCTTCAATATTATCTGATAGAAGTGCGTTTTTAAATAACTGGTCCGAGTAAACATTGAACAATATTGGCGACAAAATACAACCTTGTCTGATTCCTCGTTGTATAGAGATTTTATGGGTGTAGTTATCTACAATTTTTACGATAGCAGTTAGTTCCAGTACAAGTTTTTAATGACACGAATATCCTTGTCATCTATTCCGATATTCTTCACTATTTGCATTAATTTTACATGCTGTACTTTATAGAAAGCCTTTTTAAAGTCCACGAAACATGCAAATACATCTTTTCTTTGGTCACGGAATTTTTGTAATGTGATGTTAAGCTCAAAAAGTGCCTCCCTGGTCCCCATAGCATTTCTAAAACCAAATTCTTCTAAGAGTGCCAAAAAGGACTCTAAGAAAACCAAGATCTTCTTCGCATTTGCGTCTATTTCTGCTGTGAAGTATTATGAGAAAAAATTTAAGAGTGTGGTTCATTAGGGTTCATTAGGGTAATTAATCGATATTATGAGCATTTTCTCGCATTGTGTTTTTTAGGTATTGCGACAAAGATGGATTTAAGCCAAGATGCCGTAATCACTCCGGTGTTATATATTGAATTAACAAGTCTTACTACTACTTTAATGTTATCATCCTCTATTAGTTTCAGCAACTCAGTAGGTATGTAATCTAGACCATTAGCTTTTCTAATTTTAGCATGATTTATAGTGTTCTACCTCGCATTTAATAATTTCTGGGCCGTCAGTACAGTTTTGGTAGAATTCGGCAATATCATTCCTGTCATCTTCAAACAACTCTGATATATACAGCTGGCATTCCTTTCTTATTTCGTACTCATTTACAATAATTTTTGTTATTATTGTCAACGAGTACACAGGGAACTCGTTTTTTAAATATGTTACTCATTTCTTTTAGTTTTTTGTGCAAATTAATTAAGTCGTGTTTAGATATTACATCCTCCATTCCGTCGCACCCTTCTCTCATCCTTTTTTCTTTGGCTAATTTGATCTCCTTTTTTATTCTTCTCTGCAAGTGTCTATACTCTGTTACATTAGATTTTATCAGTCGACGTTGTTCCATTAATTTCAAGATGTCGTATGTCATCCATTTATTTTTCTTGATTAAGTTTTTTCTATAATTATTTTTTGTGGAGATTTCGTTAAGTTGGTTTTTAAATCCACTCCATAGTTCTTGTGGATCTTCTAGTTGTTCTCCGATGTTTTTTATTTTATTATTAAATTCTTTTTTATTGTTATGTTTTATGTTTATATCGTCAAAGTTACGTTTATTGGTTTTTGGTTTTTGTCGCTGAATTCGTTTTAACCTTAGTTTAATATCTGCTACAAGTGGTTGTTTTGGTCGTATGGAAAGCTTTTTTAAAGATATGTCTGGTTTCATGCTTTTAAGATTTGTGTTTGTTTGAACCCATATTTCTTGCCAGATTTTATTTACATAAGTCTTGAATAAAGTTTTAGTATCTGATATTGCAAAATTCTGATACTACTGACCTGATCTACAAAAATGCCGAGATCAGCGAAAAGACGTATTTCTCTGTTTTATCGACTACGAAAAAGCGTTTGATCAAACAAAACACACAGAACTCATAGAAACCCTAACCCAACATGGTATAGACCATAACACGGTGGTCCTTATTAAAAACCTATATTGGGATCAAATGGCGTCTATCAAAATAGGCAAATAGACCAATAAAAAGAGGAGTTCATCAGGGCAGTGTACTTTCTCCACTGTTATTTAATATATATTCCGAAAAGATCTTTCAAAATGCCCTCGAAAATATTAAAGAAGGAATAAAAATCGACGGAGAATACGTAAACAACTTAAGATATGCAGACGACACCGTCATTATTGCGGACAGTGCTGAGGGTTTACAACGACTTTTGAATGTCATAACCAGAGAGGGAGATAGCTTGGGACTAAATATAAACACAAATAAAACAAAACTGATGGCTGTTACCCGTGCACCAAATGTCGACATTAATATTCGTATCTATAACAAACATATAGAACCAGTACAAAGATTTCAGTATCTTGGTTGCTGGATAACAAACGATCTTGACCACGAGGTCGAAATACGTGCTCGTATAGAATATATTAGGTCCGCATTTCAACGAATGAAAAAATTTCTAATAAACTCTACGTTATCGTTGGACATCCGATACCACTTTGTAAAAACGTTTATTTATTCCATATTGCTATACGGAGTGGAAACATGGACTCTCGGAATTAGAAGTATGAGGCGTATAGAAGCCATTGAGATGTGGGTTTTTCGTAGGATGCTAAAGATCTCTTTAACAGAGCACGTGATTAACAACGAGCTGCGAAGAAGAATATGTACTGAAAGAGAACTCCTAAATATTGTAAAAAAACAGAAAAACGAGTTATCTAGGATATATTTACAGAGGAGAAAAACACAACTTCCTACAACTTATAATGGAAGGAAAAGTGGAAGGAAGAAGAGGTCCAGGAAGAAAAAATGCTCCTGGTTAAAGAACGTAAGAGACTGGACAGGTATGGACACACATTCGATACTAAGAACAACTGAAGATAGAGAGTAATTTGCTGTAGTTATAGCCAACCTTCAGTAATGGAGAACGCACTTTAAGAAGATCTGATATTGGTATACCTGTTGTAGTCGGAATGTTTACATTGTTTATTGCTTTAAACGCTGTTTTGTCTGCTAGCTCATCACCAGTTATTCTGACATGGGTTAGGACACACATAATGATATGGTTTTCTCAGAAAATTGGAGCTGTTGCAACGCATCTTTAATTAGGAATAGATTGATGTGTGTAGGATAAACATGTTTAATGGCTTGTAAAGAATTTAATGAATCTGATAATATTATTATTTGTTTTCTACTTGTGGTTTTATGATGATTTAGTGCGTCAAGTATTGCTTGAAGCTCTGTGGTACAAATACTCCAGTCGTCAGTTAATCTAGTGGCAGAAATTACGTTTTCTGATACAGTAGCAGCTGCTACTTCTTTGCAATATTTGGAAGTATCAGTGAAGGACAAATTGTGAGTGGAATATTTGAGTAAACTTGTTCGTAAAATGGTACTGTCTTGGTGGTGTAATTTGTATACTATTCTAGTGATTTTTCCGACACTAAACTTGCAAGAAAGGTATTATCCTTTGCTCTTAGAATTTTTAAGCGTAGCATAATGATAGACATTGTCTTCTGAGAAATAGTGGCATTTCACCTGCTAGCACTTGAAGGCTTTTTACTGGGGTAGTTCTAAAGGCTCCAAAGATTTGTCGTAGAGATGTGGTTTGAATAACTTTATATCTACTTTATTCAAACAGAAGGCAGATTTCGAGCACAGTTTTTATTAAATCTTGTCCAAGTACTTTCACTCCTAGAGCATCTTCAGGGACATTTCGTCAAAATGAGGCTATCCAACAATTTGGTAAATGTCATTAACATTAACTAATACATTTACATAACACGAGACAAAGAACAAACCGTTTAAAAACCTTAGTAGTTTCAGCTACTTCCATCTTATTTTCCTGAATCATCTTTACAGGCCACACATCATCGTCGTACGGCAACGCAGGTCTCACCATACTTTGGTATCTCTTTCCTTTCAGCTCTTCCCCGATTTTTCAATCACAGAGTACCCCGATCATTCGCTTCTAGTTAAACCAACCAGCCTGTATCCTGTCCCATTTTCCGTTATGTACGAGCCAATGTATTTAAATTATAAAATTAAAACTTACTCATGTTAGTATTTTTTTAAAACAATTCTTTTAATGTCCCTAATTATTCTTTTTCCTCCTAACCACATTTACTCCGTTTTCGACCGAATAAGTCCTGCCTCTTCAATAAGTCTTTTCCAATTCTCCAACTTCTTCTCCAACATTTATTTGTTCTTTTCTACTAACATCATCTATAATATCATCTTATAATACATATCATATAATATCATCTGCAAAGAGCATTGATCAAGGAGCTCCCTTCTTTAGTTTCTGAGTCAATACATCTATAATAAGATTAAACAGTCCTTACTTTGGTGTAAACTCCCTCATACATATCCTTCACGAGGCTTATGTACTTTTCAGAAACCCATTTTCTCTAATACATCTCCATAGCTCTCGTTTAGAAACTGTGTGGTATACCTTCTTAAGATCTATAAATACCAAATGTTTTCTTCTCATCGTATTTATCTATCAACTATCTCAAAGCAAACAAGGACTCCGTTGTCCTCCTTCCTGACATGAACCCAAACTGTTCGTCTCCTATCGATGTCTTTCTCTTTTATTATAGGGATAAAAAGTAGTGTTATGTGAATAACAGCTGACAGTTACCATATTTTAGACAGTTACATTAATGAATTCAAATGGCATAAAATAGAAATTCTTATTTCTTAAACAATTTCGACCTCTGTTGCCACATTAGAAATATGGCAACAATCAAAACACGATGTGTAACGACATTTGTTTTGTGTTTAACTAATCTTATAGAGAACTTCCGAGAGCATCTCACTTACAGATTATTGATATTTTTCGGTAAACACACCTACAAAACTGTAAAAAAACTATTTCCAGATTATATTTACTTTCCTTCTGAGAATGTAATGAGTGCCTTCAACTCATAAACATTTAATCATTCGGCAAGCTGTTCGCAGATGGGTTTTAAATCGGTTTTTGGCGTGAGTATGATCGATTCTCGGCTTGAGTTGCATGGAACGCATCGCAGTACATCGCGCGAGAAGAAAAAAGATAAGAAAAGTGAACAAACGGAAATAGCGAAAGCGATCGCTGAAAAATTTTCCGGTTTTGATTGATAAGTGAATTTTTATGGCAAGTGCAGGGCTGAAAAGAACGGATTCGGGCGGGTATGAGGTATTCCTGGAATATAGTAAGTGATTTTTCTTTCTGGAGAGTTAATATTTATACGTGTAAAGATCTATATAGATACATACTATAAATCTCAATAAAAGAAAGTAACATGTCCTATAAAAAGGAAAGGGCTTGTATAAAAGAAAATTTCTTATGAGAAAAATTTAATTTTGTGCACAGATAAAACAATTGTATATATACAGTGGTGTTAACAAGTCCTTCATCGCCTTACCAAATACATGAAAATAGAAGTGTAAGGTATTTACCTTACATTTTTTTAAAAATTTACTATCTACAACAAACAACCACTGAAACACAATATTATAAAATGGAAACACATCAAAAATTTTGATAATAAAAAAATGTAGTTCGAAAATTTTTTTCTTCAATATTACAAAAATTAGGCTATTTACATCAAGACGATATTGTATATCACATTGAAGTAATTTAAACTAATTTTTATATTTAAGGCTGTTCTATCGGTGCGCCAAAACTTAGGGACAGTGTTTTCTCTGTTATTTACCGACAAAATGTCTCGAAATTTGGACACGTTATTCGAAATTATGTTGCCTTTAAAATGATGGTTTTACTTTTTTTTATTTTTTGTAAACTTCTGTTGAAAAATTTGATTATACTGTTCAACGTTTTATTATAACCAAACTTTTTACGCCCATCACTTGAAAGAGTTTTTTTTCTGTAATCGTTGATTTTTATTTCACCTTTTTGTGTCCAGTAATAATCGAGAAAAGCGTGTTCCAACTTTATAGAAAATTTCTAAAAAATACTAAAATCTAATAGTGAAACGTGTTACTCATCATTGGCGATTACTTTCACCGTTATCGCCTTCGCGACGTCAAATCTCATGACCGTACGGCCAGTTAGTTCGCGTTAAAACTAATTTGAATGGGGAATAATGGATTTGTTGTCATTAAACTACCCGTCGGCCGGCGCCACTGAGTAAAGATAGTTTGGCGTAAGCAGTGTAGAAAAGTAAGTGATACGCCCATTTCAAAACGCAGTGTACTTCAACTGCTAAAACAGCCTTAAAAGGCCAGCTCTTCTTTTTAACTAGCTTATAACTAGCTGTAATTAGTTCACATCTTTTGGTCATATAATTTATTAATTTTTGCAGTTCTTTCATGGAAATACAGTGATGCCAAGCGTGGATTAGATATTTGATTAATTTCGTTTTATTTGTGGGTTTGCTTTGGGAAATGATGTTTGATATCCTTTGCCACAAATTCTCGATGAAATTGAGGTCCGGGGATTGCGCTGGCCAGTCCATATGGTAAATCTCTTTAATCAGATTATTTTAATCTTTTCTGTAAAATTTTGAACTAGTAATTAAAAAAACATTAGTAAGTATACCGATAATGCTAATTACAAGCACAAACTTAAAATGAATTAGCGAAAATATACAAAAATCTTATGTTAAACCTCAAAAACCACTATATATATATATATATATATATATATATATATATATATATATATATATATATATATATATACAAACAATACAGTTTATTAATGTTGCAGTCAGAAAATTGGCCGGGATGTTAAACAAACACTCTTTTGATTTTTTGTCTAGCTTTCGGAATAAAATATTTACAAAATATCATAATTCTTCAGTGTAACTTACTAGTCGTTGAGATTATTTGTAAAAGCATTAACACTCAACATTGATAACACACATATAAAATATAAAATAATGGACAAAATACATTCTGAAATTTTTAAAATTTGGGTAAAGATAGTAAAACTTAGTTTATGGCATCTTTTACTGATGTGTTTGAAATGTGATACATAGAGAACAGAAAGTAAAAACCCTGTGATTAAAATTAACCAAGGTCCATTTTGGGTAATTTTACTTTTTAAACCTGTCTTAATGGTATGCAACATCTATCAACTACGTAATGATAGAAAAACCAAAAAAAAACAAATGCATGTGCATTGACAGATTATGAATTAACGTTGAAACATGAATTCAATTTTGAGGATTCCTGTATTTTGGCAAAGAAAAAGAACCATTCAAAACGTGTTTTTTTGGAAATGTGTTTCATAAAATCTACTACATCTTGCATCAATAAAAAGTGCAACATAGACAAACTGAGCAACATTTATTGTTATTTACTGAAAAAACATCAAAAATAAAATAAATATTTACCTGTACATAAATTACACCTGTATGCATAATATGTTGTATACCATTAAGACAAGTTTAAAAAGTAAAATCACCCAAGATGGGTCTCTAGTATTTCTTGAAAAGAAAAATAATATCAAGTACACCTAATTACATTTTAATCACAGGGTTTCTACTTTCTGTTTTCTATGTCTCACAGTTAAAACACACCAGTGAAAAATGCCATAAATTAAGTTTTACTATCTTTACCCAAATTTTAAAAATTTTAGAATGTATTTTGTCCATTATTTTATATTTTATATATGTGTTATCCATGTTGAGTGTCAATACTTTTGCAATATTTACAAAATATCATAATTCAAAAGAATTATGATATTCTGTAAATATTTACATATCTTTCATATTACAGTGTCTTGAAAAAGGAATAAAACCATTCCGAAAGCTAGACAAAAAGTCAAAAGAGTGTTTTTTAACATCCAATTTTCTGACTGCAACCCTCATAAACTGTGTTGTTTGTTTATATCGATAGTCAATATACAGGGTGATAAACGGCCAATTAGAAATATCTCGAGAACTAAAGGTAACTATATCATGAAAATTCAAATAAAGGGGTTTTGAAGTGTGACCTAATGAATGCATTTATATCTATCTACTCTTTCCAGTTATACCGGAAGTTGCTTATAACTTTTTTTTTAATAGGATACCCTGTATATTTTTTTAATTTTAGAAATATTCACGTTATTCTAAGCATTTTTTGTTAATACCTCCCTATACCTATTGTAAACCATTCTTAAGTTATAATGGTTTTTATATGAAAATTACTCTTTTCCACGTATATAAAGTTCGATATCCTCAAAAGTTACTTGAATAAAAGTATAAGTTCCTCATGAACTTGTTCAACAGATACAGCATTACATTATAAAGTTGCCTTTTTCATTATACAGGGTGCTGTCAAAATTGGCATAAAATCGGCATCTTCAATTTTCCCCTAATTAATTTTTTTTCAAATAGGACTACCTGTTGGCGATTCATTATTTTAGAAAAACATGTTTGTCACTATCGATCTGCATTAGTATTGTCTACACCTATCTCTTGCAGATTTCAAATAAATTAACTTTATACATTTTTGTCACAAAATATTTATTTATCAAGTAGCGTGTGGAATATTCTAACAAAAATATCATTTATTGTTAATGTTTAATAGTAATCTCGTTGTATGCCATTGGGTGAGAGTTATAATAATAATTTGTAGTATCCAGAACTTGCCGTGTTTTTACTGAGATATATCTTGAGAAGCCTCGACCAAATCATAAAACTGTAAAACGTTTGTTGAACAACTGTTTCCAGTTAGGTCAAATTATAAGTAAAAGGACCCACGTCGGTAATAAAATTGCAAATAGACATCCTGGGATATTTTGCAGCTAATCCAAAATCATCCTTACGGTAATGAAGGCAATTGTTACAGGTATCGACTCAAACAATTCAGAGAACTTTAAAATTTATTGGACTCTTTATTCGTATACACTGACTCAATAGCACCATAAAACAATTAGAGGCATTTGAAATGTGGTGCTACCGACGTATGTTAAATGTATCATATATACACTACACAAGTAACATAACTGTTCTCCAGAGGTTAAGAAAATACAAAGAAATTATTAACACATCATTCGTAGTAATAAATACCAACTTTTACAGTTGATCCTACAAGACCAGATTGAGGGTAAGAAAGGTCCTGGATCTTAGGAAGTCGACTGGCCTAACATCAATTGATCTATTTTGATCTGCTGTGAATAGAATAAGATGGGTAAATGTGGTCGCCAACTTTTCTAGAAGAGAGGCACATTTAGAAGAACCACAAAAGAAAATCATTTAAATAAATCATCGATAAAAATTCTCTAGTACTTAGCAAGGCTGATAAGGCTTATGCGAGAACAAATTCAATACATAGAGAAAGTAGAATCTTTCCTTTCAGGTAACAGTTTTGTAATTTTAGAAAAATATCCAGTTAACACCTTTATAAATAAAATAAAAGCAACGGTTAAATTGTTCAATGATACTACTACTAAATATAACAACAAAGTTAACTGTATCTGATCCTATAACACCTAGGTTATATGAACTTCCAAAAATCCATAAAAATATTTGTCCCATAAGGTCTGTTGGAAGTCTCTGTAACACTTCAGTTTCTATATTATCAGAGATTATTTACAACACAATTCTGTCTATCACTAATTTTAAATAAACTTCTTCTACATCAAAAGAGTCTTCAAAGGAGGGGGGGGGGTGTCATCGCGTGCTTTAGTGTATGGACCAAGGACCACGTCGATGCGCATCGTCCCGCCATTCTACCTCACATTCAATTTCAAAATGGCCAATGCATATGGAAATGCACATACCGATATGAAAAAAGTGTATAAAAAGGATGAATTTTCCAAGCCATGGATCAGTCAAGCCTAGCTTTACTACGGTTCCCACGTCTGGGGCCTCCTTCACGGGGCTCTACTCCCTAATTGTCCTGAGACTCTTTTGCTAGGACCTTGATCTAACGACAAAAACCGAGTTTTATTTACCATCCCGTTTAATTAAGATGGAAACGCAGAGGCAACTTCAGATTGACTAACCGAAGCCCTTTGTAGAGCATCTAGAGAGCTGAGATGGAGTTATTTTTTTTGAAAACCCTAACCACCCTATGGTGATGATATCAATTTTGTTGGGAGAACGGAAAACGCATTACGAGAGGCGTACGTAGCACTAAAGGAAGCGGCTACATAAATGGGTTTAATAATAAACACCAATAAAACGAAATACATGAAAATAGGTAAACAACCACAAATACTACGACCACTTGTTATAGAAAACGACGTCATCGAAGCAGTTAATGAATTTGTATATCTGGGAACGCTCGTCAATACTGAAAATGACACTACCGCAGAATTTGCACGGCTAATAGATACTATTTTGGGTTTAATCTCCTTTTTAAATCTACAGTTATATCAAGAAATATAAAGGTAAAACTCTACAAAACAATAATACGCCCAGTCCTAACATATGGTTCAGAAACCTGGACTTTAACAAAAAGCAATGGAAACATATTAGGATGTTTCGAAAGAAGAATACTAAGGTGAATCTATGGAGCGGTAAATGAAAATTGTGTCTGGAGAAGACGATACAACTTCGAACTCTATAGAATATACCAGGAACCAGATATCGTAACACACATTAAGATAGGATGTCTGAGGTGGGCAGGCCATGTAATACAGATGGAGCAAACCGACCCAGCTAGACAAAGGCTCCTTGAAAGAAAGACCCAGAACAAAATTCCTAGATAACATAGATCAAGATATGAGAAATATGAAAATACGTGCTTGGCGGAGGAAGGCGATGGATAGGAACGACTGGAAAAAAATTCTTGGGGAGGATAGGACCCACACAGGGTAGTAAAGCCAAAATGATGATGATGACTCTTTTGCTTCTATGGGAAGTTTTTTAATAAATTGTTTTGGTATATCTTCTGGACTGGCTGAGTATCTTTCATGTCATTAAGTGCTTGTTGAAACTCCCCATAACTAAGAGGTGTATTGATAGGGTTAAATTTGAAAAGGATAGTTAAATCTAATACCGTTGAATTTATCTGTGAACGTACTATTTATTTCTTCAATTAAATAGGCTGTAGAGAGTAAATAGAATAAGACTTGTTTACACAGGTAGAGCTGTGAGGAGAGTAGAGTAGCGAGTAGAGTCGCCTCTACTCGCTACTCTATCAAAAATGGATTGATACTGTTCACACGAGGAGAGTTACAAGTATAATACTGATGCTAGTATATAGCATTTTTCAGATAAAAAAGCTTGCACGTCATTCAAGATTTACGTCTTCAGAACCCCACAGCGCAGCGTTGCCAAAACATCAGAATAGTTAGTAAGTGAGGAATTTTTAAAATGTCAACTATTTATCAAACTATTATATTAACACTAAATACACTTAGTTTTAAGACTACTGCAATACATTAAAATACATAAAAACCATTTCAATACAAAATTATATATTATAAATTTTAAACTTACCTCTTTTAGGGCTTTAATAACAAAAACGTCCCGCCATTATTTCTTGTTCAAAATAATTTATCTTATATGAAAGCTTATCAGCTTTCTACAGACTTTTATTAATTTGTTTTGGCATATCACACTCAGAATACACAATAATAATTCGTTTTTAAAGCTATTAGTCTAAATTTAAAATGCATTTATAAATACAATTTATTAATATAATACGATCAAATTGTGTAAGACGTCAAAACATAAACATAACATAAACAAAATTTGTACTCTAAAAAAGCGACAACACTTAATACACTTTTACCATCCGCTGATATATTTCCGTATCAGTTGCGTACAATTGTCTAATATATTTAATTAAAAATATTATTTTGTGGAATATTAGACTTCAAGTGTTATTTCATAAAATTTATATTATTAATATTAATAAATGTTTTTAGTTATTTAATCAATATAATTCTAAAATTTCCAATATAATGATGATTATGTTTTTCTGATTATTACACCATGTTGACGCCTATGAAAGATCGAGTAGTTCCGTATGGATTTCGTATTATTAGCTGCCGTAGGAAAATTTGAACTATAAGGTTGATGTTCTGGAAATTTTAAATACAAGTGACGTCACTTTGTATAAATTGTGACGTGCAAGTATTTTACTTTGAAAAATGGTATAGTGTGGAGTGGGTGTTTGTTTAGTGCAAAATGAATTCAAAAAAAGAAAATTTGCTTAAAATTGTTTAGCTACAGTTGAAAATGCATTTGTAACTGAAGTCGCTAAAGCTATCGATGATGAGGTAAACAAACAAAGAAAGGAGTGGATGAGAGAGTGTATTAAAAGAAGGAATACACACGGGGCCTCAGCTTTTCTGCTAAGAGAACTAGCCTTAGAGGATAAGTTGGAATATATGATGTGTCTAAGAATGAACCCAGGGAAATTCGATTCGATTACAAGTGCACCTTATATTCTTAATTTTTTGCTTGAGCTTGTTTACTTCAAAGCCCCCTTTTGCCATTTTTTTCGACGATTTCATCCTCCGCAGCTTACTTCATACTTTTATTTCTATAGCGTACACTACCTAAATTTCATAAACACTGGTATTCGCCATACATCTCTACAAGTTTTAAAGTTTCATCTTCGGTGAACTTCATTTTCACTATTTACACAAAACACAACTCCAGCCGGAATGACAGCATTATGCACTCTCCTACCTACTCTACTCTACCAGAATTCACCGTTTTCATGGGTGGAGTGCGCAGGTGAGTGAACATTTTGGCGGTGGTGGTGGTAGTAGAGTAGAGTTACTTTGCCACATGTTGCTAGTCACTCTACCTATTATGCACTCTACTTGCTACTCAAATACGCTGAGCGTTTTTACGGGTAGAATCACGCTACTTTATTAAGTACTTGCATCATTACTCTACTCGTGTAAATGGGCCTATAGAGTTTTTTTAAACTCTATCACTTTTGAGACAAACTGTATGTATACACACCGTGTATAAAGCCTGTACGGTCTCCAAACATGACCGTACAGGCTTTTGTTAAAATATTTTTAATTACTTATGCATTTTTTTATTCATATTATTTTAAAATGCATTTTCTCTACAAAATTTAGTTCGTTAAAAGCTAATTTTTTAGGCATATGAATGAATAATGAATAAATATGTACACTTTGTAAATGAAATGACACAATAATGAATCCTTTTATTTTTTAATAAAGTTCGTTGGCGTAGGAATTTTTATTTTACGTTCAAATTTATCTTTAATAAAAAAGTTTAATAATATTATATTTTCTAGTCTAGTTATTTTTATATTGTCAGCACCAGGTTAAAATTAAATAATATATATATATCTCTATCCTTTCTTGTTTATTATAGGGGAAAGTGGTCCACATTCTGCCATAGGGTACATTTCTACTATTCGCAGTAAATGCGAATTACATTTGAATTTAGTGCAGAAACCTATCAAGAAAACAATATTCAATGTTACAAACAATTAGAAAATATTTAGAGAAGTTGTAGATTTTATCTTAAACCGTGAGTTAGTGCATTAAATTAAGTTTTTATGTTTAAATCATGAATATGTTGCTTGTGTGAGTCCATTTCAAATAGGTAAAGAAATAATAAATAAGACTTACTCTTAATCAATTTAATTTAACTATCAGACGACCAGTTTTGCTTTCTACAATATGCAAAGCATCCTCAGGTCTCGATACAAAGTTAAACAAATGATGCCGGTACTCTATTAATTGATGGATGGTAGAACATGGTTGAAACTACTATATATTGTTGAATGGAGAACTCAATTCCATTATTGCAGTTGTTTGACAGTAAACGGGAAGTTCTTGAGAAGATAGATTTGATCCAATGAAGAAGAGATATGTGTGTGATTGTTTGTTAAATGAAAGTGATGTAATATACCATTGTGTTATTAAAAGCTATTTATACTTATTCGAGAGATATATTTTTGAAATGTGTGTTATTTATTGAGTAATTGTTTTAAGAAGGTGACGGTTTTATGACAATGAATAAGTTTAGATGCAAAAATTGTGTGGGTGTGCAATTATTTTCCAACTTGTAGTTTTCAAATTACTTTGATAAAGTTCTATTGGCAATTAGTAAATTATTGGAAAGTCAAGTAAATAAAATATTAAAATACAAACAATTAAGGACAATTTAAACACACTAAAACAGAAAACACTTAGAAGGGACGAAACAAACATTGAATTTAAAAAGGGGGGAAGGGCTTTAATGCACTACTCATCGCAGTCATTGTGCCCAAGACTTTCATGACTACATCTTTCCATTTCTTTCTTCGCCTTCGTCTCTGTTTTTGCCCTCAGGTACTCTCCAAGCAATATTCTTGACTAGTCTATTACCTCGCATTCTTTCTAGATGACCGAGCCATTCTAGATTACGTTTTTTCACTTTTGTTATTGTAGGGTTAGCATACAAATGGTACACTTCTGCATTAGTTCGTCCTCTCCATTCTCCCTCTACTACTTTTCCACCAAATATCCTGCGAAGTATCTTTCTTCCCCATGCTTTGAATGTGTTATGTATCGTTTTGTTCATAGTTCATGTCTTGGCAGCGTATAGCATTGTGGATCTAATTATAGTTTTGTATACTCTTATTTTTGTATTACGAGATATATCTTTGGCCTTAATTATTTGCTCATGGCTCCAGCACATCTGTTGCTCTTGGTCAGTCTCAGGTTGAATTCAGTTTCTTACTTACATATCTGATCAATAAGAGTACCCAAGTACATATATTCATCTACCTTCTCGAATTCTACAACTGATCCTTCACCTTCAATTTAAAGGATCCCCTGGTATTTATTATTTTTTTGCTTGAGATCTCCATGTACTTCGAATTATTAATATTAACTTTCAGTTCCATTTTAAAGCTTTGCCAATTCAGTCTTTTTGCTATATTTGATAGTTCTTTTCCATTTCTTGCAATAATAACCACATCATCAGCGTATGCTAAGCATTGGTGCTCCTTGTATAAAATAGTTTCGGACCTATTAATCCCACTAACCCTTACAATTTATGTAAGGGGTCTATGTCCAGCAGTTTACGTGATAAATGAAGCCTGGATGATGATTCTTAGAAAACGACTCTGAGAGCAATACGACTTTGTCTTAGTACTCTCTACTCTAGTCTTTTCACACTCGGACATAATTACTAATTCTGAGAGGTATACACGACTGAATGAAAGCTAAAGACGACTTAAACGTCAATTGTGGCTTATTCCCAACAATTTTACTATTTATTAAAAATTTTATGGATGTCTAGCACATCTTATCAAGTTTTTTTTTGATAAAATCTTATGTTTAAAAACATAATCTTTAATAACTATAATTAATATTTCGTAAAATTATTTTAAAAATTTTCTGGTAATTAAGAAGTTGTTATTACCGTTCAAGATGTCAATACCTTAGTAAATTAAACTGTTTGATTATTATTTTTGCATCAAAATTATAATTTTGTGCCTCCAGCTAATAAACCTGCATTGCCTGAAAGATGTAAAACTGATTATTAGTCCAGTAAAATTTTAATTTAATTAAAAAAAAATCCAGGTGTTTCTTCTTGTTCTTTGGGTACCGTCTTCTTAGCGGAGTTTGGCGATGACTTCTGCAGAGTCTTCCCTATTTTGGGCTTTCCTTATTAAACTTTGAAAGTCTAATCCTGTGCAATCTTTGATGTTGCGCAGCCAGGTTATTTGTCGTCTACCCAGGCCACGTCTGCCTTCTATTTTCTCTTCTATAATAAGCTGAAGGAAGTTATACCTGTCGTGTCTAAATATATGTCCAAGATAAGACGTGTTACGCTTCTTGACAATTTCTGTGAATTCACGTTCTCTATTCATACGCCTTAAAACTTCTTCATTGCTAAAGCGGTCGGTCCATGGAATTTTCAGCATACGACGAAATACCCACATCTCAAAGCTCTCTAAACGTCGTCTAGGTGTTTAATCGCGTTTTTCATTATTGTCAATAATTTTATAGATAGTAAATTATTTTTAGTATTATTTTATTAATGGACTTAATATTACATTTTTTAGGGTCTCTAGTTTTTTTAATTTTTGGTTCTGGATATTAACAGATACTAACAAAAATAGCCTTATAATGAAGCATGTTTAAAATTTCCTTAGTTATTCATTTTTAATGCCTATTCTCAACAACGAAATAGGTCACAGTATGTTCTTTGCCATTATTATCTTTCGTTAGTTAATAAGTTTTTTTACGTACAATGTGAGGGGTTTTTCTAGTGCTTCGCAGTAGTTTTTATTCATTTCTTTCACCTTTAAATTAAACTTTTTCTTATGATTATACATGAATTCTACTACATATGAACATTAGAGCTAATATTTCAACTTTAATATTTTGACCACGGATACTAAGAGAATGGTGTGTTTGTTTTACACCTTAACATTCTTCACTCACTATTCGTAAGTTATTTTTCCATGTTTTTTATATTCTTGCCTACCACCATTGTATTCTTTTAGATTGAACTGATGAAGCTTGTAAATACAATAAGCGAAACGTCTTCAAATATAGGAATGGAACTGTGATTTCCTTTTATTATTTCTCCTTTGACCCATATCCTCGTGAAAAAAAGATTTATTTTTTTTTGGAACTTACTTATTGTATATATATACATATATAAAAGGAAAAGAAGTCTTTGCCGACGTTAGAAAACGGAGCTTTTAGGTTTATTGGGATTTTTCAGCAGTGAAATAAGTGTACTCTTTTAAC
The DNA here is from genome assembly GCA_918026665.1 of Diabrotica balteata. Taxonomy (NCBI): domain Eukaryota; kingdom Metazoa; phylum Arthropoda; class Insecta; order Coleoptera; family Chrysomelidae; genus Diabrotica; species Diabrotica balteata. The sequence goes on from OU898278.1 coordinate 25,638,398, forward strand.
TAAGTTTCAAGCTTTCGAAAATGTTTATTTTCATCATCAGGAAAAACTGAAAATAAAGTGCTACTGTTAGTAAAGTATCCTCGACATCTATTAAGTGAGAAAAATTGTATAAAGAGAAAGAACACTTACGTTGTTGAGGTTTATCTTTCGTGGATGTTCTACTTACAGGTGACAATTTCACGCACCACTCATTGATTGAGTCAATAATTAAAATATATAAAAATTGCATGGTGTAAAAGACCAAACTTGACAATTTAATTTACTTTAAAACATAAGAAAAAGACAATTACAAGTGTTAAAATGGCCACGTGTGCCGGCCAACTGTGAAATGTTAGGTTAAGAGTACCTGTCATTCCTGGAAATGGCAAATGACAGTACTTCTTCTTATTTCTTTGTCTTATGTATTACTAATTACACATCAATTTGTTAACAAAATTAGTGTTTAGGTTGAAAACAAAATTGTAAAATGAGAACTATGAGAATTCACGAAACCTGGAAACTTTACAATGAATCGGTTGTTGAGACATCATTGAATTGTGAATATGTGTCAAATATAATAGGTAGGAGTAAATAGTGCTTAACTGATTAATGTCACTCTTTTTGTTCATTGCGTTAGAATTTTGAGAAACGAATGCCATTTCTAAGAACAGTCTTTTTTTGGATTTTGTTTTCAGTAGCTAAAATTTTAACTGATTCATAATTCATTATATGATGTTCTTTATTAACATGTTCTGTGGTATACGGTGACTGATTAAGCGACTACCTAGGTTGCGTGTGGTTTGTCCCACATATACCAAATTACAGTTGTTACAAGGTATCTGGTAAACTATGTTGGAACAATCTTTGATGCTGCTTTTGTCTTTAACTTTAGAAAATATAGGTCTTGCCGTTAATGAAGATTTGAAGGCTATTTTTAAATTGGTGAAATCTTTAAAAAGTCTTGAAAGTCTGGGTGTTATGCCTTTTATGTATTTTAGTGAAGTATAAGAGCAATTTGCATTTTGTTCTCCGCTTGTGACAATGTTTTGCACCTCATCATTCTGGCGTGCTACGTTCGGGGTCAAACTGAATAAAATCTTGGTGACTAGGTGTTTTGGGTATGAATTGTCGATGAAAAGGTTTGATAGGATTCTTAGGTTCTTCTGATGGAAAGAATGATCACTGATAGCTATAATTCTAGCTTTTATTTGCTTAAGCAAATTGATTTTTATTGAATGTCTATGGTATGACCAATAGTTGAGGAAACGTCCAGAACTATGAGGTTTTCTATGCCAGTCAATAATCAGGGAATTGTTATGGGTTCTAATGAACCGGGTATCAAGAAAGGGGACTGAGCATAAATCATCCTCATGTTCGAAGGTGAACTGTAGTAGAGGATCATAACTATTGAATACATTTAGGATTTCTGTGGATCCATTGTTAGGGATAGCTAGCATTAGGTCATCCACATACTTTTTTACAAAAGGAATATGAAAGGACAATTCTGAGATAACCATATCCAGTAAGTGGTCCATCACATAACAGGCCAAAATGGGAGAGATAGTAGTAATCAATAAGTGGTGCGTGAAATTGTCACCTGTAAGTAGAACATCCACCAAAGATAAACCTCAATAACGTAAGTGTTCTTTCTCTTTATACAATTTTTCTCACTTAATAGATGTCGAGGATGCTTTACCAACAGTAGCACTTTATTTTCAGTTTTTCCTGATGATGAAAATAAACATTTTCGAAAGCTTGAAACTTAGTTAAAAGAGTACACTTATTTCACTGCTGAAAAATCCCAATAAACCTAAAAATATACATATATATATATATATATATATCTATATATACGTTTTTACAATTAGCACACGGTATAGAATAAACAACATTCGATGATTCATGTATTGTGAAAGGATCCTTTGTTTGTGTACAACTTCGGTACCGTTTTCAGATTCTTAGTTGCAATTTTTAAGCTACTAACATTTTTAAAAATGTTCATTAGCTTAGGTGTTAGGACTGGAATATAGGGTAGGCATCCATACGTTATTTTAGATTGTGGTAGCTCTGATGTGTTGTGTGTCAATGTCGATGTCAGTTGTCGGACCTCATTATTATGAAAATTTTGGTTGTCAAAAAATTTCAATGGAAAAGGAGTACCAAAAATGAGTTTATTTAAAAGCCCTATGAGATAGGAGTTCTCTTGTAGTATAGATCTCAACTTTTTTAGTCCCTTGTCCCTGAATTCGATGTGTGATAAGTTGATAACCCTAGTTTTGAGGGCCAAAACCAAATTTGTTTTCATCTTCGATGGATGTTGAGAATAAAAGTTTATGAAACGGTTACTAAAACAAGGTTTACGATACCACTCCGTAATTAGCATGCCATCACTGCCACGATGTATCAGCATGTCTAAAAAATGAATCATATTCTCCGCCTCTCTCTCAACCGTAAACTTTAAGTGTTCACACTGGGCATTAAAGATGTTTAAAACATCAGTGATTTTGTTTTCAGGGACTGATAAAATCAAATCATCTACATATGGCTTGTAAAAAGGTTTTTCTTTACACGTTCTTATAATTTCATTCAAAACAAAATTACATAGAATGGGGGATATTTTGCTGCCCATTGGAGTGCCAAAGATTTGTTTGAAAAAATTAACATTGAACAAAAAGATGTCTGAGTCAAAGATAAATAATGTTCAAATCATCTAAACTGATCTTGGTATGCGGAGAGATGCCGTCCCAGTATATATATATATATATATATATATATATATATATATATATATATATATATATATATATATATATATATATATATATATATATATATATATATATATATATATATCACACTTATTAGAGCTGCAGTCAGAAGTTTGGCCGGGATGTTATAGAAACACTCTTTTGACTTTTGGTCTAGCTTTCGGAATTGTTTTATTCCTTTTTAAAGACACTGTAATTAGAAGAATGTGTAAATATTTACAATATATTGTAAATACCATATACCAAGATACTAATATATGAAACTCTTATTAAACTTGTCCTGGCATACGCGTCAGAGCCATGGACTAGTAAAAAGCAACCAAGAACTTTAGGCCGTTTTGAAAGAAGAATACTTAGGCACATATACGAAGGAGTACAAGAAAGCGGGATATGGTGCAGGCGCTATAATTTTGAGTTGTATCAATGCTATGAAAAATGCAACATCGTCTAAGGTGGCTAGGACACCTTGAAAGAATGGACACTGGAGACCCTCAAAGACAAATATTATATCAAGAGCCAGTAGGAACCACAAAGAGAGGCAGGCCAAGATCTAGGTTTAAATCTCAAGTCGAAGATGACTTGAGGAATCTAGGGGTCAGAAATTAGAAAGCCAGGGCGAAATATAGGGGGAAATGGAGACTAATTCTTGAACAGGCCAAGAGCCACCCAGGGTTGTAGAGCCAAGAATGATGATGATGATAACCAGTTAATAAAACTATAGGCTCCATTCAACGCGTCAAAAGCTGATCACCTTCTCAAACCAATATTTTGGGTCTACAAAGATTGCTCGTTTTATTCTTCTTCTTGCAGTACCGTCTCCTATCGGAGGTTGGCTACCATCACAGAAATCTTTACTTTGTTGGCTGCAGCTCTGAACAACTATATTGAACTGCACCCATACCACTCCCTTAAATTTCGCAACCAGGAAATCCTCCTACGTCCCACATTTCTCTTTCGCGAGATTTTTTGTTGGATTATGAGTCTAAGCAGAGAGTACTTTTTTCCTTTCATTATGTGTCCCATATATTCCAGTTTTTTCGTCTGTATGGTTTTTATGACTTCGCATTCCTTCCCCATCTTCAGCAGAACATCTTGATTTGTTACTCTTTCTGTCCATGGTATTTTCCACATTCTCCTGTAACACCACATCTCGAATGTCTCAATGTTTTTAATGTTTATCTTTTTCAGTGTCCAGGCTTCCATGCCGTACAGCAGAATAGAGAAAACATAGCACCTTAACATTCTCGTTCTTAAGTATATATATATATATATATATATATATATATATATATATATATATATATATATATATATATATATATGTCCCGACTGCATAGGAACTTTTTCATTTTGAAAAACGATTGTCTCGATATCTCTATTCGCCTCTTGATTTCTCTTGTCTGGTCATTAGTATCAGTGAAGCAAACCCCTAAATATTTGTAGGACGTAACTCTTTCAACTGGCTGATTATTTATGGTTAAATTCACATTGGTGTATAGCTTCTTTGTTACAATCATGAATTTAGTCTTTTTGATGTTCAGTTTTAGACCATACTTATTGGTATGAGTGTTTATGTTTTCCATCAAAAACTGTAAATTTGCTAGGTTATCTGTTACTCTTAGCGTGTCATCAGCGTATCGTATATTGTTAATTAACTCTCCGTTAATGTTCATACCAATGTTTTGCTCTAGGTGCGCTTCCTGACATATTGTTTCGCTATATATATATATATATATATATATATATATATATATATATATATATATATATATATATATATATTGAATAATAGTGGAGAAAGCACACAACCTGACGCATATTTGACAAATCTCAATTTCTTCGGTTAACTCATTATCAACTTTGATTTTTGCTGTTTGTCCCCAGTACAACCTGGATATGATGTTAATGTCGCGACTGTCGATGTTTTTGCTTCTTAGGATTTCATACAGCTTTTGGTGTCTGACTTTATCGAAGGCCTTCTCAAAATCTATGAAACCTACGTAAAGGTCTTAGTTTATTCTCGTTTTAGAGAGGTCTCGTTTTATTACTGTCACATAATTTATTATTATATTCCAATCTTTTATCCTTATATAAATATTCTCATCACTATAATTTTCAACAACCCGACCTATAAAATAAAAGCTTTTACATTTTATGAAGTACACGGAGTACATACTGAATTAGTTGATTACTAACAACGAACATTAAAACCTCTCCAACTTATGGCTGGTATAAACTAAAACACGTAAAAACTAACAGCTTTTTAATGTCGATTTCGATTTTTCCGACCATTTGACCGGATTAACAGAATTCGGTATTTACATTAGAATTGAATACACACGAGTGAGATTCGTTTGTTTTTGTTCACAGCAGATGTTTGGGGCCGTTAGAAAAATTAACAAGCCCTGTGAATAGACACGAATCAGTCAAAGCAGTTACAAAATAATCAGGAAATTTATGACTGGTGCCAGTGAATATTCGGCCGTGTGAGAGGTAGAGTAAAAATGTGATTTATGTGAAATTTTCTATATTAATATTCGTTGTTTATCCAGGCCAACGTTTCGACCAGTTCTTGAATTCTATATGAAAGTCAAAGGTAAATAAATTGTCTTTTAAGAATGTACTCCCTAAAATAAATTGAATTAAAAGTAAATTATACTTCGTTCAGTTGGGCAAGGGATAATAGGGGACGCCATTTGCAAAATTTTTTGCTAATAATGTATCGCTCAAACTAACTGACTAACTGACTATTTTAACTTTATTTTAATTCTGAAATAAAGTTAAATTTGTCAAGATTCGAAAATAAAGCTGGTCGTCTATTTTATTTTTAAAAATAATTATCTCAGCGAGATACTTACATGCCTTGACATACAAAATGACTTACGTATTACTTGCTCAGATTGCAAACACCCTTCGTTGTAAGGCATTGTTAAAATAACCTTCATTAATGAAACGGGTAAGAAAGGTAAAACACAACAACGATACATCATGCTTTTTGCAACATCTATTATACCTTATTAAGTATGTACATAAACTTCAAAAAACAGTCGTTGTTCAAAATGAGAACCACCATTCCTAATGCACGCTCTTGCCTTGCGCCGTATTTCTGATATGATTACTTTTAACCTCAGTTCTGCCCTTATAATGTCAGCTGCTTCGATAATCCTTTTCATTAAATGAGCTCTAGTTCTGATTTCTTCTTCTTCACGTGCCATCTCCGCTACGAAGGTTGGCTATCATCATGGCAGCTTTGACCCTGGAGGCTGCCGCTCGGAACAATTGTATGGAAGTGCAAGCAAACCACTCCCTGAGGTTTCTCAACCATGACATTCTTCTCCTACCTATGCTGCGCCTACCTTCAATCTCTCCTTGCATAATTAGTTGTAACAGTTGATATGTATTCCCACGTGTAATATGTCCCAGGTACTGTAGTTTCCTCATTTTAACACTCAATACGACCTCCTTTTGTTTGTTCATCCTGTCTAATACAACTTGGTTAGTTATCTTATCCTTCCAGGAGATTTTTAACATTCTTCGGTACGCCCACATCTCAAATGCCTCCAGTTTACCCATACATTGCTTATTTAGTGTCCACGCCTCCACCCCATATAACAGGACCGAGAAAACATAACATTTAAGCATTCGTATTTTCAGCTTTAGGCTTAGGTTTCGGCTACACAACATTTGTATCATGTTGTTAAAGGCACTGCGGGCTTTCTCTATTCTTATTCTTATTTCTGTTCTGATTGGAACTTGATAAACAAGTTCTTTGAATCTGCCCCAGATGTGGTAGTCACACGGTGTTAAATCGGGCAAGCTGTAACAACACGTTCACAATGTGCAGGGCATCCATCATGTTGGTACACCATTCTTCGTCTGAGGGCAAGGGGTAAATCTTTTAAGATTGGTGGTAATTCATTCTCTAGAAAATCTAAGTGTACTTGACTATTTAACCTACCAGGCAAAAAGTAAGCTCCTATTAACTCTCTTCCGATAACTCCTACCCAAACGTTGACACTCAATTTTTGCTGAAAAGATATTTCTTTTGGTAGATGGGGATTATCATGTGTCCAGTAATGCATTTTGTGAAAATTTGTTATTCCTTCCCTATTAAAACTGAATTCATCAGTTCATAAAATCAGTTGATGTCTGCATCTAACAAAAAGCTGCAAAAATTTATCCTTCTAATTGGATCACCTTGTACTGGCGTATAATGACAAGGGTAGCGTCCATTGTTGTGCACTACCGACTAGAGATGACAAAGTCATTTCCATCAAGGGATCAGGTGCACTGACTCCGATTCCGACTGTAGACTCGGTTCATTTTTGCAGGTGCAGGTGCAGCTGGTAACCTTAACAGGTTTTGACAACAAATTGTAACTAAATCACGTTCTACTTTTCTCAGATCAATCTCAATTTTTCCCGCTTTACGCTTTGAAAAGTACAATATCTTTCTACGGTTTCAAGTATACAGAAAAGTACAGAATGTCTCTTAAATATATACTAGTTACGGAAGAAAGGCAAAGAAGACGTATACACTTTGCAGTATTTACTGTTGTAATATGGACTTACAAAAACTATCATGTTTGCAGCCATTATTGTTACTTTAATTTTATGTTAATGATATATTAAAAATATGAACCCAAACTATTTTTAATCTCTACGGAATGTTACAATTGCTTGTTGTAGTTATTAAATAAACACCATATAATTATGTACGAGGAAATATCCAGTTTTTGTTTGACAACGGACTGTTGGACTTCTATAAATGGTGAAAGCTTTTTGACAGTAACGATGCATTTTGTAGATAAATTGTTTAATGTCCGACAAGACAAATGTTACTAAAATGCCACCAACTTAATGAACGACATACTAGCATTAATTTATCAAGAGTATTGCAAACTATTATAGAAGAATGGTCACTAATAAATAAGGTATCTCTCATAGTTTCCGACAATGCGGCGAATATTAAAAAAGCAATAGAAGACTTGAATGAAGCATCTTGGCTGTTTTGCACATAGTTTAAATTTAATCGTGCAAGATGCTTTAAAACTAGTTGAGCCGATCGTCACCAAAGTAAAATTAATAGTGGCCCACTTTAAAAAAAGTTCAGCAGCTAATGATTATTATTACAGTATCAAAAAAATTTAGGAACTAGTTGCCCAAAAAAAATTTGTAAGACGTTTCTACAAGGTGGAATTCCATCTTTGCCATGTTACTGCGATTTGTGAAATTGGAGGAGGCAATACGATCGACAATTGCTCTCTTAAACATTTAGTTACCTATAATAACGTTAGAAGAATGGGGCTTGCTAAAAAATTTGGTAGACATTTTACGCCCTTTTGAAACTGTAACTTCATCAGTTAGTGGGGAAAAATACATATCGGCGTCATTAGTAATTGTATTTACTGTAGGTCTAATAAATGTAATGGAGGAAATGATTACTTCTGGCGAACTGAAATCAGATTTATCAAACCAAGTTATTGGTAAACTAAAAAATGGACTCCAAACACTAAAAACTCCAAACAAAACTAAAAAATGTTATGCTGACTGCCAATACGTTTTTAGATCCACGTTTCAAGCTTCTACCATTTCAAAGCACTGTAGCTGCAGATCAGATAAAGAAAAAAGTGACAAATATGGCAGCAGATCTCGTTGCACAAATTAGGGCTACACCGCAGACAGAATGGAAAAAGAACCGACTACTAGTAGTGAATCAACGAGAAGCAAATAGTAGCTTTGGTCTTTTTAGATAACAAAATATCTAAAAAACAACCGGTAGGGACAGGGATCAGTAAAGCTATCGTAGAAATGCAGCGATATATTGAAGATGATATCTTAAATAAAGACGAAGATTCCATCTTTGGTGGAAAACCAATCGACATAATTATCCCACTTTAAGTTCACTAGTAAGAAACAAGTTTGCTTTAGTCAGATCTGTTCCATGTGAACGTCTATTTTCGAGAGCTGGACAAATTTTGAATGAAAGACGTACGCAATTAAGTGCTCAAAAAGTCGAAAAATTATTATTTTTGCATATTAAAAATGACTTTTTAAATTTAAGACATTCTAGCATATAAATATCATTTTGCGTATTTGTTTTTTTTTATACTTAATATTGTAATAACACTATTTTTATTAAAGAATTTTTTTTATAGCTATTTATTTTTTTGGCACCTTGCAGTGTAATTTGACACCACATTAATTATCATAAAAAAACAAATTTGCTCAAATAACATCTTTGATTTTGAATTTTACCATCTCGAATTAGAGCATACAACGAACCAGTTCAGCAGCAGGGCCAAGCTATAATCGATTCACTATTCAGTTATTAATCCCAGTCGAGTTCCAAATTCCGTTCCGATTCCGACTACGCCGCTCGACCGTTGCCGAACGAATCCAAATATTCCGAGTCCGAGTTCCAAAACTTGATTCGAAGGAATTGGTTGCTCTGCACCTGCACCTTCCTATTGACAAAAGACGAACTAGGTCCACCATGTCACGGTAGACCTAGATCGTCGAGCAACCTTTCTGACGTTTATGGTAGGATCATTCCTCACAGCTTGCAAAATTTGAGTGTCTACACCAGGACCTTAACGTTCAGCATTAATACCGGAAACAGGATTGTTAACACTACCAGTTTCACTTATTGGTCGATATATGTTAATAAAGACATTTACATGGGGAAGTGGCCGGTTAGGGTAACGGCGCTGATATTCTACACGTGCTGCAGATGCATTTCCATCACTCCAGCAATAGAGAAACAGAATGTCTGCGTACTATGCATTCAAAAACGAAGCCATCACAACGGGCAGATATATAGTCTGGTTGTTCTCTCAAAGTTCAAAATCATAATGCACAAAAAACTCACAAGAAACTTCAAACACAATTCGGATGCCAAACAGTAAAACGCACCTTTCATACGCATACAATAACCATGCTCATAAACCAAAATAAACCACTTCATAGCAGGTAGATTGTTTGTAAGCATAGCAGGTAGATTGTTTTTTGTTTTATGCGTTCGGAGAATGAAGATAGCTGATAAACATTTTATGCGAAGAGTCAGTGTTGTAGGTTTACATTTTTATCTCATTAGTAAAACAGGGAGGTAGTACGCCTAGATAATTTTTAAACGTAAAATAGACGGTTGTCAAATATTGACAAATTTAACTTCATTTCGGAAACCTTAACAGTTTGAGCGATACATTCTTAGCAAAAGATTTTGCAAATGGCGTCCCCTATTATCTCTTAAAAAATTTCCATCGACCTATCAAATACCCTGTATAGCCACGTATTATATTACTTGCTACTCTGAACTAGGCAGTAGCGATGAAAGTTGAGTAGGGATGAGAGTTGAACTGCTACCCTAAGTAGGCAAAATATTTAACATTTTTATTATGGGATAGTAACTGCCAATTTTGATATTTTGAATAAGTCTAAAAGAAAAATCTTCTTCTTTTTCTTTACGTGCCATCTCCGCGACGGAGGTTGGCAATCATCATGGGTATTCCGATCTTAGATGCTGCCGCTCTGAACAGTTCGATTTCCGTGCATCCGTACCATTCCCTCAAGCTACGTTACCATGAGATTCTTCTCCGTTCTACACTTCTCTTGCCCTAGATTTTTTCTTACATAATTACAGTTTTCGTGTCTTGATGGTTTCCAATATTTCCATTCTTTTGTTGACTCTTCTCATGACTTTGTTGTTTGTTACATGTTCGGTCCATGATATCTTTAGGGTTCTTCTATACAGCCATAGTTCAAATTCTTTCAACTTTTTAGTAGTCGATACGTTAAGTGTCCATGCTTCTAGCCCCTGTAAAGCAGAGTCGAGAAAATATAACACCTTGCCAGCCTGACTCTCAAGTCCAATTTCAGTTATTGTCTTCTTATTGGCGAACCGTCTCTTGTCGTCATTACTAGCCTATTTGTTGCCATTCGGTTAATATGATTGTTCCATTCTACTGTTTTATTTCTTACCCAGTTCTTAATGTTCTCCACCTTGCATCTACTCGTATGTCTGTACTTCTAGATCTGTTCCATAGTGTCTTACCATCAATTTTTGTTTTTAGAAACAAGTGTTTTCATCTCTGCTGTTTCTATTAACATCCTTTTTGTCCTCTCTGTGTCAGGTCTTGTTTCTGCCGCGTATGTCATTATTGTTCTGATGACTGTTTTGTAAAGTCTGCCTTTCGTTTCTTTCCCGATATTTTAATTTCTCCATATTGTTTAATTCAGGCAGCCTGTGGCTCAATGGAAATGGAAAGAAATAGACAACAGTCAAATAGTCGAGCATTTTACAAATCTGTGTTAAACGAAAAGAGAGGATTCAGACCTAACTGCGTGTCTGTACTGAGGAAAAATAATGATGAATTAATAATCAACGAACAAGAATTACTCCAAACATGGCAAGAATATTTCAAAAATTTACTTAATATACATCAAAATGAAGAACATGGAGAGGATATATATCTTGGGGTGGACCTACCGGTAGAGTACCCAAAATAGACGAAACATTGCAAGCAATTAACAAATTGAAGAACGCAAAAGCTCCAGGCTCTGACAATATACCAGCCGAATTTCTTAAGTACGGAGGAGAAACTTTACATAGACAATTACACAAACTAATAACACTTATATGGAACGAAGAGAAAATACCAACAAAATGGCACGGAAGTGTAATAATTCCTATCCATAAAAAGGGAGACAAAACCAAGTGCTCTAACTATAGAGGCATCTCCCTACTTAATACGGCGTACAAAATCTTATCGAACATCCTATTAAGTAGACTAACACCTTTTGTAGAAAATTTCATAGGGGAATACCAAGCCGGATTCAGAAAAAATAGATCGACCATAGATCAGATTTTTACTCTCAGGCAGCTGCTTGAAAAAGGATGGGAATTCAATAGAACCATTCATAATCTCTTCATAGATTTTCGACAAGCATACGACAGCATTAAAAGGGATCAGACGTGGAATGCAATGGCAGAACTTTCAGTTCCAAAAAAACTTATCCAGCTCGTTAAAGTTTGTGTAAATGGTTGTAGATCTAGAGTGCGGATAGGTAACAAGCTCTCAGAGTCGTTTGAAATAAACAGTGGACTGACACAAGGAGACGCGCTGTCACCTTTTCTTTTTAATATAATCCTAAAAAAGTAGTAAGAACCGCACAAATTAGAACAGAACTACTGACAGTAAATGGACCAAAATTACTACTAGCATACGCGGATGACATTGACATTGTAGGAAATACCGTCACCAATGTAAAAGAAACCTTCAATAAATTAGAGAGAGAGGCAAAAAATACCGATCTAAGGGTCAATGAAGAGAAAACCAAATATATGTGCATTAACAGACAAAAGAGACGAGATAGAATAGGACAAAATGTAAAAATAGACCCCTATAACTTTGAAAGAGTGGAGAGTTTTAAATATCTCGGAGCGACTATCACCACAGATAACGATATCACGGAAGAGATAAAAGGAAGAATTCAGGCAGCAAACAGATGTATGTATAGCCTCCATAACACTATTAAATCCAAGAGCCTAACACGAACATCAAAAATCAGGATATATAAAACAGTAATTAGACCGGTGCTCATGTATGGGTGTGAGACGTGGACGTTGACAAAAGCAATAGAAAGTAAACTCAGATGCTTTGAGAGAAAAATCCTCAGAAAGATCTTTGGTCCCTATCACGATCCGAATACTAACCAATACCGAATGAGAACAAATGCCGAGGTCAAACAAATGTATAGTGCTAGCGACGTAGTCCAAGAGATTAAATCCCAACGTCTAAGATGGGCTGGCCATGTTCATAGGCTCCATAATAACCGCCTTACCAAGTTAATCTGGGAAGAAGTTCCGACAGGGAGAAGGCCCTTAAGACGTCTACGAATGCGATGGAGAGATAATATATGGTCAGATTTGAGAACAATGGGGCTACCAACTGACTTAAACATCATGGACGACCATTCGAGATGGAAGCAGGTTGTGCAGTCAGCCAAGACCCACCCCGGGTTGTAGTGCTACCAGAAGAAGAAGAAGCCTGTGGCTATGTTTGCTGTATTCACTTAATCTTCCCCTTTAGTTTCGAGCTTTCCGTATCTAGATAATAAGATGCCTAGTCATCATCACATGCCTAGTTCATCACTTGTTCTATTATCTGACCTTCCAGCTCCAATTTACATCTTAGTAAATTTGCTGTTGTAACCATGCATTTTGTCTTTTTTGGGGAAAATAACATATTAAATTCTCTGGCGGTTATATTAAATTGGTGCAGGATACGTTGTAAATCATTTTCACTTTAAGATAGTAGTATTGCTTCGTCTGCATAGCAGATTATTTCAAGTTGTTTTTCTCCCATATAATATCCTTTTTTAGTTCTAACCTTTTAAATTATTATATCCATAATCAGGTTAAATAATAGATGACCCAGGGAATCTCCCTGTCTCACCCCATTGCCAGCTTTAATAGGGTCGGTTAGTTCTTCTTCTACTTTTACTTCTGTTGTGTTGTTTTGGTAGGTATTTTCAATCGTTTTGATTATTCCTAGATGTGTCCCTCTTGCGTACAGTAAGTGGATAACGTCTTTTAATTTGACCTGGCCAAATGCCTTCTTAAGGTCTACGAAACATAGATATGCCACTTTGTTATATTCTAATTATTTCTCTTGCACTTACCTCATTATAAATATATCATCGGGGCATAATCTTTCCGACCTGAAACCTTGTTGTTCTTCTGCTGGTGTTATAATTTTATTCACTCTATTTGTTATTATTCTGGTTGTTAATTTTAATGGTGTATTTAATAAATGAATTTCTTTGTAAATTTCTGGGTTTGATTTGTCCCCCTTTTTGACGAGAGGTATTAGGATGCTTGATCTCCATTCTTGAGGAATTCTCTTTTGTTCTATTTTTTTGTTCTTTAGTTTTTTTGTCAGATCTGGTCCTCCGTACTTTAGGAGTTTGTTCAGTATTCTGTCCTCTCCTTAATACCTCCTTTACCTCTTCCTTCTCAATATTTATTTCTTCGTTTGTCGTCACCTCTATTGTTGGTGGTTCATTATCGTCACTTTAAGCAAACAGGGATCTAAAGTAGCCTACCCATGTTTCCTTCTGAACGTGTTTCGTTTTTATTAGTTCGTTCATCTCTTTTTTTGCCCTTTGATCATTCTCCATATTTTTTTGTGTTTGAAGCTCTGCCAGTGTTCCCTTTTTATTTGTCTATCTAAAGTATTCGTTTAATTTCTGATTCGTTTATAGCGGTTGTATGCCTGTTGTGTTTGTTGTGTTCTGAATTGGAAAAAAGGTTTCTTCTTATCTTCACATTTTGTATTCAGTTTCTTCATAAATCATGGAGTTTTCTTTTTTAATATATTAGTGTCCGTTATATTCCTCTCTCCAAATGATTTTGTTGTTGCCTTAATTATGTTATTTTTGAATTTTTCCCAGCTTTCTTCATTTAGTCCTTCGATTTTGACATTTGTTTGTATTAGCTCTCTTGGGTGGAAAGTATTTTAGAACGATTTCTATTTTACATACTACTAGGCTATGGTCGCTACCATATCTGCTGAGTTGAGACATCTTACGTCTATTATTTTCGATGGATGTATATCTCTGTTGGTTATAACATAATCTATCATAGATCTTTGTCCACGGTTGTTATTAAATGTATATTTATGTTGGTCTTTGAAGTCAAAAAATGTATTGTTTATTCTTAGTTCGTTATTCGTGCAGAAGTTTATCATCAGTTCCCCATTTTCGTTTTGACATCTTCGCTATGTTTTGCTTAATTTCGGGTATTACTTGTTTGCCTATTCGAGCGTTAAAACCCCCCAATATTATCATCTTCCCTCTGACTTGATCTACTACTTGTAATTGTTCATAAAACGCTTTCCTTGTTGTTTGAGGCTTGTTATTTTCTGGGCCGATGATGTTCAGGTCCTTCTTCTCCATTCTTATCTTTGCTGTTACTATTCTTTCTGATATGAAATTTTACTAGCATGTAGTGACAGTGTGCGGTAGTTTCCACATCTGTTAGTAGTTCCTTTTTTGTGTAGCAGGATATAAATTGAGGTACACCAATCAGATGGCCATTTTCCTGAATTCCAAACGGAGACGCAGATATAATGGATGATTTGTAATCCTTGGTTACCTAGTAACTGTAGTATAGACTTAATATTAATGTTGATTGGGTTGAAGAGATTTTAGTTAACGTTTTCGACTCTTTCTTTTTTTGAAAAGCTGTTTGAATTATTGCATTGGTATTATACTTGGGATACATTTTGTGCACCCCGTAGTCGGAAGCCCTGATAGTATTTAGTTTATTATTAGAAGAAGAAAATTGGTTTAAAAATTTTTAGTAGGAAAATTAAATTCCAGTTTGTGCATTGTAATAAATAGTTTTACGACTAAATATGAAAACAGGGATAAAAATATTCTTGATAATAACATTCTAATAGAATTGAATTGAAGTGAATTCTCCCACTTGTTTGTTATTCACTGAAAATTAATTAACTAATTACTTACCGTATTCCACGTAGTTCACCTTTTTGTCTCGATGCAAATCAATAAATTGTGTTATGTATAATTGAACTAGACTCAAAGGTTTTATGTTGTATGTATGTTTAAATTGAATGTATTTGGATCAATTCTTCAAGAAGTTTTTCTATTTTATATTCAGGACATTTGGGATTACCAAAAATAGCCTGGTGAGGTTTTGCAACAATGTTCCGCAAGTGAGATCAACGTGCAGAAGAGAAAAATATAAATACATAAATAGAGCTTAGCAAAAACAAAGAGAATACGGAGATGAAACTAGGTTTTGAACTATTGTGATATACCTATTGGAAGGTTCATTTGCAATTCGCACACGTTTAACAAGTAAATTAACTAATTGCATGGTAAATCTCCTTTAATGTATTATTTAGAATTAACTAGGTGAAATGAGTACCATAGTATAATTGATAATCATATTAGTGGTCTGTTTAGCAGCTACAGGTAATTTAAACATCAAATACAAATCAACTGTGTAGAAATATTAGCCCAGTCTCGTTATGCAAAAATCATCGAAATTTTTTTATCTCCATTGTTTCTAAACATTAAGAATAGTCCAGGCTGTGAGGCCGCTCCCGTTGGGAAAATGTCTCTGATTCGGTTTCTTCGCGGATTCCGGTTTAAAAATGTCTCCTTTAAACAAATCTGAAGGGTGCCGGGCGAAATTTTTGGGCAGAAATTGTTTAAACAATTTTTTTAAACAAAGTCCAAAAATAATTTTTTTTTAATCTGGAAAACGTTTTTTTAGGTTTTTTGGGCCATTTTAAACAAAAAAAGTCTCTTGTCATTTTTTTTTAAGTTGATAGTTTTCGAGTTATAAGCGATTTAAAGTCTGAAAAACGCGAAAATACGCATTTTTGAGGCTTGAAAACACATTATGTAAATTATTATTTTTGAGGTTACCAAGTTTAAACATTCAACTTCAAGATTGTGAAGAGTAATCGAGGCTTATTTTAATTTAGACCGTTGTTTTTTAATTGTTAAGTATGCGCATACACTCGATTTTTCAGCCTATCGTACTTATGCATAGTTTACATATACTTACAAATAATTATTATTTATTGACTATATATTTATTTATATCAGTTGAGTTATAATATAAATTTCGTCTAAAGTCTAATAATAGTTACATAAAATAATTGTACAAAAGATTGTTAAATAACACACTAATATCACTCAGTAAAAGTATCTTTGTTTTCACAAAAATCTAAATCACATCCACATAATTGTACACAGTTGACATAATTTTTCTTGCAGTTGCAAGCATTAGTTTTGCAAGTCTTTTTGCATTTGCACGGTTTCCCAACCCACCACTATCAGATATATAATATCCATATTGTGTAAAATCGAGAGTTTGATAGCGGGAATATATGGTATTTCGCCAAATATATGTTTTAGCGAAAGCTCTTAACAAGTGTTGGTAAAGTGCGTCAGAGGTACAAGGTATATTGGCTAGATTAAATTAAATTTTTCAGTCACACTGTCTTTTCGTCGAAGAGATTCAAACTAAATTTTCTTCGGTAAGTTTTCATTTAAGAAGAGGTACGGAAAAAGATATTTTAAATCCATTCACAATTTTTTTAATAACACATTAATAATATAATACCCTTTTAATGAGCATTAAACAATAGTCTTCCTAATGATCGTTTAAGTAATAACAAATCAAGTATGAGCGCGCGATTGTTAAACAGGTAAAAACTTGCATTTTTGCGGTAGTAGGTATATTGTTTTTAAACACCGCGCAATTTAAAATTAAGTTTACTAATATTAATATTTACTGCATTGTATTATTTAAATAATAATTTAAAAATATTATTTACAATTGATATAAATAAATATATACTCAATAAATATTAATTAAATTGTTCAAATTTGGAAGAAAAAAAACTATATACGGTTATTACATTGCGATGATTGATTTATTTAATTAGCCCAATGACAATAATTGATACCTACATAAATAAATTATGGAAAAAACTATATTAATAAACTTCAAGGATTTGTTCGGGTTTTTTTGAGTAAGTGTGTATGTAAACTATGCATAAGTACGATAGAAGCGCACTCTAGCGCACCGCGCCGCGGCGGCTGAAAAATTGAGTGTACGCGCATATTTAACAATTAAAAAACAACGCTCTAAATTAAAATAAGTCCCGATTACTCTTCACAATCTTGAAGTTAAATGTTTAAACTTCAATTTAGACACTTGGTAACCTCAAAAATAATAATTTACATATGTGTTTTCAAGCCTCAAAAAGGCGTATTTTCGCGTTTTTCAGACTTTAAATTGCTTATAACTCGAAAACTATCAACTTTAGAGAAAAATGACACGAAACCTTTTTTGTTTAAAATGACCCAAAAACCTAAAAAAACGTTTTCCAGATTAAAAAAAATATTTTTGGAATTTGTAAAAAAAAAATTGTTTAAACAATTTCTGCCCAAAAATTTCGCCCGGCACCCAATTTATTATTATTATTTTTAAAAGTTCTTTGGTCTCTCTTAAATATCATTAACAATTTTTTTTTCAGAAAAACCGTCAATCATGAGTTGTGTGGAATTTGTGGTCACTGTAGGATCTATTGTTCTACTTATTTTTACACTACCGTTTTCGTTATTTTGGTGTTTTAAGGTACGTATTTTATTCATCAGGTATATTTTTACTTTAACTGTAAAGTTTTAAATGACAACCTAGAGCTAAGATTAATACTATTACAGGAATTGAACGGTCTTCCGGATTGAACCGCGGTGATTACCATTGCGCTGAGCTTTCGACATTCTCTTTGATATTTTCTTTAAGACTTACAAGGGTCTCAGTCTCCTGAACCCTAGACAATACTATACTAATCACTAACTAATGCATTATAGTAATGCAGTAATGTAATAGTGGCGGAGGAAGGCGATGGATATGGATGACTGAAGAGAAATTCTTAAGGGGGTTAGGACCAATACGGTTATAAAACCAGAAAGATGATAATGATTAATCTTAGCTTTAGGTTTAATTGTACTAACTGCGGAAATCTTTCGAAACATTGTTGCGGTTTGAAGTGGTCTAAAATAGTTAAAGAATAATACCATAATATAAATTTAACTTTATCGACCAATAAACTCGATTTAATAAATAAATAGGAAAATTATTTCTGTAAAACCAAATAGTGTTTGATGTGCATGTGGAACAAGCTAAAGGAGTAGTAGCAGCCAAAGCAGAATTTACATCCTGTAGTAAGGAAAACGGGTGTAGCATATATGTAGTGCTAATCCGTGAAGTAAAAATTATTTCAATAAGTAAGAAAGTGTGTTTCTGTGGAATTGGTGTTTATCCAGGAGGTGTTTTGGAGAAACAGTAGCGAGAGATTTTCTTTTTCAGTCATAATAAGTATTGATAATTTGTGTATAAACATTAGAGAATTAAGTTTAATTATACGTATTATTGCATAGTTTATATATGTTTGTTTTAATTATAAATATAAGATGAAAGTAATTTTTAAAAATTGTTTGATAGTTTATTATCACAAATTAATTTATTTTCATTTATTTTTACATTGTCCATTTTTCACGCAAAGACAATAGTATAGATATTACTTTGCAGCCACGTTGAAAAATTATCGATAAAAAATAGCCCAGAGATTAAATATTAATTAAGAGAAATTTATATTTTTTGTAAAATTAAGCCTAAGGCAAATTAAAGTTTAAAAACATCAAAAGCGTCATAATTTGCAATTCATAATATATATATATATATATATATATATATATATATATATATATATATATATATATAAATTTTAAATGTATTTTTAAATATTTTTAACATGTTTGCGACAGTGTTCTTCACCACTAGGACACCAACTGGACATTTTCAATGTAGGTTTTTAAATGTTGATTTCCACCACTTGTACTAAATAGGTTTTCCATTTAGGTGCTGATGAAGGTGACAACATATCACCGAAAATTTTATCAATCGTTTCGCCAAAGCGAATTAATTTGGCTTCTTCAGGGCTGAAAGAGAAGAAATTATAATTAGCTACCATATATTATCTATTAAAAAACACTGGTGATCTTACCGTAACTTAGAATTGTAGAGTTAGAATGTAAAAAAACTTAGCTAGTAATAACATAGTGGTTTTTTTGTTAATATGTGAAAAAAAATTTTACCGTTGAAAATGTATGGTAGCTTTGAACTTGAAACGCAAAGGTGTACCCAAGATTAATCGAAAAACCCAATGTAACTACATTTAAAAGGAATTATTTCTTTAAATTGTTGGCAATAACTAAATTTTTGATTGTTTGAAAGTTTAAATGTGAGGTTCTGTTTTATCAGAACGCATGTGCTGACTAGTCAAGTAGTCTTATAAAGCTTTATATCGTTAAGGTTCATTGGTAAAACAGAATGAAGTTAAATCCCAGTTTGGGGAAATATTATTATTTTAGATTTTCTTAATTGAAAATTTTTTTATTATTTTATATTGTTCATGTATTATTATTATAATATCTTTGATGAGATTATAATATCCAGATGTATCTAAGAAAAGCAAGGGAATGTTATCTTTTTTTAATTAATGAAAATTATTATTTAAGTAGGTTAGTTGTTAATGGATATATCAGTTAAGTTATTTATCTGTGATGTTGTATTGTTCTTGGTATCTGATTTAAGTAAGAAATGGTATAGATCACTTAGATTTTATAATGTCACTCTTAACATTTATGGAGAAATTGTTAAGGAAAATATATGACATTTCAATGAACTCTCTTTTAGATTTATTGTTCACACGGTGGATAATTGTAGTGTTTGTATAGTCCATGAGATGACCAGTGGAATGGACATGTTTGGCTAATGCATAGCGGTCAGGGTGGAGTCGAAAATCACTTTTGTGTAGTGTGATACATGATTTCAATAATTGAGATGTTTGGCCGATGTAGGAATTGTTGCAAGAGAGGCATGGATTGTTGTAGACAATGTTTCTAAGCATATCTATGGGAGTCTTATCTTTGATCTTAGAATAAAGATTATTAATTGTTAGGGCTGATCTACAAGCCACATTAAGTTTAATGTTGTTATTATTATAACCAAAGCCATTTTCAAAACTTTTCAGAATCCTTGTTAACCCCGGAGTGATAGCTCTGAAGTATGGTAATGAGAAATATTTGTTTATAAGAGTATCCGAGACTGGATTTCCACTTAAGACATCAGGATCAGCATGGTTAATAGCGAAGGAAGGTGAAGTACCTTCGTTATGGACAATGTTAAACAAAATCTTATTTACTAATGGCGTTTGAAATGTAAAGTTTTTGTAGGATTTGTAGGTTTTTTTGTATGAAAAGAAGGATCTGATAGTTTTATTACTCTATTTTTCACCTGTTTGATAAAGCTGACTTTGGTAGAATTATTATGGTAAGAGTGGTAGTTAAGGTATCTTCTAGAATGGGCCGGTTTTTGATACCAATCTATTTTAATATTGTTGTTTTCCCTGATCATTCTTATGTCGAGAAAGGGGACAAACAAATTACCATCTTCCCTCTCTGTAGTGAACTGGATGTAGGGGTCATAACTATTGAAAGTGTCTAATAGTTCATTTGCCTTGTCATTGGGTATAGCCAAGATGATATTATCAACATATTTTTTAATAAATGGAATTTGAAAGAATAATAAAGGAATGACTGAGTCTAACACATAATCCATAACGTAAGTTGCAACGATAGGAGAAATCTTTGCTCCCATAGGGGTACCGAAAATTTGTTGATAGAATTTTCCATTATATGAGAAGTAAGTGTTGTTATTGTTGAAGTAAGTAATGCGTAAGCTGTAGAAAAAATCAGTCATGATGTACGGTACTAAATTTTACGCCAGTTATCAAATGTTTGTTGTAATCCTGTAAATATGTACTAAGATGTGTGAGTGGAATGGCAAAAAAAGATTGATTAGGAACTCAGTGATTACTGGAAATCTATATGCGGCACTATATGATGTCAAGATGAATGAGTATATATTAAAATGTTTATGATACGTTCAACTCTAAAATGATAAGCACACAACACAAGTTTCATGTCTTCGGAAGGATTGAGAGAGGAAATATAAAGAAAACCTGGTGCAAAACAGTTAGAAAAGACATGTCAGTGAATGGAATTAATATTGGTACATCCAAGCTCCCAAAATAGAAACATATGAAGAAGTATAAGTATGAAACAAGCCTAAGAAAAAAAAAAAAAAAAACAAAAAAATACGTTATAACTTATAACTCATAACTGATAAATTTGTAATGCTATTCATTTGTAAATATTCATTTTTAATAATTTCTTAATAAATAAATCCTCTGGTCTACACAACATAATCCGAAGATATTACATTATCCATTACTGCTTGAGGAAGTTAACCGATGAATTTGACAAATATTCAAGAATTTATCACATTTAGCAAATTAAGTGGTGAATATCAATAATAAGCACTGGAGTAATTACACAAAGTCGCTGGATTAATCACAATTACCGTATCTTAGAGAAATAGATATATATTTTCGTCGTTGATCAGGCTCAGATTTAAACGGTACGTAGCGTTACAACTTAACTTAATGTATTGGTTCAGTATTTGTAAGTTTCTGTTGCTTTATAATATACTTCTTATAATAAATGCTTATATATACATATATACATATATATATATATATATATATATATATATATATATATATATATATATATATATATATATATATATATATATATATATATAGAATTTATTGTGTTGGAATATCGGGTATGCGGTCTGTAATTATTTAAAAAAAAACTCTTTTTTCTTTTAATCCTCTATATTTCGCTGATTTTTTGTCAGCTTCATTAGGAGACAACTAAAATATGATTAAAAGTTATATAAAATTAAGTTTAGAATAAACACTTACAGATTTAGAGTGGAAAGTATTTAAAGAAGTTGTTGAACATAATTTGTTCAAAACAGTACTGACAGTATTGGTTAAAAGCACCTAGGTCACTAGTAATTAAATATAAAAACAGAGCAAACAAAAAAAAACAAGAAACAATTAAAACACAATAAAATTACACATTAAAATATACAGGGTTATACCATATATTTATTTTTAGGTGGTCCAAGAATATGAACGAGCAGTTATATTTCGTCTAGGTAGAGTTCGAAGAGGAGGAGCAAGAGGACCAGGAATTTTCTTTGTGTTGCCATGTATGGATAGCTTTGCTACAGTAGATCTAAGAACTATTTCTTTTGATGTACCACCACAAGAGGTATGCAAGTGTGTATTTATATTATATTAAAATCCGTAAAAATTAAAACACCAAAGTAGAAATGAAAAATTTTTTGGTTTATGCAAAAATTGCTGCGATGAAAAAGATCCTAAGAGAGACATGGTGAAACTACAAATTGTATTTCACAACATATCTCCTCATCTATGCCAAACTATTTGGTGAACTGGTTTCTTGTACTCATAAAGGGTAAACCGAAATAAAAGAAAAGACAATGTCGAGTAGCCTAACCTATCGCAACATAACATTAAAATATCTCCAATAATAAAGTAATTTATTGTGAATTGGCTGACCCTAGATTTATATTTGGTATTGTTGGGCATTGAGTTTAGTTCATTGTTTGAGTGGCAAATACGTAGTTTCATCACATCAACTATTCTTTCACAATTGGTTTGATTTGGATTGTTGATTTTTGGTGCTATCAGAGTTTAATAAAAACGCGTAGGTCTTGTTCGTCAATCCTGGTTAAACTTACAACTTCAATCATCTTTTAATGGTAAAAGCAATCAAATGAATTTCAATAGTCTATAAAACATGCGTATACATCTACATTGATGTGTCTGCTTCGTTGTGTAAGCACGTTTAAAAAAAATTGTGCTTCAACTATTATATTGTGATATTTTAATATAATTTACTATGTTTATTGGAAATTAATCACAATTTTAGTTTAAAATAAGTTTATTTTGACGTTTAGATTTTCACATATGATTAAGCAAAAAAGAGCTTCTTGCGTTCCCAATCTATTGCTAAATAAGAACTGCGTATTATTCATTTAATATTAACATCTGTTGTAAATTTTTATTGGGATGATTGTTAGATAAATTTGAACTACGTGAGATATAAGAGTTATGTCCTTAAATCTTCTTGATGGTGGTAATCGCCTGTATCTGAGATCTGTAGCTTTTTTGTTTTTGTCTTTTGAGCAATAATAATTTCTTCCGTATTTATTTTTTTTTCATTTATGCCCTCTACTTGCACTACCAGTCAGTAGTTATATATAAACTAGAATCAGGTGAACTCAACACTCGACCATTTTAACATCAACTCCATTAAAAGAGCAATTAGAAAATAAGGAACAAAAAAAAGCAAAACAAGAATGAGGTTGAAAAAGTTAAACGAACAATTGGAGCTACTAAGATAAAAACAGAAAAAAGAGTCAAGAAGAAGACTTATGGCGTGAAAGTACACCAAACACGTAAAAGCGAACTATGTGCAGTATGCTCGGAGTTTAGATCAAATGAATGATGGTGTCGTCTCTGTTGTCTCTGGGTTCATGCAGACTGCACGGAAGCGGATACTGCTACACTTTATATTTGCTTAAACTGTAAATGTAACCAAAGAAATATGTATATTTTATACTTAAACCTAAGTAAACTTAACCATTGAATTTATCCCAAGTCATCGATAATTCCCATCCTTGATCGATATTATCTCCATCTCCATTGTCGATATTACCCGAATTTTTTGAGTTTCAAAAATATGTATTTTTAAAATATTTGTAATTATTTTATAATATTTTTTATGCAGTAATTGGTTAACTGAATCAACAAAATGTCCATATTAAAAGTTTCAAATTCGTAAAAGCTATAGCAAACAATCTATAACAGTTTTGTCTTAAATATTAGATATTCCCCCACCTTCCCCTAATCGACACTCATTATTTTTAGCTTCTCTGCACTTTTTCCTAATGATTTTATCAAACTTCTGGAATTCATTTCGGCTTATTATGTGATTTCGCCACTCATTTGTTGATTTGACAATTTATTGACGCTCATTATTTTTAGCTCTCTGCACTTTTCCCTAATGGTTTTATTAAACTCCCCTTATTTATTAGGACCATGATTTCTTGGTTCTTGTTATCCATTCTTTCTTTCTGTAATTTTTCGTGATTGCAGTCTTCTTCTGAGATCTGTTATTTTTGTTTTTGAATCATTTCATCTTTCTTAAATGTGTTCATTTTTTACTGGGTTCCCTATCGTTTCGATTTCGTTTTCAACCTTGAGACTTATATCTTTCTATGGGAGTTGCACAATGTCAATTTTTCTTGCTACTTTATCGAATTTCAGAACCTTTTTGAGTTTAAAATTTATTTTAACTGCATTGTACTCACCGTAAATGTCGACATTAAGGCCGACTTGCCAATTTGATTCCTGATGATTCTTAATCTAATGTCTCTTATTGCCAATTATTCACTTGTAATAAATTGTGAGATGTTTAAAAAACATTGGTCTGTTATATTGGCTACTAAATAGAGGTTGTTCTCTAGACAAAACTTTGCGGTTCTATCTACCCTGTTGTTTCTTGTACCAAGACTATATGTCCCTGTGTTGATTTCTTCAGCACTGCTGCTAATTTTGGCATTAAAGTTTCCTGTGTTTATTGCTGCCTCATCTGCTAAATGTATGCCTCCCTAGTGCTCAGCCTCACTGAAACCTTCCATAATATATCTATCAAAAAAATGCCATTAAATTTTTTAAAACATTTTTCTAATGAAGAAGATCTTTAACCCTATCGTTTTCGACATTTTTCAACCATCGATTTGTATCTCGCTAATGTGGAAATTTATTGATGACTCCATTGAGCAATTATTACTTTAACGAAAGATAAGTCATGACATTTTAACTACTTTTTCCTATCTCCTCTAGTTTTCGGTATACCATGCCAAACATACCGATTTGAGACACTAGGACAAAATTATATCTCTTTGACACGCTAACGCAAGATTACCTTTTTCGAAGGTATAACGCCAAAACATTTTATAACAAATACCACAAAAATGAATAAGCTTTTGAACCAGGAGCATTCATAGGCATATAATCTAAGTACAGCACTGACAGGGACAATGTCGTCCATGAGTATTTTCATTGTGAAAATAATAGGAAGCTCTTTATACAAACGATACGTATATCTGTCAAGCCCCAAATAAACAATATTAAACTCTTAAAAATTATGTCTAGCAATACATTTAAATTTTTTAGGCTTTGACCAAGGACTCCGTGACAGTTACCGTGGATGCAGTAGTGTATTATAGAATACAAGATCCTTTAAACGCTGTTGTAAAAGTTACTAATTATAGGTACGTAAAACCATTTTTTTTTTCCTTTAAAAGATCAAATAATATATCAGAAGTTAACAATACATTTTCAAAGGCACCATTTTATGAACGGATCAAGTCTTTTTAGCGTTACAGTATATTACACTTTTTGGCGGAAGACTTCAATTGCTACCATCAAACGTGGAGTTGTAATATTACTGATGGAGCAGTAGTAGCAACGTTATTTATACCTCATTTAGGTGGGGCGCCTCTTCAAGGTGTGGGCTTTCTTGCCAGGGAAAGAAATTATAAGAGCAGACTCCAGTCGCTCTTAAGTTGCAGTTGCAGTTAAGTTGCTCCAGTAAGTTGCAGTTCAGTTTGTTTAGGCGAGATGGGTAGACAAGTGACTTGCTAAAAGCAGTAGTCAATCAGTGTGTGTATGTTATTTTATTTATGTTTTGTGGTACGTGGTGATGTTGATGTTGAGGAAGAATGATAGCCATGCCATGCTGTTCTAAGAGGGGACCATTGCGTGTTACCAGCTATACTTTAGGAACGGCTCTTTTCGATTGAGCATTTTGGCATGCAGATTGTTACAATCTACGATTGTAGTCTTATTGGCGTCGCTTCTAGGATGTTGAAGTACTCATCAGAAAGTTCGTTTCCGGCCAAGTTGAAAAGTTTGGCCAGGAGCAAGGCAAGTTAATTCTTAGTGGGGTACCTGGTGAGTATGTGTCCTAGGCGGTGGCAAGGAGTTTTTAGAACCTCCTTTGCTCTGATGTTGGAGCCTTGCTATGGTGCGAAGGACACTAATGTAGCAGGGATTAATTTACTTTCAGCAATTAAAAATACCGATTTAGTTTTTCTTCATATTAGCGTGAGCACTTTTATGAATTTATTAAATCAAAAAAATGAGTCAGCAATAGATATTTATATTGTATTTCCTCTTTTGGCTACATTTTTAATTTAATTACTTGTTAAATTAACTGTAAATTAAAATACTTAAACATTGAAGTAAAACACTTCTGTTGTAAGTGGTATTCTTCTTCTTCTTCGCGTGCCATATCAGAACTATCCAAAGTTGGCGATCCCCATTGCGAAGGCTTCTCGATCTTCTACAATATGGACTAATTGTCCTGCATTTGGTATCTGAATCCATTCACGAATGTTTTTTAACCAAGAAACTTGTTTTCTTCCTACACCTCTACGGCCCTCTATTTTGCCTTTAAGGATCAGTTGTAAAATTTTATATCGACTTCCCCTTACTATATGTTCCAGATAAGACATTTTTCGATATTTAACAGTCTTTAGCAGTTCTCTGTCTTTGTTGACGCTCCTTAGTACAGCTTCAACTCTTCTTGTTAAAGGTATCTTCAACATTCGTCTATGAACCCACATTTCCAATGCTTCAATTTTGTTCATGATCGATACTTTTAGCGTCCACACTTCTGCACTATACAAAAGTACAGACCAAACATAACACTTAACCATTCTTTGCCTTAGTTCTAAACTGAGATGGTTATTGCAAAGATTGCGAACTATCGGAATAGAAAATGCCAAATTAAAGTTAAATTAAAAGAATATGAAACTCTATGTTGTGTATTTAAACAAGTAATTAAATAATTTTTCATAATATTTGTATATTTCTTTTTTTATTTGTCCTAACTGAACGAGCGACGTGTTATATGAGATTGAGTTTTTTTTTGTAATTTATAGTAACTCTACAAGACTGCTTGCCATGACTACGCTAAGAAACATATTGGGAACTAGAAATCTAGCAGAAATTCTTTCTGATCGAGAAGCCATCTCACATGCCATGCAGACTTCATTGGATGTTGCTACGGATCCATGGGGGGTTAAAGTCGAAAGAGTGGAAATGTAAGTATAAAAAAGAAAAAGATTATCCTATAGTAGTTGAAGTAAATCATAAATCTTCCGCCGCACTCTTCTATCGAAAATTTCCAGTTCATCTTCATCTTGCTTTCAGCATAGTGATACTGAAATTGCGTCTTATTAGTGTTTTTTACAATTGTATCTAAAACGGTGCTTACTATTAAAAGTTAGTAGTTTGTTCAGTTCAGTTCAGTTAGTTAATTATATTTAATTAATATTAAGTACAGATTGTCCATAAACAACTATGAAATAATTAATAATACAATAAATTGAACATATGTAATACTACTTAACAACCTTTAGGATAACCTACACATTATATATACATACATATATATATATATATATATATATATATATATATATATATATATATATATATATATATATATATATATATATATATTATTTGTAGTCTCAGCAATTGCAATTAATTGGTCTGTATGAAATAAAACTCTATTTGTTATTTCTCAATATTTCGTCACAATTTTGTGACTTCTTCAGGAGAAAACTGTAAATTTATTATAATTATTATATTATGTAAACAAAATGAATATTTCAATACTTACAACTTAAGATTAAAAATTTAAATTTTGATAACATATCCAATTAGATAAATGACATGTTTTGATTTTAATTTATTTGGGAGTTATGGCAACCACAATATTTTATAGAGTGAATTCCCATTGTACAATTTTTAGCGAATAAGTTTTAATAAACAATTACATGTTGTGACAGTTTTATACAAAAAATTCCTTACATAAAAAATTTAACAGACCAAATTGTCCCACTTTTCAAAACATTTCCGAACATTAAATTAATTAAATACAATCCACTTCTAAATTCAAGGTTGTTCTCAAAAATAAAAGTTAAAACTCCAAATTCACTAATGAGTAATATAATTTATAGAATAAATTGCAGTCAATGTCAAAGTTGTTATATTGGACAAAGTCAACAGTGGTTTAAACAACGTGTCACTCAACACAAAAGTGACTGTAACTTACGAAAAAACTCTTGTGCCTTAGTGGACCACCACTTAAAGACAGGACATAACTTTGACTTTAATAATGTAAAAATCTTAGAACAAATTGATAATTATAAAAATCGACTTTTCCTTGAAATGGTACACATTAATAAAACTCCAGAATCTATCGATTATAAGACAGACACCAACCATTTAAGTAATATCTACTGTAATATACTAAACAATATATGATATGATAGATCTTAATATCAGTATCTAACAACATCAGATCAATAACTGACTACGTACCATCAATTACATTTTATAGATCAATTTACCATGTTCCTGATTCTTTCTCAATATTCTACTTTTCCACCTTATTACATGGATAATACTGTCACAATATGTAATTGTTTATTAAAACTTATTCGCTAAAAATTGTACAATGGGAATTCACTCTATAAAATATTGCGGTTGCCATAACTCCCAAATAAATTAAAATCAAAAAATGTCATTTATCTAATTGGATATGTTATCAAAATTTAAATTTTTAATCTTAAGTTGTAAGTATTGAAATATTCATTTTGTTTACATATAATAATTATAATAAATTTACAGTTTTCTCCTGAAGAAGTCACAAAATTGTGACGAAATATTGAGAAATAACAAATAGAGTTTTATTTCATACAGACCAATTGCTGAGACTACAAATAATATTTAACACAGTACGGTCGAGAATAATTTGATAAATATATATATATATATATATATATATATATATAATATATATATATATATATATATATATATATATATATATATATATATATATATATATATATATATATCTAAACAATAAAAACTAAAATATGATCATGTACTAACCTTAGGCCAGATGCGTTTGAAGGAGTGTACAGATTCCAATATCTACTCTTCTACTTCTCACAAAGTATTTATCACCAATAAATAATGGCTAACCTTATTGATTACGTGGTTTAAGGCCTACAAATTGAATTAAAAAAATAACTAATAACCTAACAAGGTTACTGATTTTTGCACATTGTAATAGAATGAATCAATCTTGGTAACATAAATAATAGTTTAATATTTTATTTAGAAGGTTGAATTTTTAAAATTTAGCATGCATTGGTTATGAGGTTTTTATAGCTCCGTGGATGTGTTACTTAGGAGACACCTTTTTAGACTAAGCTTAAATGATAAGACTCTACTAACTATGGTATATTTATATTTAGAAAAGACGTCAGTTTGCCTCAACAGCTGCAAAGGGCAATGGCTGCCGAAGCAGAAGCTTCTAGAGAAGCTAGAGCAAAAGTCATTGCTGCTGAAGGAGAAATGAAGGCATCTCGAGCATTGAGAGAAGCTTCAGATGTCATCAATGAGAGTCCAGTTGCTTTACAGGTAAGCATATATTAAAAAAAAATTAACCCTTATTTTCTTTCTGCTAATATATTTGGAGCGTGACCTACGTTTGAATTAAGAGTGAAACTTTGGAAAGTCTCGAAATATACAGTTTGTAAAAGCCAAATGGAATAAATTCGTTATTTAGGTTATTGTGCATATTTATAAAAAATCCCGAAACACGATAAATTTAAATTATAACTTGACATTCTTTAACGTGAAAATGCAACCCCTACCTTCAATCCCCTTACAATGACAGGTACAACCCCCAATTTTTAAAATAGTAAGTATAGGCTTGTGATATATCTTTTGAAAGGTCTTTACATTCTTCATTCTAAAATGTTGCTTTTAAGTTTATTAAGATTAATTAAGATAAAATGAATTAAAATCATGTGGTTACCGAAATTCGCTACAATACAATCAAAAACTAAAATGTAATGCAAAACGTAATAAAATGTAGAACACGAAAAAGAACTATGAATGTTAATGAAGTAGATGTTCAAAATGTTCACCGCGGACGTCTTGACAACATCCTAATCTCAAATAAAACTGTCTTCTAACATTATTTAACATAACAGGCGTGATCGACCTAATCGCAAGCGTTATTCGTTCTCTTAAGTCATTTAAATCAGAAGGTTTATATTTGTATACATGGCTCTTCACATATCCCCATAAAAAGAAATCTAATAATGTTAGATCAGGTGATCGCGCTGGCCATTCAATCAATCCCTGCCTCCCTATCCACCGATTGGGAAATATTGTATCGAGGTACTGCCGGACATTAAGTTGGTAATGTGGTGGTGCTTCATCCTACGAAAACCATATCGTATTCGCTGGAACTTGAGGGTTTCCTGGATCAGGATATAAATTTGCCAACGTTGGAATGACATCATTTTGAAGTAGTGCCAAATAATTGTTGCCATTCAAGTTGCCCTCAATAAAAAAGGGACCAAGGATATTGTTTCCTACAATCCCTGCTCAAACATTAACCTTTTGAGGGTATTGAGTGTGTTCTTTTCTCATCCAGTAAGGATTTTCCGTGGCCCAGTAGCGGCAATTTTGCCGATTAGCATGACCGTTAAGTGAAAAACTACACTCATCAGAAAACATAACGTCTTGTAATTGGATAATATTGTTATCCAACATATCAATAATTTGCTCACACAAAAAATGTTCTCCTACCAAAATCGTCTTCCATGAGCTCCTGAGTGGGTATCATCCTATAGGGATGCAATTTATTTTCTTTTAATATGTTTACTATTGATGTATGGCTAGCATTGAATGTAGCGGATGCCTGTCTACTTGATGTATGTGAATTTTCCTGAAACTCAAGCAACACATCTTATTTGAGTTCATCACTCAGTGCATTGGCAGCTGCTTTTTTTATCTGCCTTACATGACCAAACTCGCGAAACTGCTTCTCTATTTTACTTATTGTTCCTTGGGATATGGGCGGTAAATTAGGAAATTTCTCATGAAATAGGCGAGTTACTTCCTGTTGTGTTCGGGTGTTATTTCCGTATCAATCATTTGTAAAACTGTTATTTGATGCATTTCCGTTAATCTAACCATTTTTTAGAATTGAATGGAACAAATTTTGTACTTAAATTAAAATACTGACAACTTAAATAAAACAATTTACTAATGCGTGTTAAAATATTGAATTGAATTGAACGAACTTTTTACTTAAATTAACGTTAATTTACTTAAATAACGTTGCCATGGAAATTCTTTAAAGTTTTTTAATGGTTACCATCTAAAAACCACATTGCTATGGTTTTTGTTCACTTTCTCATTATCAAGACCTAAACGGGAAATAAGTTT
Organism: Diabrotica balteata; assembly: GCA_918026665.1. NCBI lineage: Eukaryota > Metazoa > Arthropoda > Insecta > Coleoptera > Chrysomelidae > Diabrotica > Diabrotica balteata. Next base: position 25,670,096 of record OU898278.1, read on the forward strand.
TTAGTATATTTTAGCGAATTTCGGTAACCACATGATTTTAATTTATTTTATCTTAATTAATCTTAATAAACTTAAAAGCGACAACATTTTTGAATGGAGAATGAAAATACCTTTCAAGCGATATATCACTAGCCTATACTTCCTATTTTAAAAATTGGGGGTTGTACCTGTCATTCTAAGGGGGTTGAAGGTAGGGGTTGCATTTTTACGTTAAAGAATGTCAAGTTATAATTTAAATTTGACGTCTTTCGGGATTTTTTATAAATATGTACAGTAACCTAAATAATGAATTTATTCCATTTGGCTTTTACACACTGTATAAACATATCTCCCACCCTCATCACAATCTACAAAATCGATATAATAGGACTATTTGTCTTACTTTCTGGTATATTTACTGGTTGTAATGAGACCATTTGTAAGAATTTTGTATATGAATAATACTTTATTGGTATCAATACAAATATTTATTTAAAATTTTAAATAAATCCGGTAAATTAACACTAATATAACAATATATATGTGTGAATAGTACAAAATCAGAGGATAGAGAAATGCCCAGCGGATGAGCTCTAACGGAACGGCAAAAGAGCAAGATACGGGCTACAGAGATGAAGTTTTTGATAAGAGTTAAAGGTGCTACCAAAATACAGAATAACGAAAACATATAAGGAACGAAAGAACTGAAAATACAATCCACATTGGAGTTTATAGAAAAAAGACAGCTAAGTTGGAGGGTCAATTACACCGGATAAAAGATAACATACCAGTTAGAAGAAAACATATTAAAAAACGAAAAAGAGTCCAAGACAGGCATACAATAAAGTAATCGAAAATAATTGGAGAGACGAGGAGTGATATGGATAGTTGCAAATATCTTGACACGAAACCGCAAAGAATGCAAGAGATTGTATAGTCTTCTCTTTCGAGCTTATGTTTAGGAGGAAAATATGCAGCTGCAATGTTAAGTATATATTTCTTAGTTTTAACACTGATATAAGCACATTGTATTTTTTCAGTTTTACTTTTTTCACATCTCCAGTAGAGAATACTATTTTTAACAGCGACAGCAGCTGCACCTCTGGCTGAATTTTGTGGATGTATGGCATTAATTGATTATACAAGGAAAACCCAGGGCAAGGGAAGTGTAGGAAGAAGAAGAATCTCATGGTTGCGTAGCTTGAGGGAATTGTACGGATTCACATCAATTGATCTATTCAGAGCAGCAGCATCTTAGATCAGAATAGCCATGATGATTGTCAACCTCCGTCGCGGAGATGGCACGTGAAGAAGAGAAGATGGCATTATAGATTTTAATAATCTGCATCATCATCATTGGCTTTTACAACGCTTCGTGAGTTTTTGCCGCGTTTACTATTGCCTTCCATTGATTCCGATCCTGTGCTATTACTTCCCATGGCCTTACTTCCATCTTCTCCAGGTCTTCCCTGACTGCGTCTTTCCACCTTTTTCTAGGCCTTCCTGTCGATCTTTTACCATCTGGTCTTTCCCAAAACACATTGATAATCAGTCTGTCGTCATCACTCCGTACCACGTGGTCTGCCCATCTTAATCTATTGGCTTTTATGTATCTTACGATGTTTCCTTTCCCTAAGAGAGTCTCTATTTCATTGTTGTATCTGCTCCTCCATTCATTTGTCACGCTGTTCCTGCAAGGACCATATACAATTCGCAGGATTTTGCGTTCCCATACTAATAGCTTATTGATTTCTTTTCTTTTCAGTATTCGTATTTCAACCTCCCGTTTTCCTGTGTTTTCACTGGTAATTGTTGCTCCTAGGTATTTGAATTCTTTGACCACCTCAAAATTATGATCGTTTATGGTAATGTTTTGTCTTATTCGCTGTCGTTCCTTTTTTGATACCACCATGTATTTAGTTTTTTCTTCGTTTATTTTCAGGCCTACGCTTAGTGTTGCTTCTTCAAAGTTCGATACTATATCCTTAACTTCCAGTGTTGTCTGTGCTACTGCATCTACATCATCTGCAAATGCGAGAATAATCTTTGCTCCTCTGGCAGTTATGTCTGGTTTGACTCTGGTATAGATTTTTCGCATTGCGTATTCCAATGCTAGGTTAAATAGTAATGGGGACAACGGGTCTCCCTGTCTGAGCCCGGTGCTTATGCCGAAAGCCTTTGAAGTTTTGTCTCCTATTCTAATTTGTGCAAAGGAATTGTTGACACATATTCGCGCAATTATGGTCAGCTTCTTTGGTACGCCCAACTCCAGCATTGCACTCCACAGTTTTAAGCGATCTATGGAATCATATGCTTGTTTGAAATCTATGAAGATCTGGTGTACTTCTTTATTATATTCCCAATACTTTTCTAGCATTTGTCTGATAGTAAATATTTGGTCGATTATTGATCTTCCAGGCCTAAAGCCGCATTGGTAATCGCCAATAATTTCCTCTGTATATGGCAGTAATCGTTTTAGTATAACTGAAGCTATGTATATCTTATATGTAGTACCTAACACGTACCTAATATGTAGTACCTTATAAGCCTAATAAATGATTGTCTACTTAGATGTGTTTCGGCAATTCGGCATAGATCTATTTTCTGTATTTAAAGGGTTACTAATTGTAATATAATAGGATACAAACAGACTGCCGACTGACATATTATAAGTATACATATAATCTAAGAGGTTTTTACAATAGTTACAGTTCAGCCAGATTCAACTAAAGCTATCTTCATAACACTAATAACTCTGGCTGGTGTTGTAAGAGTCCATTTGTATTCCATTAGAGATATCCTAAGGTCCGGAGGCATTATAGTCTCACTAAGATCGGCTTATGATGTTTTAAGTCTACCCAGTCTTCAAGAATTATATATGGTGATATTATTTATTTCTTCCTTTTAATCTTAATGTATTAAAAACTACTCAGTTTTTTTTGTATTTAAAACGCATTCAATGGATATTTAGTTAACCGGATTTAGAGTTGCATTTAGTTGATGGAGATTTATTTTCTGCGATATATTCATTGAATTTATAATGTACTTTTTTATACTTTATTATATGAATTTTTATTTGTGCTCCTATATGACCTCTTTTTAATAAAAATGTCAGTTTATCTTGACACCCCGTTCCCATTTCATTTATTTTGTACTATTTTATGTCGGAATTACCTTTATAAATCTTGATAGTTTTAATTTAACTCTAAGGCCTTACTTGATTACATTAGTTAGCCCGAAAATAGTGTCGCTTCCTTTTTGATAACGACTTTAAAAATGTCATTTTAGTATCCATTTTACTTCTAGAACACAAACTACCACCTTTATTTTAACTTAGCCCTAAATTTATGTAAAGTATGTATTTTAAAATGCAAATTTTATGTTTTAGTTATACATCCATCTTTGCTTCAAGACCGAGTTATGGTAAAACTTTGTCTTTAGTGCTTCTCCGTAGAACTTGAGAGAATACATTCCATAGTTACATGGACTAATAACTATAAAGAACACGTGGCAAACTTTATCAATAACTATTTATGAGGGCGTTAAACTATTGTAATTAATTTATAAATGGCCGTAAGCAAAGCCATAGGCCATTTTGATCAGTATTGGTGTTATTGAAATATTGAGATACATATATAAATATATGCAACTTAATACTGTATACACGACTGAACAATTTCAACTATAAACTTCTAAAGAGATGTATATAGAAATATCTGAAAATTATTAATATAATATTTAAGTGATTTCATATTGCTCAACAGTTTTGTTCTGATAATTTTCTTTTTATTATTTCTTTTAGAATGTATTAGTCATTACATTGACAACTATATTAACTCATTTAATTTATCTACCGATTCTCTACACAACTTTATCGATGTTTTATTGGTTAGCTGTAGCTTGTCTCAAAGTTAGAGTTTTTTTTGACTTCCCACTTATTTTTTGATTTCTATTATTTCATCAATCATACTTGTAGACAATAATATTTTACATTATACAAAATATGACGGAAAGGCTTAGGGTATCACGTCGAAACCTATCATCCTTGTCAAAGACCTCAAAATTTCCTAACCCATCCTAACATCCGTCTATCAACCCGCACAGGCCAGCGTGGTAGGTAAACGGCCACGAATCCCCGTAAAATGAGAAACGATGAAGACGCAAGGCCCTTAGTCTCCGGCAGTCCCTTGAAACTAGGCTATGGTAGCAGTCACGGAGGTAGAGGGACAGAGGGTGCTAATAATCTCCGGAGTGGACCAGGCTACCTATACAAACGACGGTATACCGATATAAAACGATACAAAACGCCAAAAAATATGGTTAATGGCAACATATAACACCAGAACATTGATGGAGGACAAAAAACTTAAGGAACTTCAAAACGAACTGAAACATATAAAATGGGATATACTTGGATTATCTGAAGTACGGCGAAAAGGTGAAGAACAAATGGTACTTTCGTCGGGAAATCTATTTCACTAAAGAGAAGAATCTTCTAATTCTAATGGTGGCGCCGGATATTTATCTTATCTACAAAGTAAACGAAAAAATTTGATTAAAGATCATCTTATGGTAAGTATACGCACCTACCAGTGCCCACACAGACAAAGAAGCTGAATGGTTCTACGATGACGTTAACACTGCGATAGAGGTAACCACCAACTATACCATACTGATGGGAGACCTAAACGCAAAAATAGGCCACAAGCAGGATGATTCGGAGTTTGTACTTGGACCTCACGGATATGGCGAGAGAAACAGAAGGGGTCAAACTCTTATAGAATTTCTTCTGCATCACAGACTATATGTCATAAACACCCATTTTAAAAAAAGCCCCCGAAGAAAGTGGACTTGACAATCATCAAATGGCTTGAACAAGAACGAAATTTACTTTATCGTTACTAACAAAAAAGATGCTGTTCAAGACGTAACTGTATTAAATCAATTTTCAATCGGAAGTGATCATAGAATGGTTAGAGCGAAGGTAGTCTTGAACGTAAAGAAGGAACGAAGAAATATGGTAACAAGAACTAAACATGTTACGTTCCCTGTAATTACTAACTTAAGGGCATACCAGGAAGAAATAAATAGAAACCTTCAGAATGACGTGCAAGATGAAACCGATATTGAACAACTTAACGAAAGGTTGATGGACGCTCTAAGTAAAGCACATAAGAACTGTCAAGTTAAGCAAACAAGGAAAAATGAAAAACTTACACAAGGTACAAGGAACCTAATGCAAAATAGAAGGGAAATGAAAGATAACCACACAGTGAACATCGCAGAGCTAAGGAATTTAAATAAAACCAGTTCAAAAGCTGTAAGGAAAGACATAAGGGATTTTAACACTAAAGAAACAACGAATACCATAGAACAAAATAAAAGCCTTAAAGTTCTAAAACGAAAGTTGAAGACAGAACTAGGAACATTTATAAGCTAAAAAATAGACAAGAACATGCTGTATATAAAAAACAAAATATTATGAAAATAATTGAAGAGTACTATAGAACATTATATCGTCGAGATGCTCACATTTCAGAGGTGGAAATCCCAGCAATACAAAATCAAGGATCAGAGAAACTTCCAGATATAACCGAAGATGAAATTGAATCAGCGTTGAAAGGTACAAAGGGCAGCAAATCACCTGGAAAGTATGGCATTGTAAGTGAAATGCTGAAATTAGGATGTGAATGTGTTATAACAGCTTTAAAAACCCTTTATAATGCCTGCCTCTTTGAAGGAATTACACCAAAAAAATGGAATAGTGCCATTATGATAATATTGCACAAAAAAGGGAAGTAACAGAAATTGGAAACTACAGACCTATCAGCTTGATATCTCATTTATATAAGCTCTTTATGAGAATAATTACTAACAGACTGAAACCTAAGCTGGATTTTCACCAACCATCAGGGGAGGCCAGATTTAGGAGTGGCTTTGGAATGAATGACCACCTATAAGTAGTAATAAAATCTTTAATAGAGAAAGTTACAGAATACAACAAGCCATTGATAATAATATTTGTAGACTTTAAGAAAGCGTTTCACTCAGTGCAGCATAGCTCTATGTTAAAAACTCTTAAAGAGTGAAGTATTGATCATAGGTGCAGATCGGGTAGATCATGCCTGCCAGCTTTAACATCTTTAGGGCTCGTGTACACGATTTGAACTTAAAATTAATTTTTCCAAAACACAATATATGGCAAACCTTGTACTGGTGAAAAAAATCTCAACTAACGGGACGTTTAATTGAACAGGTGTATAGCTATAAATATTTGGGCCACGAGATTAAATTAGGAAGAGATAATCAAATAACGGAGCTAAACAGGAGAATAGGACTGGCATGGGCGGCTCAAGGAAAGCTGTGAGAAGTCAGATCAGTCAGATCAGATTAGATATTCCCATGTGCTTAAAAAGGAAGGTCTTTGATCAATGTGTACTCCCAGTTCTAACGTATGGAGCAGAAACATTAACCCTTATCAGAAAAGTAATCAATAAAATACAAGTAGCACAGAGAGCGATGGAGAGTCAATGCTGAATATATCCCTCAGATACAGAGTATCAAATACAATAGTTTAGAGGAAAACTGGTGTTACTGACGCAGTTCAAAGGATTACAACATTGAAATGGAACTGGGCGGAACATGTTGCCAGATTAAAAGATGAAAGGTGGACGAAAAAAATTCTGAAATGGAGACCTAGACACGATGCTAATTGTAATCGAGGACGTCTTCCAACAAGGTGGTCAGATGACATTAAGCGCATTCAGCACAACTAGATTCAAGATGCTTAAGATGGAATGCATTGGAATCATTTACAGGAGGCCTATATATATATATATATATATATATATATATATATATTGATCGACCTCTCCCAGTATCTGTTTTCTCAATATCTATTTAGCATCGGATCTCGTCTATTCAGCTCTGCCTTAGTTTTTCTAGTGGCCGGCGTCCCGCCATAGTTCCACTAAATATACTAGGTGTTCTTTCCTTATCCATTCTTATAAGTGGCCTGACAAGGGCAATTTTTGTTTGTATTTTTGTGTAAATGGCTGTAGACGTTTCTTTGTAATATTGATATAGTCGTATAGTATTGATGAAGTCGTGGTTGAATCTTATTTTCCATATACCATTGTCGAAATATTAATAAGGTTTATTGTTTTTTTCTGTCATGACCTGGTTTATGTGCACCTGACCTGCAACACGTTTATTTAAGGTTCTGGCATTCCATAATCCTATCTGTTATTCCATATTTCATTGCCTAAGTCTCCTCCGATCAATTCCTCCTGTACTTCGAGTCTCATCTGTTGATTCGTTAACTACCGTATTTTTCCAGTAATAAATAGTTGACCTATCGCTTAACTCCTTTTTGAATGACTATTTTGTCATTCCTCGTCGGTCCTGACCCTACCTTCCACTTGGGGTTTGTTACCAAATCTTTGGTAAGGTTGCACATGTTGGCCAGAATTCACACTTGTGATTAAGCCATACTTCTTGTAGGTGAGTATAGGAATTGAATAGGAATGGCTAAAGATGTTATCAGAAAGCAATATCTTGTATTGAGTAAACTAATGAATGATTTTTGTTTTTCAGTTGCGGTACCTGCAGACCCTCAACAATATATCAGCGGAGAAGAATTCGACAATAGTATTTCCCCTACCGATTGATCTCATCAGCTATTTCGTCGACGCCAAGAGCCATAAATATTCAGGAAATGATAGAGCAAAACACACGATTTAAAATATAGTTTAAATGGTTTGTTGTAGTATTTATAATGTTGTTTGTAAGTAAATGTTTAGAATGTAAAAAGCGTGTTTTATTTCTACAAAAGAATTGATAGGTATACACGATGCAGTGATCTGTCTGATGCAGTGATGCAGGAAGAAACTTCTGTCTTGGTCTTGTAGAAAAATTTTCTTTCTTTAGTTTATACTGATGACCTCTGAGGCGTTTATCTTGATTTATGATAAATATTTCATCGAGGTTTCCAAAATTGAATTTCAGTATTTTAAATGTTGTAATTAAGTCTCCACGTTGTCGGCGAAGTTCAAAAGTAGTTAGGTTAGCCATACTAAGTCTTTCTGCATAAGATGGTCTTCTCGGTCCCAAAGAAGTTCGAGTGGCTTTTCTTTGAACGTTTTCCAACAATGTCTTGACTCGAACAAGATCAGGATACCATGTTGGTCCAGCGTATTCAAGTATGGGTCTTACTTACAGAATGTAAAGTTTACAAAATGATTGCATTGAAACCATCCGAATAAGATACAGTCTGGAGTTTGTACGTTTACAAATAGAGGTAATATGGTCGGACCAAGCTAGGCTGCTGTTCACGATAACACCAAGATCGTTATACGAAAATACAGATTCTAATGGTTGCCAGTTAACAAAGTACGGCACAAGTGGGTTATTTTTGCCAATTCGAAACACTACACATTTTTCCGCGTTTAAGGGCAGTAACCACTGGGAATACCAAGTTAAATAAAGTCCAAGTCCATTTGGAGGGTTAGCTGGTTTGTGTTTGGATTGGCATATATTTTTGTGTCGTCAGCGTGGAACGATATTTTGCTTAAGACATAATAAGGAATATCGCTGGAGTAAACCGTAAAAAGCAGAGGGCCAAAGACAGAACCCTGAGGCACTCCACTTTCCACTAACCTGTCCCGTGAGAAAAATTTGCCAACTCTAACTTTGTAATATCGATCTGTCAGAAAATCATCTATCCAACGAAGTAAAGTACCGCGAACTCTGAAATGTTCTACCTTATGTAGAAGTCTGCGCTTAGGCACCCGGTCAAAGGCTTTAGAAAAATCTAGATAAATAACGTCGACCGGCTGCGAACTGTTAAGGGATGACGTCCAGTCGTTAACACAATGTAGGAGATTGGTTAGAGTAGAGCGACCAGAGACAAATCCATGTGGTTGTGTTGGAATAACATGTTCCTGGAAAAAGGAATTTGGTTATCTCCTCGGAAATAATGGCTTCCATAACTTGAGCAACTACTGGCAGCAAGCTAATCGGACGATAATGGTTGGGGTCGAGTTTGTTACCTTTAAAAATAGGGGTAACGGAAGCTAATTTCCAACTAGGGGGTAAGGAGTTCTGGATGAAAAAAGTTTGCATAATTAACGTTAGGGGTATTGCAAGCGTGTATGCGCACCTTTTTAACAGTTTTGGTGTTAAACCATCTAAACCAGGTGAAGCGGCCGTGCAAAGAAGATAAAACAAAAAGAAACAGGAAACACCTGTAGTAATTAAAAAAGGATGCCACTTCGAGCTGCCTAATTATAACCATTACAACAGCTAGTTGTAACTATCGAAATAATTATTAAAAATGCAAAACATATGTTTTTCAAATAAAACTCAAAAAAGGTTAGTAAAAAAATAAACAAAATCTAAAGAAAAAAAATTTAACATTTATTGTTGTGTCACCACAAACAGTTACAAAAGTAGGACAATGCAAAAATATTACATCAATAGTCGCAAAATACAAAAATACAAAAAATCTTACATGTCATCCGTTTACAAACTCTAGGAGTTGGAGATACTACATAAACTTACAAATGTTACCGCATAAAGGTTTACCTTTTTTTAAAAAGTCATAAATTAACATTAAATTTAAAACAGAAAAATTAAAATGACAGCTAAAGTCAAACCTTAAAATTTACAATATTAATTATGAAAAATTCTTAAATTTTAACGAATGCAATTATTATTTAAAAAAAATTGTCTTTACTTTAAAATTTGAAACAAAAAGTTACCTGGATTTTTCAATAAAACACATTTTCTGTAACTGTTAATGGAACTACAACTGGAAATATAACTGGGCTTCACTCTCTGTATAACGAACACACGAACAAATTTATCTCCATACTACCAAAAAGCCTTGGATGATAACCAGGGAGAAACAAAACGAGGATGGAAACGACGATTCTTTCAATCCTCACTTAAAACTGCAAACTGTAACCACCAACTTCACACTGCTACACATTTTCTATGAAAAGGGGCAAAAACAGAAAACTTTACAAATTCAACGTGAACTTGGACATAACGCTGAAGACCACCGCTCTTGATCGCGGCTCCAACGAGAGTGATGAAATTATCTTTAAAATTAATTTGCATGAGTTGGAATAAACAAGACGCTGGGTATAAACAAAACACAACGGAAATTAAGACGTAAATTATTAATTTGAAAACGCAATATCGGGCGGTTTGAACAAAGAAATATCGAGGAAAAATACACAGCTGCGAAATAAATAAACAATTCTAAGATAGTTTATATTACTTGGTGACGCTAAGAGGAATTGAAAATACTTTTTGCGTATTTTAACTTGTACGATAGTAAACTGAAATATACTAAAAATACTCTTCGATTTTTCAAACATATATGAGGGGATTTCAATATATTACATATAAGAGGGGATTTCAATATACACCAAAAAATCAACGAATTTGCAAATGCTACAAAATATACCCTTAAAGTTCACCGTTGTATCATTCAAAACACCTGAACACCAGTTTGCAAGGCAAACCGACTTGCATCTGGAGTTTCTATTTCTCTTGTTATGATGCAAATTTAACATCAGTTTGATACTAATAATCTCTTTTTATAAAAAAAAAAACAAAACTGGAAACTTTGATATTACGAGAATATGGGAGTTGATTCTTTCGACTTCTATATTTTCGACTTTATACTTTAACCACTTTGCTAACTAAAACCAAAGCTTTCTGGCCTAAATTATCGTTTAGACGAAACACGGCAGGCAACATCCCACCCTATTCATGTTTATCGGCATACCGATTTAGAACATCCTAAAACTTTAATTAAGCAAAATAGCTGCAGTTCTCAAAGAAAACTTAAATGTTCCGAAACTTTGACGGCTGTTGGATTTGAAGCATAATCAAAAACCGTTTATTTAGCTTAACATCTTCCATTGTCGAAAAGCTTGTTCTTGATGTGCCTCGTGCTCAAGTTTTGTTTTACTTGAAATGCTTATCGAAGAGTTGTCTTTCACACGAAAACTTTTCTAATATTCGTCATTATACATCCACTTCTCTAATTAGAGCTGTTAAATCTATACCAGAGGCGTACTTGCCTTATGGTAAGTATTTGTTTATTGCCGTCCCTAATTTTAATGTATAATTTTAGCGTCTTTTTAAATAATATTGTTGCGCCCATCTTAAACAAAGTGTGTATGGACTACACACTTATTTTTATATTTTCCTCCATTTTCATTTGTTTGTCTTTTACTTCTTCTTTTAATTTTTTAAATTCTTATACCGACTACGCTAAAATAGATGAAAATATATTAAAATAGAAGGACAAAAGACAATTTTGATATAAAGAGTAGTACCATCTTTATAAACATAATTGAATATTTTGTTAATCATTTTTCACATGCATCATAAGAACATATTTTAATAAAAAGTTAACATACAAAAATACGTTAGTTATGAAATTGTGATAGACAATTCCTTTTTTCATTATAACATAAAAATACTTTACACTTTATACATTTGGTGTAAGTTTTTTTTGTACATATTTCACACTGTTGGCGATATTTTTGCCATTCTGGCTTATGTCCAATGTTGTCCGTACGCACAGAATTTAACGGTATCTCTTGATGTCTTGCAGGAGATTTTTCTTGTTCTTTTTGTTGGTGTTGGGTTTGTTCCATTGGTTAAGACAGGTGGAGTTCCTTGACGACTAGACGTTGGAGTTCCTTGATGACCAGATGTTGGATTCCCATTTTGTCTTACTGGACGACCTCTCTTTCTTGGTAGTGACTTCGCAAATTTACATAAATGTTCAGAAACGGCTTGTTTAAAGTCAAATAATGGCATATAGCAATTTTGTTCATTTTTTCTATGCCAGAGTATCCATGCGTTTACAACACATAGATCCAACATATGAAAAAAATTCGTTTATACCATTTTCTTGATCTTAGATGGATTCTGTAAAGCCCCAGCATCGAGTCTAATAAGTCCACTCCTCCCATCAGCTGATTATAAACTTCAACAGCTTGAGGGCATGGAATCTCTTTGTACGTTTTTTCTTTTCTGAAGTACCTACGTTTTGTGGTTCTAGGTTCACTACCAACGTAAGTTGATAACATATTTACTGGCTTATTATCGAACCAAGTTATTAAACTTATGTTTACGTCTTCAACAAGGGCAACTTTTTCTACAATGAAACCACGTTTTTTTTTCTTTAGTTCTTTCTCGGTTGGGATTCCTGAATTTGAAACACGGTTTAATCGAACCGTACCTAAAGGTAACAATCCATTTTTTGTAAGATAAATCTGTAATTTTGGTCTATTAAACCAGTTATCGAAAAATATTTTATGATTAACGTTCTTCGGCACTGTCTCTGCCAGTCTAGTGACAACATTTCCACTGACTCCTAAATCAGGCGCTCTATTTGGAAAAGTATTGCTTTGTTCACCAGCAAAAATGTCAAAGTCATAACTAAAGCCTGATACACCACTAAGTACTTGATTTTTGTATCCCCACGTGAGGTTTTGCCGGATTATATTGTTTGAGGTGGTGGCGGCATTTCGTAGGGATAATTTGTTCGTCAACAGCTAGATGTTCTTCCTTGGGAACCAGTAAAAGCCGTTGTTTAATCTTGTCTAATAGAGGTCGAATTTTGAACAATTTATCATGGCCTGGATTACCAACGGGAACGGAGTTACTATTATCACTAAAATGAAGGTGTTTCTTTATAATTTCCCATCTATTGCAGGTCATAGATTCAAATACTTGTGGTTGACCTAGAGTTGCATTCCAGTAAAGTCTCGATGATGGTTATTTCACCAATGACATAAATATTACAGTTCCTATGAATTGCCCCATTTCGTTTTCGGTAATATTGGCAGGTTTGTTTATGTTATCCTGCAGAGCTTTTATGTTTGATTGTTCAACAATCATGGATATTAATTCTTTTGGAAACAAAAACAAGAAAAAATCATACCTCATTTAGCATAATTAAAGCCGCTTTAATTGTGTCGCAAATTCCTTGGCAGAATGTAGTAGGATTTGGTTACCAATATTGAAAGAGGAAGTTATTAATAAGAAAATACCAGTATTAGTAAGTCAGTAACATATAGAGGATACATCATTTATGTTTTTTAAATAACGAAACATATAAAATCAGAATTTTGGTTTTTATTGAAGGTAAACTAAATGCACGAACAAATACTTACCATGTCGGGATAGTATTATGAGGTTTTTTTCCTGGTTTTTTCCCTCATAATTTTCTATGGAATCACTAACAGGAGAATTTTACTGTCATCATGTCATGTGTTTGTCTGTTTAAAGACGAATTATATGCTATGATTTTTTCTGACGGATGTTCTCAAGTTAAAGTTGATTTCAGGTAATCGAATGAACTATCTTATAAGTAAAGTCGTCCCAGGAGCGCAACTCAACAATATTGGCAATATCATTTTAAAGTCGTCTACTTTAAAATGCATAATGTACGTCTGAATTGTCAATATAAATGAGTCAGATAAAATTAAATTATTAGAAGAATTTTTTACTATGTAACAAAAAACAAAATGTGTTTAATTTACTGTTTGTATTTTGAGAACGATTTCCGAAGTGGAAATTGAAACGTCAATAAACGTATTTTTATCTTTAATTGTGGCTTATTCCCAGTTAAATAGTAGTTAATTTAAAATGCCACAAGAAAATAGCTTCAGAACAATATAAATAAATAATATTATTAATATTGGGAATTGTGGAGTTAATTTAATTTTACAGGTAGAACTTTCAAATATACAATATTTTAGGTTTGCTGCTTTAACTTCATGTGAAGTAGAAAGAAGTTTTTCAGCATATCAACAATTATTATTAGATATACGACACAGTTTTTCTGTAGTACATTTAGAGAAACATTTAAAATATATATATATATATATATATATATATATATATATATATATATATATATATATATATATATATATATATATATATATATATATATATATATATATATATATAACAATTTATTGTTTTGGAGTATCAGGTATGCGGTCTGTTATTAAAAAAAAAAAACTCTTTTTTCTTTTATTACTCTATATTTCGCTGATTTTTGTCAGCTTCTTCAGGAGATAACTAAAATATGGTTAAAATTTTATGTACATAACAGGTGATAATAAACAATGAATTTACTTACAGATTAAGAGTTAAAATATTTAAAAATCTTGAACATAATATATTCAAATACTGTCTAATACTGTCAGTACTGTTTTGAATATATTATGTTCAAGATTTTTAAATATTTTAACTCTTAATCTGTAAGTAAATTCATTGTTTATTATCACCTGTTATGTATATAAAATTTTAACCATATTTTAGTTATCTCCTGAAGAAGCTGACAAAAATCAGCCAAATATAGAGTAATAAAAGAAAAAAGAGTTTTTTTTTTAATAACAGACCGCATACCTGATACTCCAAAACAATAAATTGTTATTTACGTTTCGGTCGATAATCCTACCAGTTTTGCTATATATATATATATATATATATATATATATATATATATATATATATAGTTTAAACTGTAATAATAGTATAATAAAAAATGATGATGATGATGAATGATGATAAATCAAAGAATAAAGGAATACAATGATGTAGATAATACAAATTTCACTAAAAATATTTATTGCGACTTTATATTTTAGTGTATATTCTAACTGTTTTTTGTGCATATTTTAGGGTTTTTTAAGTGCGTATTTCCCGAGCTTTACAAATTACCCTAATTTAGATACATTAAAGTAATACTTTTCTTTATATTTTCATAATTTGTATAAATGTTTAAATAAACTGTACGAAAGATCCGTCTCATCTAAGCCAACTCCCGAAAGATGTATAATTCAATGTGTACCAAAAACTTTTCCTAAAACACCTCAAACCCCCATTGCGCCTTCATTAAGTACGCCACTCTATAATTAGTGTTGTCAACTTCCGAGAGTACACCTGAACAATGCTTTTAGAAGTTGGTGGCACGTCTCAAATTATGGGCATAAATCTTAACACTAACAACAGATGTTCTGTTCACATAATATCCGTTTGTTTTGCCAATTTTAGTATTTGTCTTTTCTGGAAGTCTCGTGTCGAGATAAAGTGGAAAGTGCATATTTATTTTATTTCTAGGATTGACTCAAATGAATATGTGTATCATAAACCCAATTTGTCATTAAAATTACGAGAACTCGCAAATACGCAGATACTTCTCAAACACATAAATTTCCTACAACAAATGGGTAATACACTTGAGTGCAAAAAAATCTCTTGTTTCAATCAAAAAAGGTGTAAATTTAAAAATATTTACCGTATTATTAACAACCTCATTATTAAGTTTGAAAAAAGTTTGGATTTTTGGTAAATGGGGTGACATATTACAAATAAATAATGCAACACGTAGAGACGGGGTCAGAATTTGACCCATTGAAATCGACACGCACCCACTTAACATATTTGGTTAACATCGTAAGCATCAATTTCCATAGCAACCCACTAATACATCAATCAATTAAGTTCGCAACTTCACAACAAATAGATACCACATCCGTCAAAGCAGCTCAAGCTGTAGCATTATTGAGAGAAGACCTGAGCCAGATAGCCGTGGCAAATCAACTAAATTTAAGCCAATCTGCTGTGTCCCGAGTGTATCGTCGGTACTAAGATACTGGTGATTATGTCCGCCGACAAGGAGGAGGTCGTAAATAAATAACAACAGAGAAAGATGATCGATTTCTTGTATCTAAATCTCTGAGAAATCGATATTTGACTGGTGCTAATCTCAAAGAAGAGCTTAGAGAGGTCCGAGGTGTGGTTACCAGCGTTTGGACAGTCAGAAGGAGAATGAAAGCAGCCAACCTGACACCAAAAGGGGCAGCTACTGGTCCCAAGCTAACTGCAGCCCAGAAGCAAAGACGACTAGAGTTTGCTCGCGAACATCTGGATTGGGACAACTATCAATGGAGTCAGGTATTATTCTCCTACGAAAGTAGGATCTGCCTACAGGGCAACGACAAGTTCATATGGAGGCGGTTTTTGTATGTTTTGGACAGGCATTTCCATGGATGGGAAAACCGAGCTGGTTTTCGTACCTGGTGGAGGACGTGGAGGAGATTTAACATCGGATCATTACATCAGAGATATTTTGGAGGAACATGTGGTTCCATACGCGGGATTTACTTGTAATGCCTTTATTTTATTGCATGATAATGCACGATGTTATACCGCACGAGTCACCACCACCTATCTGACTGAGATCGGTATACCTACAATAAATTGGCCTGCGTGGAGTCCCAACATAAATCCAATAGAGCATGTTTGGAATGAGCTTAAACGAAGGGTCCGGGGAAGAAATCATGCACCAAGAAGCATATTGGAATTGAGAGCTGCGCTTAATGATGAATGGGAAGCAATGCCTCAAGAATTTATTAGAAAAGTCATCTGATCCTTGCGAAATCGATTGGAAAGTGTAATAAGGAATAAGGGTGGTAATATCAGATACTGAAAAACAAAAAAATTCATTTTGTAATTGATAATGATTTCTCTGTTCATTACGTCTTTCTTGGGATATTTCCAATGATGAATATTTGAGAAATTCTGTTCGTATTGCATATTGTTTTTATAATGCGTCTTCCAAATAATGAAATAGCAGTTTTTGTAAGTTCAATAATAAAGTTACTGTTTGCACATTACATTTTGTTCTTTTCATACTTCTTACATTAAAAGAGAAGGAATCCTCAACTATCGCTTTTGAGTCGATTGTTTTGAACTCAAGTGTAGATGCATTTCTGGATGAGATTCGCATGAAAAACAAACATATCGACACCTACCACGTAAAGTATCGTATCCCACAAATTTCGGTTTTTTACTTTTTTTTTATTTTCATACTTCTAAACATGTAAACTAACGTCTGCAATAATTAAAATTTTAACATATTTAATAGAAGGCCTCCAAAATTAGAATGTAAAATGTCATATGTTTACTTTATTACAAGTATACAATCGTATGTTCTACTTCTTCTTCTTAAGGTGCCTTATCCTTAAGGACGTTGGCCATTACATTTGCCCATTTAATCTTATTTGTAGCAGCCCTGAATAGTTCTATGGAGGTCATGTTCGTCCATTGCAGTAGGTTTTTAAGCCAAGAGTTGCGTCTTCTTCCTGGTCCTCTTTTGCTATTGACTTTGCCTTCGATTATAAGTTGGAGCAGTTCATACTTTTGATTTCTTATGATGTGACCAAAATATTGTGTTTTCCGTTCTTTTATTATAAGCATAAGCTCTCTTTCCTTATTCATCCTCCGCAAGACATCCGCATTTGTAGTATGGCTCATGTATGATATTCTGAGCATTTTTACGGTAACACCAGAGTTCGAATGCTTGGATTCTTTTTTGTGTTGCTTCTGTTATTGTCCAGGCTTCAACACCATAAAGCAAGGTGGAGAAAACATAGCACTTAAGTATTCTATTTCTCAATGAGATGTCCAGCTGGCGGTTGCATAGAACTTTTTGCATTTTGTAAAACATTGTACGTGCCTTTTCCAGGCGTATTCTTATCTCTAGTGAGTGGTCCCAAGTTTCATCAAGATTACTTCCAAGGTACGTTGTTCTTGTTACTCTTTCCAGATCTGTTCCGTCGACATTGACCTTCACCCTTCTGTTTTGGTGCTTGCTGATGACCATCGTTTTTGTCTTTATATTCAATTTCATTCCAAATTCTCTACAGGCTGTCGTTACTCGGTCCATTAAGCGTTGCAAGGCCTCAGCATTATGTCAGTATGACAGTGTCATCAGCATATCGCAGGTTATTTATACATTGCCCGTTTATAATTATACTATCCTAGGTGCCTTCCAAAGCTTTCTGAAATATCTTCTCAGAGTAAACATTGAACAGCAAAGGTGATAGGACACATCCCTGTCTTACTCCCTTCTCGATATTGATTTTTCCAGATGTTTCGCTTTTTATACTGATTTTAGCCTTTTGTTCTTGGTAGAGGTTTGAAATGATCCTTAAGTCTTTATCGTCGATATTACATGACCTTAAAATATATATTAGTTTATCATGTTTCACCAGTTTAAACGCCTTCTGAAAGTCTATAAAACACAAGTATACATCAGAATCGACATCTCTACATCTTTCAACTAGCACACGTATTGAAAAAAGTGCTTCTCTTGTTCCGAACCCATTCTTAAAACCAAACTGAGTTTGACCAGTGTGTTCGTCTAGTTTATTGTATACTCTATTGTGTACTACTCGTAGGAAAAGCTTCAACATATGATTCATCAGGCTAATAATCCTATGGCCTTCACATTTCTTGGAGTTTCTCTTCTTTGGTAGTGGTATAAACACCGATGTCAGCCAATCATTTGGTATTATGCCTGTTTCGTATATTTTGTTAAATATATCTTCCATTACTTCGATGTGTTCGTCTAGTAATATCTTTATTATTTCAATTGGGATATTATTCATGGGATATTATCTTCCCCAACAGCTTTTCCGTTCTTTATCTGATTTGCCGCTTTGATAATTTCTTGCTTTGTGATATAAGGTCCAGTTGATGCATTCTGCATGTAAATGTTCGTCCACTCTCGGTCTTGAAACATCTCTTCCACGTATTCTCTCCATCTACCTATTTGATCTTCTATGTTCAGTAGCAGGTTCCCATGTTTATCTTCGATAAAGGACGTAGGAGTTTGTTTAAATATTTCAGCGGCTTCTTTTACTTTTTTATGTAGATTGAAAGTATCATGTCTCTGTTCCAACTCTTCAATTTCTTGGCATTTTTCACTTAGCCAGGTTTCTTTGGCTTGTTGGGTCTTTATTCGGATATTCTTGTGTATTTGCTTGTATAAATACAAGTAAATACACATTATATGTTGTTTCATTTTTACCTCTATATTTTCTTCTTTCGTCCATCATGTTTAGAATTTCTTCAGTCATCCATGGTTTGTTCTTTTTTCGTGTATCTTGTTTGAGGTAGTCTTCTGTTACTCTTGTAAGTGTTTCCTCAATATAGTGCCAGTCTTCCTCGGGAGTTTGTGTCGATTGTACTGTTCTGTTACTCAAGTTACTTTTTTTTTAAATTCCATAAAGATCAGGAAATTGGAATACTTAGGGCACATCATGAGAGGTGAAAAGTACGAACTACTAAGGAATATAATGCAGGGTAAAATCAAAGGTAGAAGAAGCGTAGGAAGACGTAAAATCTCGTGGCTACGCAATCTCCGTGAGTGGTTTGGATGGAGTTCAATTGAACTATTCAGGCGAGTAACCAATAAAATTATAATTGCCAGAATGATTTCCAATCTCCGATAGGAGTGGAACTTGAAGAAGAAGAAGTTACTCAAGTGTCTATGTATTTCTTCCCGTATTTTATTACTAGTGGATTCTTCTTTAAGCTTATCTGCGTTAATAGCTATTAATTGCTTATTTTTTTTGTTCTTTTAAATTCTATCCTAATTGTTGCAAGAAGAAGATTGTGGTCGGTGGGGATGTCAGCTCCGGGGTATGTCTTGCATGCTTTTATTGCGTTTTTGTATCTTTTGTTGACCATTATGTAATCGATTTGATTTCTTGTGATGCGTCCTTCTATTCCATCTGCTGGAGATTTCCACGTGTAGAGACGTCTAGGTGGTAACTTGAAAAAGCTGTTCATTATACGGACATTGACACTGACATATGTTCTACTACTTACATTATCCGGGGATGAAGGGCCAGCGTACGTGGTGAATAGTGAATTCACCTAGAATTTTCCCGTGGAGGGGTTTTCGTTGGCCACCGACATTTTTTTTATGTTAGCTCTACCATTTTAAGTTGTTAAAATTTGTGAGTCACAGTATAGGAATAGTGCCCGGAGGTTGAAGGTTTAACCCCCAACCCCCCCTTTGTGCGCCGCTGGGGGTAAAGAACCAATTTCAGTATTCTCTTTATTTTTACAATTAATTCGTAAGTTTAATAATAGTAATACAAGTTAATACAAGACATGTCGTCTCAAGCACATCGAATTATTAATCTCATAACAAAAGAAAAACAAAGTGATGCAATACGAAAAAAAGAAACCATAGAAAATTCAAATTGTGGAAACAGCAATAAAGTTAAAGCAACGTCTTTGACTGAAGAAAGAAGAAAGTGAAAGAAATAAAGGTATGTATTATGTAGTGTATTGATATTATGTAGTAAAATGAGTATTGTAATATAAACGTGATAATTTTTATCTTTACCGACGAAAAATATCGCATATTACTATACTTTTTTCCATAGCTAATGTTAAAGTGCTGCTATAACGACTGTTTTGAGTAGATAAAGTATCACTTTAACCACAAGGGTAGATAAAGTGACACTTTAACAGCCAGAGTAGATAAAACGTTTTAACTTTTTTTATTCAATAAAATGTACAAATTAAAACAGATTAAGGATTAAAAACAACTGAAATTTTACAATTAACATTATTAGAAATATCTATTTTTGGAGCATCACAACTTGTACTCGTTTGCTTAAACACTTGATTCGAGGTACTGGATTGCTTTTCTGTAACATTTGTTTGACATTTGTTGACAAAGTAATTCATATCCCTAGCAACGGATTAACACAATTGAGATTTTTGTGCTAAAAATTTAAATTTTCTTTGAAATTCTATTTTTCACCTAAACTCGAAGTCTTGCTATAGAAAAAAATGTTGTACTCCACACGACGATAAAATCGCATTATCTTCTCAAGCATAATTAGCGTCTCGACTGACGTCTCGACGCTAAAAAACGCTCTCGAAGATAAAGTACAATTTTATCGTCTTGTACAATAAATAACTATTACTTTGTTTGCGCTATTAAAAAAAATGTCGTGTGTGTTAAATAAGATATTTTACACCAGAAAATAAATAAAAATTATATCGTACGTACAGGATACGATGTTTTACGTTAGCGCTTCTTATTGTTTTTTTTACCGTATCTACTACTTGCCATAGATTACTTTAGTTCATTATACGTGTCAAAAAATCATTAAATTTAACTTATTTCATTTTCTTTTTGCAGAATAATCTCTGCCATCGAAATGAGTGCAATAGAACAAATGTTATTGCAATTTAATGTTATGTTTTATGTTTATATAGTCAAAGTTAAGTACATCGGTTTTTGATTTTTGTCGCTGAATTCGTTTTAACCTTAGATACCATATCATATCTGCTATGAGTGGTTGATGATCAGATCCAATATCTGCCCCAGGATATATAGTAACTTTTTTGACGGCATTTCGGAAACGCTCATTTACAAGTATATATTCTATTTGATTTCTTGAAGACGTAGAGTTATTACCATCATCAAATGAAGCTTTCCAATTGTATATTCGTCGCTTGGGTAGTTTATACCAGGTGTTTGCAATGATCATATCGTTTTCTTTACAGAATTCATACAATCTCTGTCCTCGATCGTTAGGTTGTCCTAAACCATAAGGACCTACAGTCTGACTTCCCCAATTTTTGCATTGAAGTTGCCTATAATATATAAAATTTCGTTTTTATTCAACATCATATTTAATATGATGTTGGATATAATACAGGATAAGGCATCTCCCTGTCGTAGGCCCGTTCTCGCATAGATTGTATCTGTTAGTTCGTTTTGAATTCGAATTTTGCTTTGTACTGTAAGTGTTTCTTTTACTATATCAATAAGTTGAGTTAGAATATTAAACTCTTTCAGTGCATGGATCAGAAATTCTCGATGAATGCTATCATAGGCAGTCTCAAAGTCAATGAAAAGATGATGTGTGTGTGTGTGTGTGTCTATATTAAATTCATAGTCTTTTCCAAGATTTGCCTCAAGACGAAGATCTGATCTTAATATCCCCCAACTATTTGTTTTGCATATGGTGTCAATCGGTCACACACGAGTATTTTATATGACACAGTCAGTAGCGTTATTGCCCGGTATACACATGTATAGTAATCGTCTTATTATGTTTATATCATCTGTGATGTCATATTAGTTAGAAGTGTCAATGAATAAATTTAAAACAATGCCAAAATCAATTATCTTAAGAATTTATTACTACAAATTAAAATAAAACAATGGATCATCATCCCTATTGAATAGTTATACTAATAAAAAAATTGGCAATATTATTGTGTGATTTTTTGCAAAGTTGTATCAAACATCCTGTTTATTTAACATGCGCCTCAAAAGTATTTCACCGAAGTATTAAATTTGGAACAAAAAAATTAAGAGCGAGTCTTGACAGGTACACAGCAGACCCACTCTTTAATCCTCCTACGGGAAACATAAAAGTCTAAACCGTATAATCCGCCGACATCTAACGTTCTCAGAGAAGCACCCCATTAAACTTTTAAAAAAGTCAACGTATGGCTCGTCTAAATAAAAAATACGTTATTCTGCGGTTATAAATGTCGGTGTCTACTTTTTATTCCCTTAAAAACATCAATTTGATTACTTGAAATGCCTCCGAGTAGGCCTCTGGAAGTTGCGAAACGTTTCAGTAACAGATGCAAATAACGCGACATTTTATTCAAATAAATCAAACACGAAAACGTCCATTTGTCTGCACCCTTTTTGTGAAATTGAAAATAAAAGGAATCATCTAAAATGCTTGTTTTAGCCTGGATTTTTAGAAAGAACTGTATGAATTAGGCTTCCTTTGCGGGAAATGTGAGAAAAGGTGCTTTTATATTGTTTTTTTTCTTCTAAAATAATATGATTGTCGACAAAAAGTGGACTTTTATTAACTACTTTTGAAATGGATCTCTTTATACTAAATTTATGTTTAAGATTAATCTTAAAAGCAAAAGTAAAATACACTGTTTGTTCTATTTGCGTATTCTATCTGTGTGATATATTTCATAATTTGATTTGAATTATAGTATAGCAGCAAATCAATAATATTTGTACAAAAATATTAGTAAAATAATTAAAGATGCGATGCAGGGAAGTAATTTTCACATCGTAGCAAGATAGCAAGAAAAATAATACCGGGTATCCCCGAAAATAGTGCGTTCCTTAAAGGTATAGGTAGAAGGCACCATTTATAGTAAAAAAGTCTTTTTTCTAAATTCAACTTTTTGACCTAAAATGAAAATAAATTATGGTATGCAAAATAAAATCAATCAATCTGCATTGATACCAATCACATAGATTCTTCAACTATGAGTTCTGCCTTCGGCCAACAGATCTTCTTCCTTGAATCTTTCCCTGTATTATAAGTCTCAAAATTTCATATTTTTGTTTGTATAGTGGTGATTAGTTCTGTTTCTTTATTAACCCTCTCCAGTACTTTTTTATTTGTAATTCTATCAGTCCATGATATTTTCAATACTCTGCGGTATAACCAGAATTCAAAAGCCTCGATTCTTTTTAAATTGCATTTTTTAATGTCCAAGTCTCAGCTCCATATAATAATACTGAAAATATATAACAGCGAATGGTACGCAGTCTTTTAACGTTTATGGTAATTCCCTTCTCAGCACTATTCATACTTAAGCTTTCGATAAGATGTTGTAGATCTTCTATACTCGTTGCTATGATGACAGTGTCGTCTGCACGTCGTATGTTGTTAATTAATTTTCCGTCAACGGTAACTCCCACTTATATTATTGAGCGTGTTTTGGAAAATTTCTTCAGAATAATTTAAACAAAAGTGGCGATAAAACACATCCCTGTCTAACCCCCCTACAGATCTTCATTTCTTCTGAGTGTTGCCCATCAATTTAAACTATGGCACTTTGGTTCCAATATAATGTTTGCTGGTCGATTAGTCTCACATACTTTTTGTTAAAGGCAAGAAAAATGTCTTGATAGACATATTAATCCTACAGGGAACACGTGAAAAAAATTCCATCATAGCACACGTTAGGTCTGAGGGGCTTATGGGTAACAAGTTTTAATTAAGAATTATGCAGCGATACCACAAGTAGTTTATTATTATAAAATATCAGAAATACATCACTAAGTACATTAAATATTACTTACTACAGTGGGTTTATACTGGAAACTTAAAATGCTAAAATCACAAGTTTTTGTTAGAATTATGAAGTCAGAGGTTTTCAATACAATTCGGACATACGTATTTAGCATGTTGCAAACAAATGCAACAGGTGCAGTTTTTACAATAATATCTACTTTTTATATTCTTGCAAAATGTATTTTCTCGTAGTGGTTGAAGGCTCAAAATTATTCTCTTCTATTGGTTCCATTCCCGCAAATTTTATTGAATCGTTTCGGGTTTGACGTGGCAAATACATGTTTTCAGCTCTTTCCATCAAACGGTTTTTCATCAACTGCAATGATAACTGTTTTAAAAAATGTCGTTTAGCGAGAGTACTATTTTTGTTAGAATTATAGAGTGTAAAAGCATTTACACCAGCTCCATTCAGCATTCCATAAAATATGATACATAACTGATCAGTAGAATCTAAACCTCCTTTGTTTACATTATAGAATGGTATAATCTCAGGTTTCTTTAATTTAGCTGTTTATTCATCAATGTTTTGGAATATATGAAGCAATAGTAACGTTTTCGGTAAAGCCCAATAATGTTGAATGTATGTCTCTATTTTAAGGTTGAATGAAAGCCGGTGGTAACTGTTTCTTATTTTTCCGTATAGTTCCAAAAACAGTTAACTTATGATCTTTAAGCATCTTTTCCTTTTCCATTATTTCAATTCCAAAAACCAATTATCCATCGTAACATTTCTTCTGGAATTAAAAATGGGCTTACAAAATCGTTCTAGTATATCGTTACTTTTGTTAAAAAATTTGGATCCTCCAGCTGAAGTCCTGCGTAAATCTCCAGATGGACGGTGTAATAAGTTCTTGTATAACCTTAATATGATACAACAACTATAAACTTCACCTTTAGTAATTTTAAATTAATAAAATTACCAAAACGGCAATTATGTTCTTACGACAGAAGAACGTTCTAAAACGTAAAATACGTGGCACTTTATTCGTCAAGCAAGTAATGCGAATGAATATGTTAGGCCTGTCAAACCCACAGCACCCTAACTCTAACTAACTAATAATTTTAATTGATGCAGAAATCTATACTGCTTACATAGTAAGGAAGGTATACTGAACATAACAATTGTAGATATAAACTGGTGCATTTTATCGCGAAAAATAAAACGTCATAGCCTGATAGGCCCAACATATGCTCTGTAGGATTCAGGAGTGGCCATCAAGGGATCATCTTCTTAACGGCAACTACCATATCTATCAAGAAGGCAAATCAATAGAAAGAGCAATGGACGAGGTCGTTTAGAAAGTCAGTCACTCTTCACTTAATAATGAAGAGATTGTGTTAACCGCCTTTCTAGATGAAGAGGGCTCATTTGATTATACACTACCAAGTTCTCTTTATAATGCAGCAGTATGTATGTAACAGTATATCCAACAAACTAAAGCTTTTATATGTAGGTTAAATAGATATAGGAAATCATGGGACATGGAACCCAAATAGACGTACTGGCTATACAAGACAGTTTAAGACGGCATTAAAGGAATTGATATAGAATGGAATTCACTTAAAGTTAGCTTGGAACAGTGTTTGGAAACGTCATTTTTGAAAACTGTAACCTCTGCGCAGTTGCCTTTCACTTGACGAATCGTTGAAAATCTAAAAAACATCAGATTTTTAACTATTTTAAAAAAAAAATTTTTTTTCATCATATTTTAATACTAATTCTTCTATTCCCAATGAATACAAATCCAAAGACATAAAAATTTTAATTTTTTTACAAAAAATGTACTTACGACTACACTGGTTTCGTTTATAACAATATGTCAATATGATGGGTTTAAAAATCGAAAGTAACAATTATAAATATTTAAAATCGATTTCCGTTTAACAAAATTTTAAATTACGGCAAAACTATCAGTTCTAGTTATAGGACATCCATATACCATTCGAAAGTAGAATTTTTTTAAATATATTTCATTAATATACAGGGTGTTCTATTTAAACAATGTTTATTAATTAATCATCAAATACATTCGACCAATGTCCAGCTATTTAGATGTATGAGTAATTTTATTAGAGTTGCTTAAATAAATTAAGAATGAGTCATCTAAAGTTTTACATTTTAAGAAAATTCGACATAACTCAGAACACTCTGTACGTAGGTATAAACTCTTATAAAACTATACCTTATTTTCTGCAGACAATAAGAAAACTGTATATTTCAGAATAATTTTAAAATGTAGCCTTTGTCAACCTATATACAATACATTTAAAAAATTTTTAAAATCTTCTACCGTTTATCTCTCGTCTCGTTAGTCGTGACTCACCCTGTATATATATATATATATATATATATATATATATATATATATATATATATATATATATGTATAATCATCAGCTGCTTTAGAACTTTATCGGTTAAGAAGTGATAAACGAGAAGTTTCTGTTTACAGTAATTTCCTGTGAAAGTTTAATTTAGATTTAGGATGTCCGAATCAGACGGTAGAGAAACGCCCAACTAACTTCCTGATCCGGGAAAGTTTTATATTAAAGTTGAAGTAGATATACTGATTTGCTTTTCAGACTTTTAAAACAGCAACGACATCAATTGAAATATCGAAATTAAATTCGTAAATTTTACGAATAAATTAAGAAGGGTACAAGTATTCATTCATTTGCAAAATTTATTAGTTCGGACGCAGCTATACTTGTGTATTATTTAAAATAAATGGTTATTTTTTGCATTGTTTTTATTTATTTTTATTGTTATAATGTTTTTATTAACATATATGTTTAGATTGTAATATACTCTATAAACAGGCATATTTTAAGTTTTAAATGGAATTAAAGAAACGTTATCATACTTGTTCTTATATCAAAAACGATTTTTTATTATTTATTTGGGTCTGTTTATTTTTTTCATTATATATATATATATATATATATATATATATATATATATATATATATATATATTGTCATACTTATGACAATATGTCATAAGTAAATACTATGAATAAAATACTGAGATTGCTTTGCATAGAGATAAATCCCTACATAATTCAGTAATTTTTATCATATGTAAAGGCGGGGATTTGTCATACTTCTTCTTTCCCAACCAAAGAAAATAAATAAAAAGATCCATCGGAATAAAATTTTAAAATATCAGTATAAACAAATTGTATATAGTAATTTAAGATAAGATTTAGTGTAGATAAGAATAGAAATTTGTTTGGCAAACGACCTTTTCCGTTTCCAACAAATTGATCAAAAAACCCCTTTGTTTAGAATTAGAAGACATTTTACCTGTAAGTTAATATTTTCATTGTTTATATAATCGAGTATTAAATGACCATATTCTAATCTTTTGAAATATGTATAAATTGTGTATTGACAAAACCAATTTTAAAGTAAGCTATTTAGTTTTTCTCTGAAACAGAAAGTAGGCTTTTCCAAAATCATGGTAAACAGAATTTGAGCTTTTGATTGGACGGTCATTTTTTGAATTGGAATTTGTGAGCCGATTAGGAGGACCGGAGAAGTTAGTGATAATTTGGCCATCGAAGGAAACAGTCGTTTGTCTCAAGATAGGGTGTGGTTCGTGAATTTGGATACCAGCATTGTCAAAAGAAGTGAATAGTGTTGCAGAAGGAGATAACAAGGATTAAAAGAGGTCCGTGTATCTACCGTGGGCATTTTGTGAATTATATATGAAAGTAAATTTTACAGCATCAAGTTGACAAAAGGAGGTCCTTGTGTCATAAATAAGTAGCTGAGTTTTTTGGAGAAGTGGTCTTCCAATGGTTTTTTGTTCTTTCTCTCTTTTTTTCCCAGGTACTCTTACGAAGCAATATTTTTGACTAGTCTATCACCTTGCATTCTTTCTAGATAACCGAGCCATTCTAGTCTACGTTTTTTCACCACTCTTGTTATTGTAGAGTTAGCATACAAATGGTACACTTCTGCATTAGTTCGTCTTCTCCATTCTCCCTCTACTAATTTTTCACCAAATATTCTTCAAATTATCTTTCTTTTCCATGCTTCCAATGTATTCTGTATGGTTTTGTTCATAGTCCATGCCTCGGCAGCGTATAGCATTGTGGGTCTAATTATAGTTTTGTATACTCTTATTTTTGTATTACGAGATATATCTTTGGCCTTAATTATTTTGCTCATGGCTCCAGCACACCTGTTGCTCTTGGTCAGTCTCAGGTTGATTTCAGTTTCTTCTTTACATGTCTGATCCATAAGAGTACCTAAGTACATATATTCATCCATCTTCTCGAATTCTACATCTGATCCATCCTCCACCTCCAATTTAAAGGATCAACTGGTGTTAATTTCTTTTTTGCTCGAAATCTCCATGTACTTCGATTTATTAATATTAACTTTCAGTCCCATTTTAGAGCTTTCCCGAATCAATCTTTTTGTTATATCTGATAATTCTTTTTCATTTCTTGCAACGAGAACCACATCATCAGCGTATGCTAAGCAATGGTGCTCCTTGTATAAAATAGTTCCGGACCTATTTATCCCACTACCTCCTTTTTTGTGTATAGAAATTATAATCGACTTATTTCATTCTTGAGGCATTTCTTCGGCATCCTATACTTTTAGTATTAGCTCACCAAGTTTGTTTATTAAGGCCTCTCTTCCATATTTTATGTTCTTTGCCACAATGCCGCTCTCCCCGGGGCTTTTTTGATCTTTTATATCTTTTATTATTTATTCAATTTCTTCTCTTGTGGGCTTTGGTATTTCTTCTATTACTATTTGAGATCACCCTAAAATCTGGGCACACTCTATACCAATATAATTCAGAAGAGAACCACGGCTAAGGAAGAGTGGCTTTCATGGTCAACCGAAGAAGATTCGGTGGAAGAACTAGATTGTGAAATAGTCAGCAGTGTCGGAAAGAGTGATATATCTTGTATTAAACTAAATAAACGATATAGCTTACAGATAATAAACCGCTATGTTCCAACTTCCATTGCGGATGACGAGTCAATAGACAACAACTCTACGAAGATATAATGCGAGCTAAAGACCTAAAAACACACACTATGTTATTATCACCGGAGATTTTAATGCCACAATAGGGGGGCGAATACTAGGCGACTCAGACTACATAGGAAATTTTAGTCTAGGCAACAGAAATACTACAGGAGAGACATTAGAAAATTACGTAAGCACCGAAAAAATGTTTTGCCTGAACACGTTCTATAAAAAACAAATACCGGACGGCCAGGTTAAGAATGAAATAGATTTTATCCTTTTCAGTGATAGATCAATATGTAAAAACATCGATGTGCTGAACAAATTTAACACCGGCAGTGACCATAGACTGGTTCGTCCCAATATACGTATTACCGTAAAGAGAGAAAGACGAAAACTATTAACAACAATCCCTTTATCGACGGCAGACATCTTAGCCAGTAATAAAGAGAAATACCAAGAATAATTAGCACGGAAACTAGTAGCAAATACCGTTGAGCACAAGAATATAGATAAACTAGCTGAGAAAATAACTAAAGACAAACAGTAACTAAGAAACTTTGTTGCAGAATAAGAAAACAAAAAGAAGATAAACTAAAACCCGAGACTCTAGAACAGATAGAGAAAAGAAGAAGAACAAACAAAGATAACCCGGACTATAAGGCGCTCAACATAAGTATTAAAAAATATTCGAAAAGACCTCAGATTTATAGAACAAATTAGATTCTTGAAACCATAGAGAACAATAAGAAGTCGACCGTGGGAAATTGTGCTCTCATAAGGAAGATATTGTTAGAGAAATCCGTAAATTTTATGAGAAGCTGTATACTTCTACTATTCCGAACCCCGGTATACCAACAAAACATATCTTAAATGTGGGCTCAGACGACCTCCCTGGAAATTAGAGCGGCCCTAAAACAAATAAAAAATGAGAAACCACCAGGAGAAGATAAAATTACTTGCTAAATGCTAGATGCTAAAAATGGGAGGCACTGCATTGGAAAAGGCAATGAGAGCATTACTGAATAAATGCCTATTGGAAAAACAAATTCAAAAGCATGGAAATATGCGAAAGTCATTCTAGTCCATAAAAAAGGAGACACCACAAATATAGAAAACTACCGACCAGTAAGATTATAGTCACAACTTTACAAACTACTAAGCCGAATAATAACAAATAGATTGGCAGCTAAGCTAGATGCATACCAATGAGTCAAGCAAGCAGGCTTTCTTAAGGGTTTTATCACTATTGATCACTTGCAAACAATTCGGACAGATATCGAAAAAACAATAGAGTACAACATACCACTACATCTGGAATTTGTCGATTATCACAAAGCATTCGACAGTATCGTGAAATGGGTTTTCTTAACAGCATTAGACGACGCCAGAGTAGATTCAAGATATGCTGCCCTCTTTAAAAATATATACGATGATGCTACTTTTCACGTAAAAATAGATGATGCTCTAAAAACTATGAAAATAAACCTTGGCAAAGGTGTGAGACAGGGTGACACCATCTCACCTAAGTTATTTACTTTGGCATTGGAAAAACTGTTCAAAAAGCTAAATTGGGCCGAAAAGGGATTAAAAATAGATGGAGTATATCTTAACCATTTGCGTTTCGCAGACGACATAGTACTAATAAACACAGATATTCATAAACTAAAATCAATGCTACAAGATTTAAATCACAAATCGAATCAAATAGGACTAAAAATAAATCTCGACAAAACAAAGATATAAAGCAATAGCTTAGAAAACATCACGATAGATAACATTAATATAAAAAAGGTAGAACAATATATATATATATATATATATATATATATATATATATATATATATATATATATATATATCTAGGACATGCAATTAAAAATGAAAAGGAAAATCAAATCCAAGAAATTAAAAGGACACAATTGTCACGGGCTGCTTTTGGTAAGTTGAACTTCATTTTAAAAGACAGAAAAATCCCAATACACTTAAAACGAAAAATCTTTGATACTTGTACACTACCAGTTGCAACTTATGGATTGGAAACTATGGGAATAACAAGAAAAATGGCAGAACAATTAAGAGTAACTCAACGGGCCATGGAGAGGGTTATGGAGAGGGCCATGTTGAATATAAGCCTCAGAGACAAAATTCCAGATGGCAATGGTTAGCACATGTAGCAAGACAAGACACCAACAGATGGTCTCATAAAGTGACATTCTGGAGACCTCGAGAAACAAAAAGAAGCATGGTAAGACCCAAAAAGAGATGAATAGACGATATAACAGCTGTAGCTGGAAAGTACGAGAATACTATATCAACGAAGACTAAATGAAAAATTAGAAGATATAATCCAAAATGTATCCGTGGAAGAAGTATATAAAAATATAATAGACAGTATACAAAAAGCTGCGAAAGAAGCGCTTGGTTTAAAATCCGAACGACACAGTAAAAAGCTATGGTGGACCGAAGACATAGAAAACCTAGTAATGGAGAAAAAGAAAGCGTACACACGGTGGCTAAGTACTAAACATCAAGTAGACAAAGACAAAGACAAGTATTTGGACTTACGAAGCACAACAAGAAGAGCAGTAATAACAGCAAAAAACGAAATGTGGGATAGGACATGCCAAGAGATCAACACTTACATGGGCGGAAGAAAGTGTTCAGAGACATGAAAACTTTTAAACAAAATAAAGAACACAGAAAGAAATACTACTTCTATCCAGTTAATACCAACAGAAAAATGGAAAGAACACTACGAGAGTTTGCTAACAGAAAGTAGAGAAGAATATACCGCACAATCACCAACGGAAGTATCAGTTGACGGCGAAGAGATAGTAGTGGGAGTTGATATGCTGAAGAAAGCTGTAACTGAACTAAAAAATGGTAGAGCTCCAGGCCCAGAAAATATTCCAGCAGAATTAATAAAATGTGGCACAGATAAACTATTTCTAGCACTTACTTGGTGTATGAACAAATATATAAATGGTGTCACACCACCCAGTTTATGGAAAGTAGCTTATATTTCTTCCATCCATAAAAAAGGAGATAAGTTGGATTGCTCAAATTACAGAGGAATATCGGTTACTAGTACACTAAGTACGGACGCATTCTTAGAAATCTCATTGAGATGGAGTATAGGGAACAAGAAGAAGAAGAACAGGCTGGTTTCCGAGCTGGAAGAACTTGCACAGATAATGTCTTCTGCCTAAAACAATTAATTGAAAAAAAATTAGCAACCAATTAAGAGACCCATCTCATGTTTGTTGATCTCCGTAAAGCATACGACAGCGTGCCTGTAACTAAATTGTGGAAATCACTACAAGAAACTAAGATTAGCTACACTTTAATCAAAGCCTTAAAAAATCTATATGAAAATTCTACATCACAAGTAAAAATTGGCAACACACTATTTAAAAAGTTCATTGTTAACAATGGTCTGCGCCAGGGCTGCTGTATTTCACCAACGTTGTTTAAGATATATATTGCAAAAGCACTAAACCAGTGGAAACGTAAATGTCACGGTATGGGTATAGACCTCGGAGATGTTTGTTAATATACCTTACAATTTGCTGATGACCAAGTCATCATAGCCAATGATAAAGACGATTTAGAGTATATGGCAAGAAAACTAAAGGAGGAATATGAACAGTGGGGATTGGAAATAAATGTAGAAAAAACTAAATATCTACCCATAGGAGCAGAGTTATCCAATATCGAACTAGAGAATAATGAAGAAATCACATCCTGTAGTGAATATACGTACCTGGGAGTAATCTTCGATAGAACGGGAAAAGACGATGATGAAATAAAGAAAAGGGTTACACAAGCTAGAAGAATAATTGGCTGCCTAAATGGAATACTTTGGAGCTCTGAAATAGGAATAAAGCGAAAATATAACATCTATGAGTCACTAATTAAAAGCAGTCTACTTTATGGAGCAGAAACTTGGAGAATAACCGAGAACAACAGAAAAAAATTAGAAGCTGTAGAAATGGATGTGTTTAGAAGATCGTTAGGTATATCCCGCAGGGAAAGAGTTCGAAATGAGGAAGCAAGACGAAGAATTGGAATAGATGGTTACTTAACAACAGACATTGAGAGGTAACTGTTGATTTGGTATGGTCATGTTCAAAGAATGGAAGACACAAGACTACCCAAGAAGATTATGCAGTGGGTACCACCAAACCGCAAAAAACGAGGAAGACCCAAAAAGACATGGAAAGAAGGGGTAACTAAAGCAATGAGTACAAGAGATCTTAGAGACGGCCAATGGGATGATAGAAGGACGTGGAAGTTAGGCATCAGACAACGTCGAAAGACGTTCTAAAACCGATATATATATATATATATATATATATATATATATATATATATATATATATATATATATATATATATATATATATATAGCTGGAAAGCAGTGGATGAGAATTGCAAAAGATAGGGAAGCGTGGAAGCAATTGTAGGAGGCCTATGTCCAACACTTGATAAATGAAGGCTGAACAAGAAAAAGAAGTAGTCGTTAGTGCTGTATCCCGATCCAAATCCAGCTTATTCTCTAGGCCGATAGAAGCCTAATTTAGCGTCCAGTCTTTTGTTGATAAATTTGTGAAAAATTTACACATGTGTGAAAGCCAACTGATAACACTGTAGTTTTTTAGATCTCGTATGTATTTTTGCTTGTGTAATAAAATAATGACTGTATTGTTCCATTAAAAAACACTTTTTCTTTGGTAAATGCATTCGTTGAAAAGCTTGACCAAAGCCTGAATAATTTTATTTCCACCTATGTAGTTGGATCGCTTCGATCACTATTCCGTCATCGCCAGAAGATTTTTTATTTTTCATTTAAAAAAGTGCCGTTTTGATTTTGTAATGAGTCATTTTTGGCATTAATTTTGTTCCCTAGTTTATGATTTTGGGCAGGAGCTGATCTTGCATTTCGTCGGTACCTGCAAAATAGTAGTTTTTTATTGTAAAACTTAAACATTATAAACTTTATTTATAAAGTTCTTGTATAGTTGTTATTACTCTAATAATATCGTTTTTTGATTAAATGGATATCAAATGAAAAGTTTATGTGATGCGTTTATTCCGCTTTTATTGCAGCAAAAATGACGTTATCAAAAATTAAAACAATAAGGAGAATATTTTGCACACCAGTTTAATTTTTAATTTGAACTAATTGATAAACCCAGTAGGGAAATATATGTCAAGATAAGAAAGCAGTTAAAAAAAAAAAATACGTAAAAGATTAAAATTAGGTTATGTTAACATACGTAGAACATTAACTGTTATTTTTTGTCATTTACAACTACAAGTTTTGAAATCAAGATTGAAAAACCACGACAACAAGTAACTCATTTGCCGAATTACACTTCGTTGGTAACAGCACAACACGTTCATTAATTAAATACCTCTTTGCAACGTCCAGTATTGAGTTAGTTGCACTTGAGTTGTTGTTTTTGTTTTAGTTCTCTCCGATCCTTGGAGACTGTGACTCTGTAGTTTGGTTCAAACGTTTTAGGACGGAAAATCGGTTAAAGGCAGACTTTACTTTTTCTTGTATTGAAGCCGAGAAAGCTAGGATATTTGAGATAAGTAAAATTGCATCAAGCAATACGTTTAAAATAAAAAGTAGGTAGAAAATATGTTTGCTTGGATTTTGAATTAGTTAGAAATTAAAATACTGATAAATATAATATCCAAAAACTGGAGTTTCTAAATCTAAGATGAGGAATTGTTTATGCAAGTTGTAATTCCTATAGTTGTTTTACTTGTCGTCTGTTTCAGAATAACATTCCGGTGCGTTTAAATTTTCCTCAAAATTCTTCTTAGTGTGCAAGACATTGGTAATCATCCCTGTTTGTTTTACTCTGTCTGAAGCACATAACTTTATGTTTAATTTTATCAACACAACAATGTGCAAACAAAACAATGTGCTTTAATATTTACACAACCTTGTAAGATTCTATAAAATAAATTAAAAAATAACGAAAAATACAAATTATCCACACTAAACAAGGTTTGTTTGAAAAGTGAAACTGACAGATGTCAATAAAATCTACGTCAACACTCCTGTGGTCCATTAACGGAAATGTTAAGGTGACATGTGATATATGACAGCTTGGATGGGCAGTCACAATCATGGAAATGTGATCTGAACATTTCGAAATTCTATGTAACTAATCATTGACCAAAGGTCCAACTGACACTACGATAGAAATTCAACTGATAAAATATGACATTTAGAATATTTTAATTAGATTGCATAATCGAGATCTCACACTTAAACCTGTCTATAATAATTATGGTGTAAGTTTGGGAGCAACAAGTGGACGTAAAGTATGAATGGAAAAAATAGACTAAACAATCAAGACTAAAATAGACTAAAGAACAAAAGGGTCTACCAGGCACTATTAATACTATAGGAAAGAAGAAATCTGACTATGAAATTCTTCTTCTTCTTCTTCAGATGCAAATCCACTAATGGATGTTAGCGATCACATTTTCCATTAATTCTCTATTTCTTGCAATATGTATCAGAGATTGTATGTCGTTAATCCCTGTCCATTGCCTTATGTTTCGGAGCCAGGACATTTTCTTGCGTCCCATTCCTCTCTTGCTTTCAATTTTACCCTCGATTATGGATAAATACCAATATTTAAGTTGGAGGAACTGGTATTTTTCATTTCGCATGATGTGACCTAGATACGCCGTTTTCCTTTTCTTGATGGTTTCGAAAAGTTGGCGTTCTTGGTTTATTCTTTTAAGGACATCTATATTTCTGATTTTCGCTGTCCATGGTATTTTTAGGATACGGCGATAAAGCCACATTTCGAAAGCTTCCAATCTGTTTATATCCCTCGTTTTGAGTGTCCAGCCCTCTACGCCATATAGCAGCACTGACCATACGTAACACTTAGTAAACCTTAGTCTCAGTTGAAGATCGAACTCTGAACAAGTCAGTACCTTCTTCAATTTTACGAAAGCTTGTCGAGCTTGCTCAATGCGACATTTTACTTCCCTGTCCGATGCCCAGTCTTCAAAAAGCCACGATCCCAGGTATTTAAATTTACTCACTCTTTCTATGGATTTACTATTCAGTGTTATGGTGGAGTTTTCAAGTGCATCCAAGTTTCTGGAGATGATCATGAATTTGGTCTTTTTGGTATTAATCTCTAGTCCCATTCGCTCACTGTATTCTCCGATTATAGTGACAAGTTGTTGAAGATCGACTATGTTATCACAAATTAAGACACCATCATCAGCATATCGTATGTTGTTGATCAATACTCCATTCACCTTGATTCCCATCTCTGCATCCTCCAAAGACTCTTGAAATATGGCTTCCGAATAAATGTTAAATAAAAGAGGGGAAAGCACACATCCCTGTCGAACGCCTCTTCTTATATGTATGGGCTTGGATATAGAATTGTCTATTTTTAGATGTGCCGTTTGATGCCAGTACAAGTTTTCAATGCATCTTATGTCTTTTTGGTCTATATCAACTTTCTTGAGAATCTGCATTAACTTGTGGTGTTGGACACGATCAAACGCTTTTTGGTAATCTAAAAAGCATAGGAGCACATCCTTCCCCTGATTGTAACAATTTTGGACCAGCACCTGTGTTGCTACTATTGCTTCTCGTGTTCCTAAACCTTGCCTAAACCCGAACTGGGAATCACTGATGTCCCATTCACATTTTTTGTATAATCTTTGATGTAGTATTTTTAAGAATATCTTTAAAGTGTGACTCATCAGGCTAATGAGTCTGTGATCCTCACATCTTTTTGCATTGACTTTCTTGGAGAGGGGAATAAAGGTAAAGCGTAACCACTGTTGAGGATAACAGCCAGTTTCATAAAGTAAATTAAATATTTTGTGTAGTGCTGAAATTCTCCTTTCATCTAGTAATTTGAGTATTTCTGACGGGATCTCATCTGGTCCAGGTGCCTTATTGTTTTTTGAATTTAATATTGCTTTTTCTATCACCTCTTTGGTGATTGAAGGGCCAGTCAGCTGGTCGTCTGTATAAACTGTATAAACTTCACTCATGGGTCTTTCGTCATGGAAGAGCTCCTGGATATAATTTTCCCATATATCAATTTTCTCCTTTTCACACAGCACTATCTGGTTATCCTGATTAACTATGGTAGTGGGTCTTCGTTTTCTGTATATTCCAGCAGTCTCCTTAAGCTTTTTATGTAAATTACGGTCGTCGTGCTGTCTTTGTAAATGTTCTAGATCGATACATTGTTGCTTAAGCCATTCATTTTTTGCTATTCTTATTTTTGCTTTTATTTGCCCGTTAATGTTTTCATACATATTGCTGCCATCTTGGTTATTCTTGTGTCTTCGTCGTTCTTTCATTAGTAATAGTATTTCTTCTGTCATCCATTTTTGCCTCTTGTTATTTCGTTTGTACCCTAAGTTGTTTTTCATGATGTCTGTTACAGCACTTGTAATCGTATTCCATGTTGGTGTTAGATCTTCGGTAATGTTTGTCGTTAATATTTGAATTTGTGCGTTTATTTCATTTCTTATTTTTGCTTGTATCACTGGGTCTTTCAGTTTATCCAATGCTATCTGTTGTTGAGTTTCAGGCTTGTTTTTGCATGAAAGAGCGATCTTTATGACGGCCACTAATAGTACGTGGTCAGAAGGGACATCTGCTCCAGGGTATGTGCAAGCTCTTTTGACAGTTGTGCTGAATCTACCGTTTATAAGAATGAAGTCTATCTGGTTTCTTATTATGTTATGAGCTTTATCGGCTGGAGATTTCCAAGTATATAGGCGACGGGGGTGGAGTTGGAATCTCCATGTGTTGGTAACTCTCATGTTTTCTTCTTGACAAAATTGTATAAGTCGGTCGCCCCTTTCGTTCCTTGTTCCAAGACCATAGGGTCCAACTATGTCTTCAAAGCTGCCCTTCCCTATTTTGGAATTAAAATCTCCCATAATCACTATGAAATTAAAATACTAAAAAAACAATATAGAAAGCAGTGTATAAATGGGGTATAATTCAGTATATTGGAGTATTTTCAAGTAATATCTGGGGTAATATTCAATGTATAAATTGGGTGTAAGTTTAATCGGGTATAGTTCAGTTAAACCCCGCAGTCAATGGGAAAACTAAAACTATCAATGTTGCTAATATAAGTAAAAGAGAAGTATTTGATGTTATTTAAAGCATTTGAAACATCAGCGTTTATCTAAAGTTAAAATATCTAAACTTTTTACTTCTACACTTGAAAACATCAAAATTTCCCTCAAGTTACACAACACTTTAGGTTCCTTTTTAATCAATACCAAAGATAGGATGAACACACTTGACAAAAGTGGTATATATAAATTAAAGTGTGATGATTGTGATGCCTCTTATAAAGGTAGAACCGTTAGAAAGTTATCTACTAGAATTTCATAACATTTGAAAATACCGAACTCTTCAAGTTTTGGTCAACACTTATTATCTAGTAAACACAATTTTAACGCCAATATTGGTTCGTCTATTTTAAATAACATCAGTAGAAAGAAAAACTATTTGAAGTTAGATTTATTGAAAGATTTTGAGATCACAAAGGAAACAAATAGAAAATCTCATTGTCTTAATACTCAAATTAATTTAAGTTGTACTAAGTTTAAACTTATTTTTAAAAACTTTATTGCAGCTTCATCTCGTAGTATACCCAGCTCGGCTGTTTAGACTTCCTGCACTTAGTATACCCATTAAGAACTTATTAATTTCATACTTTGATCAACATTACTATTGTATTCTTCAACAATTACCAAACCAACTTTCTCAGGTTCAATTGATCTATAGGTGGTGTTAATTACACTCTCCATACCTCTGTGTAATTTAGATATACCATCTCCACAGTTGTATATTTCAACATCTCCCACGGTTGGTCAGTTGGTCTTTAGTAACGCTTTTACATATTAGTTTTATAGTTCTCCCATTGACCGGGAGTTTAACTGAACTATTTGAATTATACCCCATTTATTCACTGTTTTCAATTTTGTTTTTAATTTTTAGTATTTTAATTTCATAGTCAGATTTCTTCTTTTTTACAGTATTGATAGTGCCTGGTAGACCATTTTATTGTAGTCAATCACCCACTGTCTAATAGATTGTTTGGTCTATTTCTTTCATTAACACTGCATGTCGACTTTATTTGCTTAAAAACTAACAACCTTATTATTATAGACAGGTGTCAGTGTGAGTTCTGGATTAGGGCGTGCATGATTTGGACGCTAAATTTAAAATTCGACACTGAAAAATAAAATTACCTGTTTCTGCATACATGCTTTGGACGCTGGGTGTAATTGAAATGTAAATGGAAAGTCAGGTAATAAAATTCTAGAGATTAAGCTTGATAAGGTTTATTTGTCACTTTGAAATAAATACGACATACATTTTACAAAATGGAATCGATCGATACAGTTAGTTTGATACTCATGTATCCTATTTCTAACGAACATAATTTTTTTTCTACTCTTTGGATCTTTAAGTCTATTACTTTCTCTATTACAGACACTATTAATTTTAATGTAAGTTTCAGTTTGAAAATTTTTTAAAACATCAATAAAATGGAAAATATTTGGATGAGCATGGTAAAAATTATCATTAAAATGTGAGTGGAACGATTCACAAGCATTAGTTGTTAATTGTAAACTCTCACTCATCGCAGCCCACATCTCTGACGGAAATGTTGCGTGGTCGCCAATGTAGTTGTCCAATAAGTAGTCGGAAAACTTTTCAATTTTTGAATCCTTTGGTTGAATAGCCATAAAATCATATATGAAAGATTCTTCGACTTGTGAGGGAGGTAATAATGGCAGCCCAAAAACATATTTCAGCCATTTAGATATTTCACTGTCTGCCAATTTATATTCCCGAATTAAGCCACAACCACCGATATTTCGATACCAAGCTTGCATAAGATGAAAATGGCACCCTTTAATGTGCACATTTAAAAATTCAAAATGCGCAGCATTGTGGATAGCAATTTCAAAATCGGAGAAAATGATTTTTGGATTGAATTTTAGACCAATTACTTCACATTTGCGTTTCAAAACATTAAATAGTTTTATATAGGTTTGTTCCGATTTGTCAGTAAGTAAACAATAACACAATGGTATATAATGTCCATTGATAAATACATGTATGGTTAAAAATTGCTTGAAATATTGAGCACAGAAACTAAATGTACCGTCCATATAAATCGTTTCACTGCCGCACAGAAAATGCATGTTAGTGTTACACGAGAAGATGATAATGAACTTAGTTCAACCGCAAATATAAAATTCTCGTCTTTAAGTGTTTTGATATTCATAATATTTACTGCAGCAATAGTTTCTTCTCCACTTTTGGGCAGTTTCGGTTGAACCATTCGCCGTTCACTGTATATTTGATTTCGTATTAAATTAACGTCTTTAACAGACATGTGGCTCAAGCAGTCTACATTTTCTTTCAACGCACTATGTATGATTTTGGACGGCCTTTCGGTCAAATTATCCTTAGCCTTCCTTTTGGCACTGCTACGCACAATCTGTCTATTAAGCGTCTTGATATCACACTCATGATTATGGATCACTAACTTTTCTGACCCTTTCGTAAATATCTTCGCTTTACACGACCGTTTTACGCACCTCCAATACGTTTCTCCCGATTTTAGTACTTTATTTTGAGAAAAAGTAAAACTGTTCACTTTGAGCAAAATTTTACCACGATTACTTACTAACGTTGAAATTTCCATGTTCACTTTTCACTATTCTCTAACAAACTAATAACTAGTAACTAAGTAAATTTAAATGACCATCATTAAACCCTAATTATATCTAATATCTGGTACCTGCGATAATCGTTCCGGCAGCGTCCAAAATAAGGGTAATTTTAAGACCCTCAGGTACTTCAGCGTCGAAAACATGCCCGCCCCTGGATTATGCAATCTGGTTAAATTAAAATATTATATATGTCATACTTCATAAGCTGATTTCCTATAATAGTGTCAATTGGATCTTTGGTCAATGCCAGCTTACTTACATAGAATTTTAATATGTGCAGATCACATTTCCATGATTGTGACTGCACATCAAAGCTGTCATATGTCACATGTCACCTGAAAATTTCCGTTAAATACCATTCTCTCTCTTGTTGCCGACAAGAATGTAGCGTCAAATAATTTTTAAATGATTTTAAACTGTTTGTCCTTGTTTTAGTGTAGTGTTATGTACAATTTATGTTTTATTTTCATGTTTATTACATTCTGCGCTTGCTGCATAGTCCAAATTTGACGAAGTAAATCTAAAATGTTAATCACAAAATACTTTTAACATCCATTAATTTCGAGTTTTTTTATCGAAGTTAATCAATTTTTTTTATTTAAAAAAATGTTTCTTGGCTTATTTCGGGTACCCCTTGTGATATATATATATATATATATATATTATATATATATATATATATATATATATATATATATATTTATATTATTTTGAGAATTTATTATCTTTTTTACAGTGTAAGTCACCATTGAAAATTGTTTGGAACAATATTGACTGTAACAAGGGGAATCGTGAAGTATCCTTTTTAAAGGGGATGATCTAGGTCAGACGATAATAACTCGGTTCCTCTAGGGCGCCATACATTTCCAGTCAAGCTGAGGAGATGACAGGAAGTGGTATTGGCTAATAAGATATAGCTTGTTGCACTGCACCAACAGACTGCAAAACTTTCGTATAAGGGAATTCCTTAAAGTTTTTCATTTATTTGAAGTTTGGTATTTGGTAAAATAAAAACTGTTTTAAACTATAAATGTCTGTATTTATGTGCATTTAAAATATAAAAACATAAAAACACATGTTATTTTGATAGTCTAAAGTATTTTTTGGTTAACTAAAAGTATTTTTGAATAAAAAGTAAAAACCACGGTGATTGAGGGAATTTGAATGCCCATTGTCCATTTTTTAAATTGACGATGGAAGAAAAAACTGATACAGTAGCCTATACTGAAGACTAGCGGAAAACTTTGTACTATCTTTTCTGTATTTTTTATATTTAATATACTTACATTTAAATTATACTTAAATATTTTTAAAATTATTTTTTTTTATTATTGAGTTAATGCCTCGACAACTAAGATCATTGGCATGATACAGTCAGGTACCTAGTGTACCTGTACCCCCCAGATGAGATTCGAACTCACGACCTTTAGGTATAAAGGTAGGCGCTCTTACCGCTGAGCCACAGAGGGGGTTCATTTAATACAGTAATTTTATTACTTTTTTTTATTTAATTCTGCAGTACTTTTAACTTGCATTTGATCTGTCCAAAAGCATATTATATAAAATACAATTTAGATGGGTCCCGCAGTCCTTCAAAAAATGTACCGATGCATATGAAATACATCTTTTTACATTTGCAAAAACTTAATAATTTTACTTATCACACCAAAAAATAAAGACCCAAATTAAAAAAGAAAGGTAAGTTTAATTATACAACTATACGGATTTCCTTGTATATGTGCAAATAATTTCAAAACATAAAGTTCTACGATATAATTACTAATAATTCTACGATTATGCGAAAAATAATAAAAGCCATATACTAGAATGCTTGTGGTCAGGCCGTTTGACCAATTAATATAGGTGTTTAAACTATTAAACAGTAACATTGTTAGAATGTACGTTGCTAATTAGCATAATTTACATAGAAACGTCTAAACTAACACAAAATAATCGATGACATTCGTGTCTCAAGATAATTCGATAATATAATATTGAGTTACTGATTAGTTGCTTAAGGCAAATGCACAGGCACACACAAATTGACAACTACAAAGCAGATATTGCATCTTGTTGCAGTATATAATACGCTAATGGACATTTCCCCTTAAGCGGTAATGAATTTAAAAATATCAGACAATTATTTCGTTAGTCTGGTTTATTTCCGGAACAATTAAAATGGAATTAATAAAGAACTCATAAATGCGAATAAAATCTTCACATACTTTTTATCTTTTCTTGATTTATGTTGTCTGTTTTGTTGTTTCCTTTTCATTTTATTTTCTGTCTCTTACTATTTTGCTTCTTTTCCTACTCTTACTAAAGTAAAAGCCCCAGTTAGAATGCAGTGCTGGGTGTGTGATAGTTTGGCGATAGACTGAAAAATCAGGACCGTACTCCGTTTGTTTAAAAAATGTTTACTCTTTAGTGTGAAGCAGACTGCAGTCCTTGATTTGCCTTTTGTTCCACAATTTTTGGACATACAAAGTTTAGAATTAACCTCTTCTCAAACCATTCTTTATATAGATCTCCGTCCATTTCGTCGTGGTAATCAGAAGTTTCCTTCTTAGCTAAGTAAGTTAATTCGGATCATGCCACAAAACTAATTTCGCTTCCAGTATAAAGAAAAACAAACCAACGACCTCTTTGGGTTAAAGC
The DNA here is from genome assembly GCA_918026665.1 of Diabrotica balteata. Lineage (NCBI taxonomy): Eukaryota > Metazoa > Arthropoda > Insecta > Coleoptera > Chrysomelidae > Diabrotica > Diabrotica balteata. The sequence goes on from OU898278.1 coordinate 25,713,511, forward strand.
TTTCAGTCTAGTCGAGAGCCCTTTTATAAAGACATCTCGTGGATTCTTGATCGTTGTGTCCCTCCATTTCTTCTTAACTGAAGCACCAACGTTAGTCCAATACTCATTAGTATAAACAAGGTTTACATTATTATTCCTTCTCAATATTTTTATTTGTCTGAGGTACTTTTCTTTTCATAATTATTCAATTTCGACCTCTTACACCATATTCAAAACTCATGTCATTTAGTAGCCTACAAAATATAGTTTTTTAAGAAGCTCGTAGGTATGCTGTCAATGGTTGGGTGTATGTTTTCCAAAAAAAAGTTATGAAAAATTTTCCTTATTCGAGATTTCACTTCTTTATCGTAAGTATTCTCACGTGAATTGGACTGAAAACTGTTTTTCTTTCTTTTTTGTACCGGTTATAGTTCTCCTGTACCTCATCGCGGATATCATAAATTTTGCGAATACTCACACCGCACATTTTTGAAACTTTTCCTCTGTAATAGTCAAACTGTTACCATTGAAATAGAACTGAGCTTTCATAGTTTTTGTAAAAAAGTTTTTGATCTAATGGCCAGTACCCAAATTAACAAAGAGACATGTTTGCGTTGCTTGGGCAGTGGGGATTAAAACTGATTCGCTTCTTCTAATGATTTTATAATGATCTTTATTTTCCAAAAATGTGTTATGATAGTGAATAAAGCTATTATATATATATATATATATATATATATATATATATATATATATATATATATATATATATATATATATATATATATATATATAGTTCAGCTCAATAGACCTCAAAGGCCCAAAGCTTCAACGGTTTTCTTTCATTTCTTTCTATCTTGTGCTAAGTTTTTCCAATCTTGTACTCGCAGCGACTTCAGATCTTCTTTTGCGACTCCAGCCATTTTCTTCGGGGGATGTCTCTTTTTCTTTTTGTACCAGCCTTCGTGTTTATTAATTTATTAAGAACTCCTCCTTTCTTCATTCTTACTATATGCCCGAGCCATCTTCTTCTTTGAATTTTAGCGAATCTTGTTATTTTTGGTTGCCCATATATTTGCATTATTTCTTCATTCGTTCTTCTTCGCCAGATGTTCCCCTCTTTTATACCTCCGTATATATTTCTAAGAATTTTTCGTTCCCATCTATCTAATTTTACTGCCATCTCTTTATTTAGTGTCCAGGTCTCGCTAGCATAGAGTACTATAGGTCGAATAACTGTTGTATATATTCGTTTTTTTGCTGTTCTGGATATTATCTTCGACCTCAGTATCTTAGTCAGGCTCCCAGCACTCTTACTACCTTTGGCCATTTTTTGTATGATTTATTGGTTCTCTTCGTTCCTATTTGTTAGTGTCACTCCCAAATAATTGAATTGGCTAACAACTTCAAAGCTATATTGTTTACTTGTGCTTTATATCTTAAAGGACTCTCCTAGATGATTTTCGTTTCCCCTCATCACCATATATTTTGTTTTTTCTTCGTTTATTTCTAAACCATATTCCCTGGCTATTCTCTCTATTCTAGTAAAGATTTCTCTTAATTCTGCAGGTCTCCTTGTTATTAATGTAACATCATCTGCATATGCTACACATTGATGCCTGTGATGATATATTGTGCCTCTAGTGTAGATGTTACATTCTCGTAAAATCTTCTGTAAGATCAAATTAAAAAAATATGTTGATAACGGGTCACCTTGTCGCAGACCACTATTGGTGATAAAGCTATCCGAAACCCGTCCTTCTAACACGACTTAACTTTTAGTATCATTGAGTATGCATTTAGTCAGCCTTACTATTTTTGGTGGAAATTCAAAATATTCTAGTTCTTCATATACTTTATTTCTTTTGATAGTATTATATGCCTGTCTGCATGATACATGCATGATATCACGATACCTGCATCAGGTTAACGACTAAGAAGAAGAAGATGCCTGTCTAAAATCAAGAAACAGCATGTGTAATGTTAGGTTGAATTCATATGAGCTAGCTAAAATTTGTTTCATTGTAAAAATTTGGCCAGTTACCGATCTGTTTGCTCTGAAACCTGCTTGATATTCACCTAGACAATTTTTAACTTTTGTTTTAATTTTATTTCTAATTAATATGGCCAGAATCTTATTCACTGTATCTTGTAGAGCTATTCCCCTGTAATTTTTACATTCTGTAACGTCCCTTTTTTTATGCACTGGACATAAGATTGCTTCTTTCCACTGATTGGGTATTTTTTCTTTGATAAACACTTCGCGTATTCACTCAGCGATTTCTTCTTGCACCATTTCGCCACCTGCTTTTAAAAACTCAGCAATGATACCATTTTCACCAGGTCGTCCGTACATAATATGTTCTCGACATAACTGGCCCACCTTCTTAATTTTTCATCTGTTTCACCTAACAGATTCCCCTCTTCATCTTTATAATATCTTGATGTGGTTTTGTACTGGGTTCGGTCTCGTTTTATTTCTTGGTAGAAATTCCTGACTTGATTATGTAAAAAATCTTCTTCAATATGAACTAGTTTCTGTTCTAAACTTGAACGCTTCTTTCTTCTACAGATCTTCTTTGCTTCCCGTCTTTTTGCGGCATAAGCTTTTTTACTCTCTTCATTATTTCTTATTATGCTATTTATTCTAGCTTTATTTTTGTCACTAATGGCTTTCTTACAATCCTCATCATACGAATCCGTTTGTTTACATTGTCTGTTTCTTGATAATACTGAGTCGGCTGCTTCTTGAATTTTTTCTTCTAGTTGTACCCATCTGCTTTCTATATCATTTACTGTTGTCTGGCTTTTCAGTTTTTCTTCAATTTGCTGCCTGAATTTTTTTTTAACTTCTTCCTCCTGAAGTAGTGCACCGTTATATCTTTTTATTTTTTTACAACTAGCGTTATTAATTATGGGTATTATTTGCTCCATTTTAATTTTGACCATTTAATTTGCAACAGCACCTCTGTAACTTCGGCTATCTTTAATGGCTCTCATATGTTTGGCTTCTATTAGTAAATGATCTATTTGGTTTACTGTTTGTTCATCTGGTGATACCCAGGTACCTTTATAAATTTCTTTGTGATCAAAATAAGTGATCATAATTCGCATATTGTGTTCGAAAGCAAATTCTATTTACTTTTTCCCCCTGTGATTTGTTTGTATACATCCTCCCTGCCAATCTTGGGATTCAAATCTCCTACAACTATTTTTATGTCATATGATGGTATTTTGTAAAACACATGTTCTAATTGTTCATAAAAGCTATCTTTAACGTCTTCATCTGTATTTTCTGTTGGTGCATGCACATTTATAAGTGGTACTTTTCTATATTTTCCCTTATTCTTATTTTACATAATCTGCTTGTGAGTGCCTCAAAATCTATCACCAGATTGGCAAATGCTTTCTTTATAAAAAATCCCACCCCAAATACACGTTGGTGAAATTTCCTTTTTGTTTAGTTTCTTGTTGTTAATTTTAAAAAATTCGACAAGTGTGGCAAATCGTTCCCGTGATTTTATGCGTCCACACCCGCGAATGTCAATTTGTGTAAATAAGATAAAGCCTCGCGCCTATCGAGCTTTTACTATGTACGTATTTGACAAATAAAATGTGGCTATTTAAATTCGATGTCTCCTGAATGTTGCGTATTGCATCTTATGGGGTTTCGATTAAAAATTATGCAATTAAGACGCAAGTAATTAGGCTTGCTTGCAAATAGATTATTCTGCTCTGATATTGCGCGTCACGAAAAGAGGCCATCTAGAATTTAAAAAAAAATTTTCGATGACTTTAAGTTTATACAATTTATTCTATTGAAACTAAATTCCCACAATGCAGAAATACTTTTACCGTCTTTAAGGCACCGACAAATGGTGCTGACAGGTCAATTAGGGGTAATAAGTTTTTACCTAATTAAATAAGTACCTTATTTTTCTTGAAATATGGCTATATTGTTTTTCAAAAACCTTTTACTAGTGTATAGTTGTTCAAACAGTAAACTTGTGCAATTTTTAAATTAAAAACTATGACTGAAAAATTTGCTAGATCTGCTTAAATTGGTACTTTGATTGGTAATGGAATAAGTTAAAGAGAAGTGGCCAGACAGCTGTCTGGCCATGAGTAGGAGTGTTAGTAATTTCTTTGTCATGGAGATTTGTAGGTGTAGGTGATATGCTTGGATTTGATAATGGATAACTTGATGACTGCTGGGTGTTTGGTACCTTATGTAGTATACTTGTTGAAGCTGTTTGATTTGGTACTTCATTGTTTGACTCAATATAAGTTGATTCCGTTACTGAACTGTTATTGCATTGGGATGATATGTGTCCTGTATTTTTGCAAATAAAGCAGGTAAGTGTACCTTGTGACAAAAATATGCAGTAAGGTGTTTGATCAAAATTTATTAGAATAGAATCTGGAATTGGTGATGTTATAGGGCTTATATAAACTTGCCTCCGAAAGCTCAATATGTGACTATATTCGGGGAGATTCGAGCTAATTTTTAGAAATGATATTGGGGAAATAAGCTTTAAACCGATATTCTGTAATTCTTCAACTAATACTTGATGAGGAATTGATGGGCAGACTCCAGACAAGACTAGTTTTTCTGCTGGAGAGACAATTTTTCGTGCTGTTACAACTTCGCCGAGTACTTCTATAGAGCCATGTTGTGTCATGAAGTTATCTACTACGGTTTTGTTTGCCAAATACACGCAGATTCTATTATGAGATAATCTAGATGAAAAAATAATATTTTTTGGGTTGATGGTTGTGCCCAAAGGAATGAGATAATCCTGCAGTTTAGCATTATCGATGCAACTAAATACAATTGCTTGGGTCTTACTCGGAAAAGAGTATGAAGCGGCTGATGCATAACTGTTTGTGATATTCGAACATTGATTTACTCGACTGGTTAGATCGGAAGGTGTGTTTACATTCTGTGAGCTGTTTCTAAGCTATTTCGGCGAAGGCCTTACTCCGACTCTGGTAAGTGAAAAACTAACCGCATGCTACTATAAGGTACTTATAATAGCTAACCTCACAAAATGATTGTACGGTAGTATATATTTATTATTGACGTTTTCTTTTCACATTAATAAAATAATAATTACGTATAGATAACTTACGTAGTAGTATCTAGTAGATAAACACTTTAATTTTAAAAAACTCTATATTTATATATTGTTTTCAATGAAAAACATTCCGCTAGGTTATAGATAAAAAATTATATTATTGACCAGAGTTTCCATTTATTTTATCCCCTCATTTTTTGTAAAAAAAAAAAAATCATAAAAGATACATTGCATAGTAGATAATCCATTTCATTGTCGTTATATGATAACATAGCATATGTATTGAATTCGAGACCGTACAACCGTTCCGAATAATCCATTAAATCAAGTTAAAGTATCATCTACATCGAGTGCTTAACCCACGAACTCGACATATATGAGTACCTCCACGTATTAAATTACTTATTCTTCAGCGTTGGTTTGGGAAAGAGGGCGCGCAATCTGCCAAGTAATTCTCTACAGACCCGTAGCTTGATATAGTGTTTAATAATGCAGGAGTGCCACTACCCAGCGCTAGATATTAAGTGTTGCTGGGGCTTCTATTAAGCCGGGCCTGCAATGTGAGAGTAAAGTATTGCTACTGCATAATAAGTGTTTCGCGTTTAACATTACATGATTTCAAGAGTCACGGTGTTGACTGTTCTACAGGACGGAATATAATCCACGAATTTGTCATGTAGTTTGGCCTTCGTTACTAATATATATATAATATATAATATTTTCCGTACGATAAATTGGTCGACAAGGTAGAATTGAATGGCCTTCACGTTAACCCGATTTCAATCCTAAAGATTATTTTTATTAGGGATACTTGAAAAATTCAGTTTACAAAACTTAACCAGCCAAGTCTTGCAGAGCAAAGGCAACGAATTATCGATTAATCTCAAATAATTATTAGACAATCATGGAGAAATGTGATAGAAGCATTCTACCATCGATTAGGGTACTGTCAACTCATAAATTGAGAACATTTTGAACACTTAATAACGTAACTATTGTTAAAAAATGTTCTAATCTATCAAATGTTAAGTTTTAATGTAGTTGAAAATAATTAGTATTAAAAAAACAATTAGGCGTTGACAGACTTGTGTTTTATGTATTTAAGACCTTTCAGACTACATAAAATCATAAGTGTTACATATGGTTGAACTCGTATTAAATAGGAGATTACAATAATGACTAAATATACAGGGTGATGCATTTAAAAAACCAAAGTTACTAATAGTATAAGAGAAACGGAAAATTTGGCAACATTGAAAATACCAAATATGGAATCTCCGTATCCCAAAATAGGTGTAACTCAGATTTTCTACAATTATAACCAGCAATTTACGAGATAATTGGCCGTTTCCAGACTTTTGGGCCACTCTGTATATTATTATCTTGGGTTTTCTGCTAATTATATGTGATGTTAAAAACTGCTTTAGTCCAAAGTAAGCTCTGTTCGCCAGGTATATTCTGCTCTTAATTTCTACGCTTACTAGGTTGCTGTTATTTAGTTGTGTTCCAAAATATATAAACTCAGAGATCCATTCGAATGTGTGAGCTTCTGTCACCAGATCTTGTGGTGCCGCTATTTGTGTGCTGTTCGTGACCTTTATGTATTTTGTTTTGGATACGTTGACCTGCAGTCCCATCGTATTTGCGGCTTTTTCTAATGTTTAAAAAGCCTTTCTCAGGTCTCTTTTTTTCCGTGTTACTATGTCAATTAGTGTTGCCTAAATGTAAGAACAAGACGAGACTTAGACAGTCTTGGTCTTGGTCTTGCACCAATACACCTGGTCTTGGTCTTGGTCTTGCAGCAAGAGTCTTGCAAGTCTTGCAGTTACCCATTAGCCTATTGCTATTTATTCAACTTTACTTTGGATCTTGGAACAACGTAACAGAGTAAGTACATTTTAAGCTTGAACTAACATTGCCATAATAAAGACCAACCAAATTAATAAATGTCTAAACAACTGACAGCCGGTGTGGTTTGAAGCCACGATCTAAGCGATCCGTGCCTATGCTCTAACTAACTCAGCTATCTACTAGTCCCTACGAAGTCAATCTGTTTCTTAATAAACGTTTGCGTTTATTAAGAAACAGATTAATACCATAAAACAGATTAAACAAATTAATAGCATAAACTGTATTTTAAAGAAAGTTATCTTTTTAGAAAGAAATTGATGGACCTCCCAATATATATGAAATGGAAATCTTAAACAAGATTGGTATGTGGCAAAAAATTCACATGTATTAAGGACACAGATTCTTTAGGTGATCAGATAACAAACTATAATCTAATTGTTAAAGCAAAATAAATGTTGTTAACAATCTTAGCTCTACTTTTATATAAAATACTAACTTGAAAAATAAGGAATAGGTAAAAAAGCAATGATAATCAAAAGAATTATTTTAAATTAAGGAGATACCTACTTAATAAATACATTAATTTACCCAAATAAAGTAGTAGGTACATAATATATGTGATTGGTAATAAGGTAATTAGTATATTTTTTTAACATGACCACTTTTCCAGCGGTTATTAAAAAGCTTGTGATATCTCCACCAAATTTTGGATTTTCAGGAAGAAATATTTGTAATTTATTTTTGTGAAAAGATATTAGATGCTTCCTTAATCCTAACGTGTTTCTGTTTTTCATTTTCATTTCAACCTTTCTATGTAGGCATAATTTACACAAAGCAATTAGGGATGCATGAATTATTTTAAAAAATTCATCAAATTTGCTTTTACGTCTTTTAGATCTACACCTCCAACTTCACTAGTTCGACTAGAACTATTTGAATCTTTTTTCTATTATGTCAAATTGTAAACTTGTCACTCCGGGAACAACAAGGATTAGATGGAAAACAATAATTATTACATTAGACTCAAAGAAAGTTCAATTGGGAATGAAGTTTAGTGATATCGAAAAAGTAACTACTACTAGTTACTTTATGTTCGTTACTATCTCAGTAGCGCACCCAGGGGGGTTTTGGGGATTAAACCACCCCAGGGACTATTTCGACACTGTTCCTTACAAATTTTAAGGACTCGAAATGGAGGTAGCATAAAAAACATACTAGTGATCAGTAGTGATCGTGCCGTGAATAGTGAACAGTGTAGTAGTGTCTGGGGGCTCGGGAGACTGAGACCTCGGAAGCCCTGAGGAAGGCATCAGAGAGGATGCCGAAAGCTTGGCAAAATGGATTACGACGCGGTTCAACCGGAAGACTGGTGAGTTTAATATTAATTTTAGTAATAATATTAAACTTTTAGCTCTAGGTTTTATTGTACTAACCGCGGAAATCTTTCCGAACATTATATATATATATATATATATATATATATATATATATATATATAATATATATATATGTATATATATATATATATATATATATATATATATATATATATAATATATATATATATATATATATATATATATATATATATATATATATATATATATATATAATGGCTATACACCCCAGTGTGGGGTTAAACTGCAAATGCTTTCTAGATCCTATTTCTTAAGTGGATCAGTCTTTTTTGTTTATCTTATCTTCTTGACAATATCTCTTCATTTTTTCCTGTCTCTAGTTCTTTCTCTCCATTCCCTGACTCCTGCCCTTTGAAGGTCTTCTTCAACTCTTGCAGCCACTTTGATCTCGGTCTTCCCCTTCTCTTTCTTTCTCCTGGATTCCATTCTATTCATTGCGTATGTCACTGCCTCATCGCCTGCTCGCCAAATGTGACCTAACCATCTAACTCTGCATTGCTTTATTTTAGTTACGATGTCTTCCTTAAGTTCTTCCTTAATTTCTGCATTTGTTCGGCATCTATATTCATTTAGCTCTGTTCTGATTGGCCCTAGTATGGTTCTCATAATCTTCCTCTCTGCTATTCTTAAGTCTTCTTCATCTTTTTCAACCATCGTCATTGTTTCTCCTGCATGTAATAATATTGGTCTAATTATGGTGTTATAAATGCTTATCTCACATCTAATTATTACGTCAAAGTTAATATCACTAAAAAGCAGTAGTAATAGATTTAAATAAATAAAAAAATAAATTAAATAAAGTATGCAAATATGTAACATTAAAACACTGAAAACTTTGTTTTCAAAACTTCCACAACAATTTATTATATAATCTTAACACTACAGCTGTTTCGGCTGTACTCTGATTGCCTTTCTCAAGTTTCAGTTGAGAAAGGCAATCATTATTGATAATTGTGTGATATAACTTCATCTACATCTCTCCGTTTCCTTTTCGACCTTTCTCTTTCATGTTATTCAGTAATGGTTTTGTAAATCTTTCTGTTGGTCATATTTTAGTATTACACTACAAGCCATGTTGCGAGTTATCATAAATTTATCACTAGCTTTAGGGCCAATTGTTCGAACGATAAACAAAACTTGATTGTAATCAAATATTTAATTAAAATCAAATACGTCACATTGTGGGGTTGTGTTGACTGATTTATTTTATTCTTTTATTTTTTTGCGTTATAATTTAGAATAAACCATAATTACCCTTTCAACTCTTTCTTCTATTAATTTCATGTTTTTATTTACAAATCAATAATAATAACAAGCAATTTTGAATAATTTTGACAGCTGCTGTCATGTATTTAATTGTAATTAAATATTTGATACAATCAAGTTTTGATTACCATTCGAACAATCGGCCCTAAGCCACAACGAACAACGTAATGGACAAAACTGTACTTGCATATATCATAACATTCAAGAAAAAATATTTTAAATTATTTTACTAACTTCTAAACGCGGTTTAATCCCAAATAAATTCAATATTAAACTTAAATCTGGCACCAGAAAACATTTTCAGAATCTCTTTAAATTAATTTTAAAGTTCTGGAGAAGGCGCCGGAACAAAAATGGTGAATGCTCAAAGTTCCCGTAACATTCCGGCCTGTAATCGAATCAGCCTTCTTGAATATCTTAAAGCTCCTGTTGGTTGAGGTGACACACACGGCCATTCCCTAAGACTTGATTAAAATTTACTAACAAATTATGATAGTTCTTCGCTTGTCCTCCAGCGTCATTTCGTTGGAATCTAATAATAAAGCTGCTACATTGTTCTGGTCACAATTAAAGGAGTGTTTCATTTCGAGAATGGGTACAGCGTGTAGTTTGAATTTGGAAATGAGCTTTTGCTCTATTTCTCCAAAAACACATTTAGTGTATGCAGAAATTAGTAGTTTGGAAATAGCGTCTTAGAAAATTTGTACCTGATTTCTTCGTTCATAATTTATAAATATTTGAGATGGTTTTTTAGTTTCAATTATTGTTTTAGTATTTTTATTTATAACTTCCTGCTTTGTTTAGTAGAGAAAATAACTTTAATAATGTTTATACATTTGTACCCATACTACATTGGTGTACAAGATGAGCATTATAATTCTATTAACCCTGCGGCAGTCGCTTCGAGGAACAGAGGTCCGCACTTTTGATACATTTTGAAATTGTTTACATATTCATCATTATATCGAAGGATGTGCCTAGGTATGCTTTCCTTACGATGGTGAGCAACACTTTATACCGACATCGCCCGACTACCTTATTGAATACCTAAAAATTGTCTTTGATACAGAGTAGTACGTTTTTTCTGACCTCTGTTCCTATGTGTGACTGGTCAGCGTTTCTCAACCTTTTACTAGTTGCGACCCAATTTTATATAATTATTTTCACCGCGCCCCCCCTCATACAATAAAAATATAAGAATCCAGGACCGATTTGCAGGGGGGGGGTGGTGATACATGAACTTTTTTCGGTGGTATCGAAATTTTTTTAATGCACTTTTCACACACTTGAGTGCCATAAAGACAATCAAACCATATAAAGTATATCTATTTGTCAAATTTTTTAGCCAGTCTCTCTGGATCCGCCCTTGCACTGAACTTACAGTAAAACCTTAATTACCAAATTACCGAGAATAAGTAAGTTTATTGATATATGGCAACACCAATTCAAAACCGATCGTCTCTCTTCGCGAGAAGTTCCGAGGTCAATTCTCTCCTCCTCAGATCCAGAAAGTCAGTTTAGTCAGTCTAGTCAATCCTTCTGCGCCTGTTAAATCTATTGTGAATGTTTATGTTGTAGGTTGCGTGTAATAATTGCAGTTCGTGGTATTAAAATATTCCAAGCAGTAGGTAAATATACTTAAATTTAAACAAAATCATGGATAAATTTTTAACTGGGCGTAAGCGAGCACTCGATACTAATGAAGCATCAACAAGTGTACAGACGAGAGTAATTCCAAAAATAAAATCAAGAAAATATTTTTAAGATTACTTAAATTTTGAGTTTACGTTTACTGAAGTAAATGAAGAAGAATGGCCTCTATGTATCATTTGCTCAAACATTTTAGCAGCCGACAGTATGAAACCAAATAAACCTAAAAGACATTTGGAAACGCTTCATAGTGAGTGCATTAATCAAGCCCGAGAATTCTTCGAGTTAAAATTAAAATCACATAAAAAACAAAAACCATTTATAAAAAAAACTTGGACAGTGAAAGAAAAAGCTTTACTTGCCGCCTCTTATAAAACCTCCCATCAAATAGCTAGATGTAAAAAGCCTCAAACTATTGGTGAAGAGCTTATTTTGCCAGCTGCAATTCAAATTGTAAAAACTATGTTTGGAGATAATTTTGCCAAAAAATTCGAGTCTATACCTCTATCAAATGATACTGTTGCCTTTCGAATTTATTTGTGATATAGCTGAATATGTACAGGATCAGCTACTCGGAAAGTTGCGTGACAAGCTGTTTTCGATACAACTTGATGAGTTTATTGCCTACGTTCGATTTTGTGATGGCATATCATTAGTAAAAGAACTACTTTTTTGCAAACCAATAGAACTGAAAGCAACGTCGCTATCATTATTTGCGATGTTAAACGATTATATAAATAAAGCAAAAATAGAGTATAAGAATTGCGTCGAAATATGCACAGATGGTGCTCGTGCAATGTCCAAAAAATTTCATAGTCTACAAACGCTTGTGAAACAAAAGTTTTCAATGTGTATATGGACACACTGTATGATCCACAGAGAAGCTCTGGCTTCCAAAGAAATATCTCCCGGCCTGAATATTGTGCTAACAACGGTTGTAGCAGTAGTTAATTACATAAAAATGAGACCTTTGAAAACCAGAATCTTTTCTGGACTTTGTAAAGACATGGGTGCATTACATTCAGCATTATTATTTTATTGTGAGGCAAGATGGCTATAACGTGGGAAATTTTTACAACGTGTTTTTGAATTAAAACATGAAATCGCTATTTTTCTAGAAGAAGAAAATAGACCGGAAGCCGAGATGTTTCGAGATAATTTATTTTTGATAAAATTGATTTACTTGGTTGACATATTCGAGAAACTCAATATTTTGAACATTCAGCTTCAAGGAGCCAATACACATATATTAAATACGAGTGATAAAGTTATTGGTTTTTGTAACAAATTGGAATTGTGGAACAGAAATTTAAAGCAAAAAAACCTAGAAATGTTTGCCAATGTGGATCAAAGTATTAAAACTTACAAGGTTGAAAAACAACATGTGAAAGTTATTTTTCTAACCATTGAAAATCATTTAGCGATGCTGACTAAAAATTTTAAAAGATATTTTTTTGCCGATGCCATATTAATACGTAGTAACGAGTGGGTTAGGAATCCATTCCAAATTACTCCGGAAGGGCTTTCTACTGTCGAAGAAGAAACCTTCATTGACTTCACGGCAAATGATGACATCAAGAAACAGTTTAATAATAAATCCCTCTTTGAATTTTGGGCAGGAGTAAATGATGAGTTTTCTGCACTGAAAACCAGAGCGTTCCGTATACTATTGCCGTTTTCAACATCATCCCTTTGCGAAACAGGATTTTCTGCGGTATCTGCTTTGAAGACCAAATATAGATCGCAGCTAAATATAGAAAAAGAACTGAGAACATCTATTTCTAATAATATACCTCGTGTCGATAAACTTTGCTCTACAAAACAAGCTCAAGGAAGTCACTGATTTATTATTAAACTTTTTCATAATTTAGTGTTCAGTGCTCTTTATAATTATACCTTTTATATCAGTATTCATGTGTTTTTTATTTTGTAAGAATTTTGTTTTGCTTTGATTTTAGTAAATTAGTCAATGTTGCTGATGTTTTTTTCGAATAGGCTCACGCCCCCCCATTAATAATACCGCGCCTCGCAGGTTGAGAATCACTGATGTAAGTGATTTTAGTTTCCACAAGGAATCTAAGTTCCTGTGATTTTAGTTACTTTTATATGGCCGTATTTTTCGTGAAACAAAGCAGACGGTATTACGTATAAATATTTTTTAGGAACAGAAATGCTACAATATGTAAGTTTTACGTCAGGATGAGCTAGAAGAAATAGCAGTACATAGATGGAGTGATGACGAAGAAAATATAGTGGATTTAGTAATGAAAGCGACGGTGAAGAGGAGAACATTGATCATGTTTTTGATGAGAGCGAGTCCAAGCTACCTTAAATTAAATTTGAAGAGGACGTTATGGAGATACATATGGACATGAGATCGAATATGGAAGAAGATGAAAACAACAGATTTGATATAGGTAAAAATAATATGGAGTAGTAAGGAGCTTGTCTCAGGTACTAAAACCAAATCTAAAAATATTGTCAAAATATCACCTAGGCCAACTATACAGCTTTGCATGAGAAAATTCATTTCTCTTGAAATTATTGACGAAATTGTTACATCGACTAACTTATTTATTTAGGAAACACTAATTATGAAGTATTCAAGAGCTAGAGATGGCAAACGTACCAATCGAGATGAAATACTAGGCCCTTTTGGATAACTTTTTTTAATTTCTATAAAAAAAGGAAACCATGTCAATGTTTTAGAGCTATTGGCAAAAGACGGTACAGAAATGATGATATTTAAAGCCGTCTTTAGTTATAGAAGGTTTCTATTTTTATTACAGTCTCTGTGATTTGACGACTTTAGGACAAGAGACTGTGAAACGTCAGACAAACTTGCCGCCATTAGAGATATTTACAGTAAATTTTTCGAAAAATGCCAAAAAACTATTGTGTTGGAGAATTTATTACTGTAGGCGAAATGTTAAATCCCTTTAGAGGACAGTGTGGATTTATCCAATACATGCCAAGGAAGCCGGCTAAATATGGGTTTAAATTATACGCACTGGTTAAAAGCAAAACATTTTACACTTGGACGTTTGAACTATACTGCGGCACACAAAAACCTGGATCATATGTGACGTCCAATAATCCATTTGATATACTAATGAGACTAATTAATTCATTACTAAAATCAAATAGAAATCTGACTACTGACAATTTTTATAGAAAAAATAATATTGTTCTGAAGCTTTTTTCATGTGGCATTTTAAAGTAAGTACTATTTAAATGAGAATAAGCAAAAATTAAAGGTTAAAAGTACGTTTATTGACATTTCAATTTCCACTTAAGAAATCGTTCTCAAAATACAAACATTAGTAAATTAAGCAAATTTTGTTTTTTTATTATTAAGTGAAAAATTCTTTTAAGAATTTAATTTGATCTGACTTATTTATACTGATAATTCAGACATTCATTATACATTTTAAAGTAAACGACTTTAAAATGATATTGCCAATATTGTTGAGTTGCGCTCCTGGGACGACTTTACTTATAAGATAGTTCATTCAATTACATGAAATCAACTTTAACTTAAGAATATCCATCAGAAAAATTCATAGCATGTAATTCGTCTTTAAAAAGACAAACACATGCCATGGTAACAGTAAAATTCTACTGTTAGTGATCCCATCGAAAGATATAAGGAAAAACCAGCAAAAAACCTCATAATACTATCCCGATATGGTAAGTATTTGGTCGTGCATTTAGTTTACCTTCAATAAACACCAAATTCTGATTATATATGTTTGATATTTAAAAACATAAATGATGTATTCTCTATATGTTACTGACTTACTAATACTGGTATTTTCTTATTAATAACTTCCTCTTTCAATATGGGTCACCAGATCCTACTACATTCTGTCGAATAATTTGAGACACAATTGGTCTCATTTAGCATAATTAGAGCCGCTTCTTTGATTTTTCTCTTTTTACTATCCGTTTATTTTAGGACCATATTTAAATAATTCCATTGAATTTATAAAATACCTTGTGCATTGCGATCAGTTTTATTTAGGTAAAACATCAAGGCCATTAAATGTTAGAATAAGTGAACATCAATCTTATATTAAAAATAGAGAATTTGATAGATCTTAAATATGTAAACACGCATGGGGATAGGGATGGCGGTTTTTGACATAACACCGGTTTTGGGTTATACCGTTTTTTTTGTTTACGGCGGTTATAACTGGCAAGAAAACGTTTTTCCAAAAACCGGTTTTCGGTTTTTTTAATCCAATAGATTATAAAGTTACATTTACAATTCATTTTAGTTTGCGATACTTCATTAGACTCGATTTCAAAATAATACCTAAACCAATCCTAATCACCGTAAAAACCTAATAACCGGTTTTTACTTTAAAAATAAAAAACCGGTTATAACCGGAACCAAAAACCAACCGATAAAACCGGTTATTGCGAAGTAAAAAAACCGGTTTTCGCTTAAAACCGTTAGGTTTTTGCCATCCCTAGCATCGGATAATGAACATATTCTTCAACAAACTGCCGCAGGTTTAAAAGTAATAGTATATTACTTTATGAGGCAGAGAAGCATGAATTTTCTTGACGCGCCCGATATTACGTAATAGAGAGCAAGTCAAGAAAAGTCGCTTCTTTGCCGAATAAAGTATACTATGTTTTCTATACTATGTTTTCTTCAAACGTAGCAATTTTCAACCATAAATAGTACAATTCATACGCTATTTTTACTCGAAATTAACTATGACAACTATCAAAGTCGTCTAGATGTTAGAAATTAAAGCTGGAAACTCAATAATTCCAGCTGTTTTCCGTGCGTTTCCAGCTGTTCTCCGTGCGTAGAGGTTTTCTCCCCGGCTCTGGAACTCAATTTTTGCAATGTATGTTACCTGAAGTCATATTTAATTTAATAATGAACATCACAGTTTTTTAACAACAAGATGTATAATCTTTTTATAACTATATGCAATTTAAAGGGTTTTTACCATGTATTTTTGGTGGCTCAGGCATTTTAACCTAGCGATTTTAAACCTGATGATGGATTGTTTAGTCCGAAAACGTTTGTTTTTTTTTTATGTAGCCTTTTAAGGGTTTTTAAATAAATATACCCACTTACGAAGACTAACCTCTTTTTTGTAATACGTGGTATACAGCCAGCTACAGGAATTGTTTTCCTTGTGGATTTTTTAAAATAATTCAGTCGTCGGTGGGATTTGCGTCTCCCTGGTTACAGTTGTTTGACAGTTGTTAGCAATTATTAAAGACAGCTTATTGTTGTTGCAACCGCAAGCGCAAATTTAGTGCGAAAATGGAAAACCTAAACGAAATTGAGTCCGCGGTTAATGATGCAGTAGCACATTTGGGGCTCTCCAAGTCCGGAATAAGTATCGGTTAGCGTACAAGCACTTCCAAGATTGGTGCTATACAAGACGAGTACGGCAAGTTACCAAAGACGTCTTACTGTCATATTTTAATATAAAGGGCAATGAAAATAAATGGAAATCTTCTACAATGTGGTCACGATACTCTATGATAAAATCCGAGTTAGTTATTGGAAAACAATGTGGATATAAGCAAATTTTTAAAGTTACGTGCCTTTCTGAAAAAAAAAACAAGCAAAGGATATACTGCAAAGAAGTCTAAAGTTTTCACTAAAGACGTGTTTGATAAATTTTTGTTTGGAGCGCCAGATAAGTTGTATTTAATTTTGAAGGTAAAAATAATATATTGCAAAACATGCAGTATACTCTACTAAATTATAAAAATATTTCAGATTGTTTTGTTAATTGGGGTTACCGGCGCCTGTCGATGCGACAAAATGGTAAAAATTAAGACTGTGGACATTGAGGATAAAGAAAATGTAATAATTATCAAAATCCCAGACATTAAAACACGACAAATTAGATCTTTTACGATAATTGGTCAAAACTACATTAAACTGTATAAAAAGTATGCATCACTGCGGCCTGAAAATTTCACAGAAAACCGATTTTTTATCAAGTACCAAAATGGATAGTGTTACTAAAGCGTCATGGAAATACAGTCGATTAGCGCAGTAGGCCAAAAAGTAGCTAGTTATTTCAATTTAAACGATGCAAGCGCATACACGGGTCACTCTTTACGACGAACTTCAGCAACACTTTTAATTGATGGAGGCGGAAATCTAGAATGCCCCAAACGACATGGGGACTGGAAATCAAGCACGGCTGCCGAAGGATATATAGAGGATTCAATAAGAAATAAGAACGATAATGCTCGAAAAATGTTAAACCCTCATGATTCGCCAACATCGGGAATGATTGCTGAAAGTTGTTCTCGACCATCAGTATCATCAACAATTACCAATGCGTATCAAGAGTCGGGAACATTTTTGCACGGTTTCAATTTTGAAAATGCCTCATTAACTAATTGTATTTTTAATATTACTTTAAATAAAAATGATGTTTAATTGTTGTTAATGACATTTGTATTGTTGCTTTGTGACATGTTTCATATTGTTGACATAACATTTTTCCCTCCGCCGTAAAGAAATGGGAAAAAAACTGCTGCCGGCGGAGACCTCAAACTTTGACAGGATCAAGTTTGATAAGCAATGTCATCATTATTTGACGTTTGAAGAAAAAAGTATGTTATTTAGACTAAATTAGTAGGTACAGAATTAACAATTCAGATTTGACATCTAAGAGATCTAAACGGTCGTTGGGTAATTTTTTTAACTGGCGTACAAATTATTTTACGATGATGACATACAAAGAAAACAATTAATCTGGTTCGGACATGTTAAAAGAATGCCAGAGTACAGATGGCCTAAAAGAGTACTGGAATGGATCCCTCCTGAAAGAAGAAAGAGAGGACGACCACGGAGAAGTTGGCTCAACGATATTGATGAAGCAATGGCGGCAAGAGACTTAGAACAGGCAACTGCGTATGACTGAAAAAGATGGAAATTGGGGGCGAAAAAGCGGCGACAGCCGTAATCAATCCGTTATTATAATATATTTTTATATAAAAATTATTTAAGCACAGTTTTTAATAAAAAATTGAAATTTTATGAAACAACATTAATTAATTATTAATCTTAAACCTCGTATAACATTATTTTATATTGTTTTCAAAATTATATTTAAAAAAAACTCTTAATTTTTTATTTATTCATGGAAATCATTTTTCATGATTTTCATCATGCATTGATGATGATTTTCACGGAAAGTGATTTGGAAATTTTCATACAAATTCTCAATAGATTGTTGGATAGGCCAAATTTGACTAAATGCCCGCTGACTATGCTCTAGGAGCGAAAGTACTTGGGGCAAGATTTAATTAATAAGCTGTACTCAAGATCCGCCTTTCATTTGATAAAAGTTAATTTATTTGAGAATTCAACCTTGCGTAAGTTTTTTACAAATTTTAGTCATATATTGACAAGTTAAATCATAATTCCAGCAAGATATGCGTTACGTACAGTAACCATCCTTATTACAACTAGTATTATTATTATTCATAGCATATCATCTAACAGCACACCGCGGACTAACTCTAAACCCCGTGAATCCATTTCCAAAGAAAACAAGCTGTCAAACTAGAAGATGAAAATGCATGATTAATTTCCCAATACACCTTACATACAATTATATTAGAGAATGTATCTTGTCACCGAGGATACACGCCTCCGTTTCTGACAAGTTCATCTATTAAAATTTGAATACCAAATCCATAATAATGATATTCCTTGTCGTTGAGGGTGTCGAATAAGGGTCCAGGGTTGATTCTAAAGTACCCAATTGTAAATTATTCTCGAATTTTCGTAATTGCTTTAGGTGTAGAAATGTGGAGAGTAATCTATATTGCAAATAGATTAAAGAATACTTTGCAAAAGAATTATACAGTGTGTAAAAACCAAATGGAATAAATTCATTATTTAGGTTACTGTACATATTTATAAAAAATACCGAAACACGTCAGATTTAGATTATAACTTGACATTATTTAACGTGAAAATGCAATACCTACCTTCAACCTCCTTAGAATGACAGGTACAACCCCCAATTTTTAAAATAGGAAGTATAGGCTTGTGATATATCGTTTGAAAGGTCTTTTCATTCTCCATTTAAAAATGTTGTCGCTTTCAAGTTTATTCAGATTAATCAAAATAAAATAAATTAAAATCATGTGGTTACCGAAATTCGCTACAATACAATCAAAAACTAAAATGTAATGCAAAACGTAATGATAGATCGCCTCCACGTGGTGCACCCTGGGTAACGCTAAATGGTCTATCAATTTTTGGACGCCAAACTAGCCGCTGAGCTCTCCTGGCAACCAGTACGATAAAGAAAAATAAGAACAGGAATCTCCATATAGAAATATGGAAAACTACAAAGGTGTTTATCAACACCATTTGACGAGACGTATCGGGCCTATCCTCCGTATATGTCAAATAAATATAGAAGGAATTAGTATATCAAAATCCGAATTTCTTTCAAAAACTACTAATCGAAAATAACGTTGACGTCATAACCATTCAAGAAACTCACGCACCATCGGAAACCGAGCTTCTTAAGAGGGGTAAAATTCCGGGATATAGCATGATTGGAGCCACTTACAGCAATGTTTATGGCACTGCAACTTACGTGCATAACAGTATACAAAATGCTAAGATGACGGACTGCAGCTGCGAAAATAATGTGTCAATAGTCTCTACAGAAGTGAATGGCGTAATCATAAAAAACATCTACAAACCACCATTAACTAAATGGCCAGTAGATGTAATAAAAGCCGTTGACAACCAACCTGCAGTTTACATTGGGACTTTAACAGTCACCACAACAAATGGGGATATGAAAACAATGATGAAAATGGGGAGAAACTACTGGAGTGGGCTGAAGAAAATAATATTCACCTTGTCCATAGTCTAAAAGATAAAACTACCTTCTTTTCTAGAAGATGGCGCAAAGGCTACAACCCTGATCTATGCTGGGTTTCCACTAACTCACAGATGCAACCACTCCCAAGCTCTCGAACTGTACTTCCCAGTTTCCCTCACAGCCAACATCGACCTGTCATAATCGAACTAGGCATACAAATTCCTATCGTTGAATCCACGCCGAGACCCCGTTGGAATTTTAACAAAGGAAATTGGCCCGAATTCACCAAAGAGCTGGACACCTGCATTCGCTTCATTGACCCAAAGGCCAACAACTATCACCGTTTTGTAGGAATGGTTATCTCTATCGCCAAAAAACATATCCCCCGAGGTTTCCGAAAGGAGTACATCCCAGGCTGGACGGAAGAAAGCCAAAAACTATATGACGAATTTCTGAAATATCAGAAGATCCCGAAATTGGTGACAACTTACTGAAGTCACTGGACTCAACAAGACTTAATAAATGGAAGTCTACCGTAGAACATATTGATTTCTCACGTTCCAGTCGAAAAGCATGGGGACTGATCCGCAAACTGGGCGAAGCAAGCAGAGCGCAACACTTAAACAGATCAACAATTGAGCCAAATAAAATAGCCAATAGAATAATTGAGAACTCCCGAGCTCCATCTGAGAAAACTCATACATCTACCGTAAAAAGAGCTCTTAAACAACTTAAAGCAAATACTCCCACAACATCAGAATACTCACGTGCCTTCTCATTGGATGAAATAAACGAAGCGCTTAACCAAACTAAAACAGGAAAAGCAGCAGGCTTCGATGGAATGTATCCAGAGTTTATAGTCCACACTGGTACAAAAACACGACAGTGGCTCAAAAAATTCTTTAGCGACATTGTGAATACAACTGTGCTACCCCCAGAATTCAAAAGAACAAAAATTATCGCAATCCAGAAGCCTGGCAAAGACAACAAGCTGCCTGAAAGTTACCGGCCTATTGCCTTACTCAGTTGCTGTTATAAATTACTAGAACGACTTTTATATAACCGAATATGTAACACCATTGAGGATGCTGTACCAATTGAACAAGCTGGATATAGAAGAGGATGAAGTTGCTGTGACCAAGTGCTGTCCTTAACTACATTTATTGAAGCTGGCTTTGAAAGACGCGAAAAATCTGCCATAACATTTATAGATCTCACGGCTGCCTATGACACCGTGTGGAGAGAGGGCCTTATTTATAAGCTGATGAAAATCATACCTTGCCTCAAAACTTGTCAGCTGATAAACAATCTACTGACTAACAGACTGTTTCAGGTATATATAAATGATGCACAGAGTAACGTTAGAAAACTCAACAACGGCTTACCTCAAGGCTCAGTGCTAGCTCCTTTATTATTTAACCTTTACACAGCAGATATACCTGAAACAAAATCGAGAAAATTTGCTTATGCTGACGACCTGGCCATTGGCTTCCAAGATAATAGTAAAGAAGCAGGAGAACGAGCTCTAAACGAGGACTTATCTACACTAAGTAACTATTTTAAGAACTGGCGCTTACGTCCTAACACAAGCAAAACTGAAACCTGTCTCTTTCATCTGTCGAATCAACTTGCGGGCGATACTCTCAATGTAACTCTAAATGACACAGCTATCAAACATAACAACAACCCCAAATATCTAGGCGTCACACTTGATAGAACACTCACCTTCAAAAGTCATCTTACAAACGCAGCCGGTAAACTAAGAACACGAAATAACTTAATATCAAAACTTGCTGGAACAACTTGGGGTGCTTCTGCAGATACTCTTCGGACCTCTGCTCTAGCTTTGGTTTTTTCAGTGGCAGAATATTGTGCACCAGTATGGCTAAATAGTGCACATACAAGCAAAATCGATGTCCAACTTAACCAAACCATGAGAATAATCACTGGAACAATAAAATCAACGCCAGTGAGATGGCTGCCTACTCTGAGCAATATCGCTCCACCAGATCTACGCCGTACAGCAGCATTAGTGAGAGAGTACCAGAAAATTGTAGCCAACGTACAATTACCAATACATCAAGATATCCCAGACATCTCAAAAGAGCACCAACGATTGAGATCTAGAAATCCTCCAATACGATCTGCCCGAAAAATTGCTAATTCCTATGATATACATAGGCAATGGACAACAAGATGGATGCCAACAGTAGAATTGGACTATATTAAGATATCCACCCCAACTCAGGGTTTCATCGGATCAAATCTGCCCCGGTCCATTTGGGCAAGGCTTAATCGTATACGTACCGGACATGGTAAATGTGCTGATTCGCTGTTCAGGTGGGGTCGTGCAGAAAGTCCACAGTGCGATTGCGGAGAATCTAGACAGACCATAAGCCATTGTGTTTCAGACTGCTTGAATCGTGCCTACCGTGGAAACCTCCAGGACTTTGCGGAATGTTCCCCAGAAGCAATTGAATGGCTATGTAAATTGGACATTAATATTTAGTGTCATTCATTCCATTCATTCTATTTTTACTATTTTTAGTGTTTAAATGATATATATAATATATATGTGTATATTATTGTAATTGTATTTGTATATTTATCGTACTGTGAAAGTCCATACGCTAAATAAAATAAATAATGCAAAACGTAATAAAATGTAGAACACGAAAAAGAACTATGAATGTTAATAAAGTAAATGTTCAAAATGTTCAGCGCGGATGTCTTGACAACATCCTAATTTCAAATAAAACTGTCTTCTAACATTATTTAACATAACAGGCGTGATCGACCTAATCGCAAGCGTTATTTGTTTTTTTAAGTCATTTAAATCAGAAGGTTTAGTTTTGTACACATGGCTCTTCACATATCTCCATAAAAAGAAACCTAATAATATAAGATCAGGTGCTCGCACTGGCCATTCAATCGATCCTTGCCTCCCTATCCACCGATTGGGAAATATAGTATCGGACATTAAGTTGGTAATGTGGTGGTGCTCCATCTTGCTGAAACCATATCGCATTCGCTGGAACTTGAGGGTTTCCTGGATCAGGATATAAATTTGCCAACGTTGGAATGACATCATTTTGAAGTAGTGCCAAATAATTGTTGCCATTCAAGTTGCCCTCAATGAAAAAGGGACCAATGATATTGTTTCCTACAATCTCTGTCCAAACATTAACCTTTAGAGGGTATTGAGTGTGTTCTTCTCTCATCCAGGGAGGATTTTCCGTGGCCCAGTAGCGGCAATTTTGCCGATTAGCATGACCGTTAAGTGAACAAGTACACTCATCAGAAAACATAACGTCTTTTAATTAGATAATATTGTTATTTAACCATGTCTATCATTTGCTCACAAAAAAAAGTTTTCCTATCAAAATTGTCTTCCATGAGATCCTGAGTAGGTATCATCTTATAGGGATGCAATTTATTTTCTTTTAATATGTTTACTATCGATGTATGGCTAACATTGAATATAGTGGATGCCTGTCTACTCGATGTATGTGGATTTTCCTGAAACTCAAGCAACACATCTAATTTTAGTTCATCACTCAGTGTATTGGCAGCTGCTTTTTTTATTTGTCTTACATGACAAAACTCGCGAAACTGCTTCTCTATTTTACTTATTGTTCCTTGGGATATAGGCAGTAAATTAGGAAATTTCTCATGAAACAGGCGAGACTTTCTGTTGTGTTCGGGCGTTATTTCCGTAACCAATCATTTGTAAAACTGTTATTTTATGCATTTCCGTTAATCTAACCATTTTTCAGAATTGAATTGAACGAACTTTTTACTTAAATTAAAATACTGACAACTTAAATAAAACAATTTACTAATGCGTGTTAAAATATCGTTGCCACCGAAATTCTTTAAAGTTTTTTAATGGTTACCATCTAAAAACCACATTGCTATGGTTTTTGTTCACTTTCTCATTATCAAGACTTAAACGGGAAATAAGTTTTGAGTACATTTTAGCGAATTTCGGTAACCACATGATTTTAATTTATTTTATCTTAATTAATCTTAATAAACTTGAAAGCGACAACATTTTTGAATGGAGAATGAAAACACCTTTCAAACGATATATCACAAGCCTATACTTCCTATTTTAAAAATTGTGGATTGTACCTGTCATTCTAAGGAGGTTGAAGGTAAAGGTTGCTCTTTCACGTTAAAGAATGTGAAGTTATAATTTAAATTTAACGTGTTTCGGGATTTTTTATAAATATGTACAGTAACCTCAATAATGAATTCAATTCCATTTGGCTTTTTCACACTGTATATACAGGATGTTTCACATAACGTATACATAGTTAATTGCATAGAATATACTAATGGCTACAATATAAAAATTATATAATTAAGTATACGAGGTGTATCCTTAAAATGTTGTACAGAACGATCTTTACTGTTTGTTAAGCCTATTTCTCTATTCGAATTGTCGAATATAGGCGTCTCCGAATTCTCGCCATTCCTCTCTGTTATTTGTAAGACGTTTCCACATTGGCCCTGCAGTTCTTTTAATATCGTCGCTCCATCGCATTTGCGGTTTTCCTCGTGGTCTTTTGGCTTCATATGGCCGCCAAATCCCGATTACTTTATTCCATCGGCCATCCGTAAGACGTTCGTTATGTCCAGCGCATTTCCATTTCAGTTTAGCTGCGTGTTCGACTTTTACTTTTGTTCGATCTTTTACTTTTGTTCTATTACGAATGTCTTCATTGCTTTTATGGTCTTTAAGTGAGATACCCAGCATCTGTCGTTCCATAGCTCTCTGAGTTTTTCTGATCTTCTCCATGTATATTTTAGTGAATGTCCAGGTTTGAGTTCCATATTATGTAAGCACAGGTAGGATATAGGAATTAAACACTTTGTTTCGGAGTCTTTGAGGTATATTTTTTTTAAATACGTATGAGAGTCTTCTGAATGCTGCCCATCCCATTTTTACACGTCTGTTTATTTCGGTAGTCTAATTTCCTTTGCTTACCTTGACATTTTGACCCAGATATGTATATTAATCTACGTGTTCTCTATCCCTTCGACGTTTATTATAGGTTTGTCATATTTGTTTGACATTAGTTTAGTTTTGCTGAAATTCATTTTCATTCGTTTTTAGGGATTCTGTGTGTAGCTCCTCAATCATCGTATTCAGTACATTTCACGTGTCGGCTATTAGTACTACATCATCTGCGTATCTAAGATGGTTCAAGTATCTTCCGTTATAGGGGTTCCTTTATTTTCCCAGTCTGTTGACTTAAAGATCTCTTCTAGCGCAGCTGTAAATAATTTTGGAGATATTGTGTCTCCTTTTCTTACTCCTCCGTTGATTTTTACTGGTCTTGTTTCGATTAAATGTAAAACCCAATGTTACTATCATTTCAGGTTGTTCATAAATATGATGTATTAGTATTCTGTACCTGGAGTCGATCCGGTTGTTGACTAATGCTTCTTCTATTGCCCACAGTTCTACGCTATCAAAAGCTTTTTCATAATCTATAAAAGGCAGATATAATAAGAGGTTTTATTCGTTAGTCTTTTCACAGAACGATTTACATAGCGGAAATTATTCGATTTCGTAAATATGATTTTCGTAAATTTTGATATCTGTTATGGTAAACAAGATTGACAGACTAATGCCCGATTTCACCAACGATACCTAAGCAGTTGCCTTCGAAAGTAATTCTTTTTGAATTAATTAGAAACACTAGCGTTTCATAACGAAAATAACTGATTATCTAAGAGATTCTTTCTTGGGCATTACCTTGGGTATATACCTTATTATTAAAAAATAAAAAGAAAAATAGGAAGTCATAAATTTAATTACTATTTAACTGGGAATAAGCCACAATTAAAGATAAAAATACGTTTATTGACGTTCCAATTTCCATTTCGGAAATTTAATTTCCCAGTTAAATAGTAATTAATTTAAAATGCTACAAGAAAATAGCTTCAGAACAATGTCATAAACTTTTTTATTTGTTATTATTGAATTGTTTGTTTGCCAAGTTGGTTTTATTCAGTTTTGTCGTATTACGTTGACTTATTACGTTGGTATTTCTTTTTATTTCTATTGATTCATATATCTCCCTCTTCTATTTATTTTGAAAATCAAATTTATGCTTCTTCTCACTTTGCCTCACAAAGCATGAAAGTGAGAAAAAGCATAAATTTGAAGCAAAATTTGAGTAAAATTTTAAAAACAGAACAAAATAAAAAGAAGAGGGAGATATGCGAATCAATAGAAATACCAACTCAAAAAATGACAAAAAAGATACACAAAACCTAAATAAAAATTATTTTAATCTGATTTAAATAATAATAAATATAAAACCATAAAAAACTTTTAAAGTCATAACACATTTCCACTTTACCTTTTCCGAAAACATCAATGATA
The DNA here is from genome assembly GCA_918026665.1 of Diabrotica balteata. Taxonomy (NCBI): domain Eukaryota; kingdom Metazoa; phylum Arthropoda; class Insecta; order Coleoptera; family Chrysomelidae; genus Diabrotica; species Diabrotica balteata. Next base: position 25,740,002 of record OU898278.1, read on the forward strand.
CGCCCATATAAAAATAATTATAAACTAATGACAGTAAACCATGAGATATCAGATATCAACTTTTATTTGTCAGTTCATCAATGTCTGTGTCCCGTTTTACGTTTTGGTAAGTAATATATATACATATTTTACAATAACTGTTTGTTCTTATACATGTACATTTTAGAATCTTGACAATGGCAAGAGTTTCCGGCCAAAACGTTGATTTATATGGAAAATAAAATCTAGTTCCACATGTAATATATATTTTATTGAACCTAAACCCAAGAAACACTAAATTTATATTGCACTAAACCCCAAATCCTTCTCTATTTGTTCTAACAAATATAAAACAAAGTTTCAAAATAATTTGGTCGATTCTTAATAACTTGAGGCCTTCTTTCTGTTTATTGTTTAGAATCATATGACGATTCAAACCGATCGAGGTTTTTGATAAACTGTAGTGCTTCCCTATTATAAATAGTAGGGGAAGGACGTCGAAGATGACGCACCTAAGCAAAATACATTTTATTTAAGGGTAAAAAATATTTAAGCTAACTTTGAATGCTACGAGCATGTAATTTGGACATTTCTATAACCAATTTCTAGGATTATTTTTAAATTCAATAAAAGGAAGTATTTTTTATGCGGCTTTTTTAAAAAACGCTTTTGCGCCATCTTACCTTCCACCGAGGGAAAGATGACGCACAGTGATGGTGAAGATGGCGCATGTATCTGTGTATCTATGGTATCTATATTAAAAGCGCAAGTGATATGAAAAGAAAATTTATTTTTTAATACTGGAAGTAAGAAAATGTAAACAAAGCTTTTTTAACATATTAACAAAAGTCACAAATGTAGTTTTCGGGACTTTTGGCTCCACTGCACTCTTTATGCACCCATTGTCCACAACTTGTGCATCTGAACCATGTTTTCGTCTTTTTGCCGAAGTCTCCACATAATATGCAGATATCAGTTTCACCTCCCTCGTTGATTATGTCATCCAACTCATCGTCATTGCAAAGACCTTCTTCATCAAAATCGCTTTCTTCAGTATCGCTATTCTCCAAGATTTTTTTGTTTATTTTTTGTTTGATTTGTACTTTGGCTTTCCCTTTATTTTTATTTAGTTTTAATCCTGCATCATTAACCAATACTTGTCTGGTTACTTTTTTCTTTCCTTCTTCCGACTTCGCCAGTTTTTCTTTTATTTATTCTCTTTTTCTTCCAAGAATTCTTTTAAAGGGGTGCTTGTTAGAATTTCAGAATGTTGCTTTTGTCGTCCATATTTTCCTTTAATTTTTTTATTGGGCAAAGGAACTGGAGAAATAAGTGAATGAGAAATATGTGGACGTTTGGTTATTTCATTTTGTTTTGTGGGGGTTGTGTGACGACTTTCAGGAGACTGTCGGCTGGTTGATGGACGTGGTAATTCTGGTTCTCTTATAGATGGTGTTGTTATTAGTGGAGGTGTTCCCTGAGGTGCAGGTTCAGGAGAAACATCTCTATCCAAGCTATTATTGTTTAAATTATCAGCAGGAAAAAAGTCATCTTCTGTGAACTTATCAGAGTTTAACGTAAAAATTCCGCACGTTCCGAAACCAGAAACGGCCTTATCAATATTTGCCACCTGATCATATGCTAACTTAAAAATCTCGGCGACATCATATGGAATAATTTTATCTTCAAACTCTGAGTTGCTGATCTTAGATTTTAGAAAGGAATTGCAACGGCATATTTTAATGCAGAAAAAAATGACACATCAAGAGGTTGTAATTTGTGGGATGTGTGGGGTGGAATACTAACCATTATAATCCCATTCTCTTTGCAGTAATTATAAATATCCAGTGAAATATGGCTCGAGTGATTATCTAATACTAACAGCACGGGATTATCTGGACTAGACGGGACTTTTTTTTGGAAATGCTTCATTCATAATAAAAACATAGACGTATTACTCCATCCATTATCCGTGCAGTTGTAAATCGCACCGCTTGGTCCATTTTTCTGAAGCTGTGGGCTCATCCTCTTCCTGCGAAATATAAATAATGGAGGTATGTAGTTACCCGAGGCACTGAACGTCATTATTACCGTGATATTCTTCCCTCGTTCCCACGAAGAAATGATTCCAAACTGCTTTACTCCTTTGGGTCCAAGTCTTTTACATGATTCTTTAGGAACCGTAGATATACCGGTTTCATCAACATTGTAAATGCGATCTGGCAGAAATTTATATTTTTCTTGCACTGTTTCCAATTTTTAAAAAAAGCGGTCTACTTCTATTTTATTGAAGGCTGTTATTCTATTAATGCTTGTAGCTTCTGGCTTTCTCAAGGAAATTTGAGGATTTCGTTTTATAAATCCTAGATACCAGTCTTTTCCAGCCATTTGTTTATTCTTATTAAAATTGTGTTTAATTTCATTGCGTCCTGCATAAGCAAATGCCATGGTTCTCAGCTCTATGCAAGTGATACCAAAAAATAAATTGGCCAGCTTGAGAACATGATCTAGTATCTCCTTTTCATGATTTGCCGAAAACAATGGGGCTCTACCAAGAGACTCTGATTTGACTTCCTTTAATAAATTTTTAACCTTAAGTTTTCTCCTCAATGTAGCTTCTGGTATTGAAAATGCCCTTGTCACTTTCCGAATTTTACGACCATCTCTACAAATTGCATTCAATGCTGCATTAAGAGCTGCTACAGAAAATGATCCTCACTGTGTTTTTCGTATATATTTTCCCATTTCTAAAAAAGAAAAAGATGCCTCAAAATGCAAAATAGACACTAAATAATAAATATTCTATACTCCATTGTTATTTAAGGTAATGAACTGAAAAGGCAAAGATGACGCAGTCTGCGTCAACTTAGCCTGTTCAGCATAACCTACAAAAAATGGTTATCACAATTATCCATCATCAAATATTTAACAGATAAATCCTCGCTAACTGAAAATAAATATCACCTACTCCCATGAATATGAAGAAAATCCAATGGAACCATTTTTAAACAACTTACCATTAATATTCGCAGTGTCAAAAATAACAAGAAATCAACGTGTATCGCGTTACTCTGCCTCACAGATACTAAACAGTACGAAAGCTGGCCGATGAAGTTTTAAAGTAATAGTAGTTTCTAAAGGAGGGCGCCACGGGTATAAAAACTGAATTTAGTGAAGTACTTGATATAATATAGAGGTGCGTCATCTTAGACACTGCGTCATCTTCCCCGTCCTTCCCCTACCAAAGGAACACTTATTAATATAAAATAATACAAAAATACAACTAACTACAGAATAACAACACTTGACAAACTTCACAAGTACATCCGTCAAAACTGTTAAAACATAACCTCACTTTTAACTATAAGTAATACTTAAAATTTTTAGGGGGATCGCAATCGTATCCTACTATTAGGTAATGCTTAAGCGGTTTGGGCAATTCTTAGCGTATGGTGAAATCCGTTTTCGAGTTAGCAAGTACCTAAGCCTACTTAGGTAATTCTTAAATATTTAGATATCGTTGGTGAAATCGAGCATTAGTTGCCTAGTTTGAACTGTTTTTTTAATTCCAGTTAGTACCTCAATTATTTTATGCATTAAAAAAATTGATATTATTTCTTAAACTCTTCCAGTTTTATGCACTACTGAAATAACAATCTCTTTTTAACTTCTTTTATTTTCTTTTTTATTTATTGATTGGTTTCTTTATATTTAACTGGATTTTTTAGATTATTTTCTTTCACTCATTAAAAGCAGTACTTCCTTATTCATTTAATATTTATCAAATATTAAATATTTATTGGTCTTCTTGCCATTGGTTTTAAGTTTTCACGTCCTACTTCATTTACTGCTTGTTTTATATTCTCTCATTTCTGATATTAAATATACATTAATTCAAATCGTGGAGTATGCAGAGTTTCAGTCAGGGTTTTTAAAATTTTTTTCTTTATTTTGCGGTTCCTTTAATCTCTTAATATTTGATTCTGCGTGGTTATGCAATTTTAATGAACCCTTTTCTTCCCAGTGGTGCGTTTTCGAACTACTTATTTTGCAATTGAAAATGAATGGAATCATCTGATTTGGATGATGGAACAATGAGGACAATGAGAACAATTTGTTATGTTGTCAGATGAGACCAGAATAGACATCTATGGTAGCAACCGAAGAAGGTAAATGTACCAAAGACGAGAAGAGCGATTGTAGAATGCTGTAAAGAGTGTAGGCCTCATGGTGGTGGTTCCCGCATTAGCTGGGTTGCAATTTCTATGGGGACACGAACCAACCTTGTTTCCATTCATAATAACCGTCTTCACGAGCGAAAAGGGTTAACGAATGCTAGATATATCGAGGAGATTTTGCATGTACCTTACGTGACTACATTGAAGACACATTTATTTTTATGCAGAACAATGCAAAGCCGCAGACCTCAAACATCATGCAAAATTACATCACCAAAGTCGATTTTCGGATAATGGAATGGCCAGCGTACAGTCCAGACCTCAATGCCATAGAACTTTTATGGAATGAGCTAAAACAAAGAATCATAGCTAGACTTCATGCAACAACGATTTCAGAGCTTATTGTAGCAGTAGACGGGAGTAGATTAACATCCTACAAGAAACAATATCGAACTTGATTAGATCTGTGCCTAATAGACTGAGAAAAGTTAAGAGGAGGTTATGCCCTTTATTAAAAGAATAACTGTTATTTTTAATTGTCAAATACCCTTTTAACAATAATAAAAAAGGTTAATTACCTTGATGCATAATTTTATAAAGTTAGACATAATTTATTTTTGAAAGAGGAAATCCCTGTTTTTATCCGAGTATTAGTTTCTGAAAAGAATATAGTATAAATAAATTATTTATTAACCCACGTACAATACATTTCATAGCCACAAGCTTACCTTATTAACATATAATAACGCAGCAAAAATGTGTGTCTAAATCACTGACCACAAGATAAGTATAAATTGAACATTTTCCATTTGAAGTAAAATCACTTCTGTATTTAGATTTATTGGTCTCAAGCCCATAGATATATTGATCTCACTTATTTTATAATGAGTATTAATTTGGAGCAGAATAGCTAAATGATCTTTTTAATTAGATTGTAGTTATAGAAAAATACTCTTAGAGCGTTTTCGTTAAATAAAAAGAAAGATTTCTAAAAAGAAGATAATGTAGCTTTGGTTTTATTGATTTAATGTAGCTACAGTATCTTTTTATATAAATGTTTATAAAAATAGTTCATTTTTGTTACCTAGAATATAAAAATACCCTATTAAAAATGTAATTATTTTTTAGGTAAAAAGCCAAATCTCCAAACTGGCATTCCATTTCCGATCCTACTTCAGTGTAGCGATATATCAAGCTGACCAGTTTCAACGTTTCTGTAAATCATCCATCTTGGAGACAGTCCCCTGTAGACAGCAACATAAATTTCAATTTCCAATGCTTTGAAATTATTTACATAGAGTATTAGGAAGCCATGTTTAAGCAGCTGCAACCGATAATCTGTTTATACACTTCTCCCCAAAACCCTATTCCAGTTTCCAGTCGGATGGCACGTTAGACGACATCTAATTCGCAATGTTGAATGTGCTGCTTGGGATGAAACTTGGCCCGAAACTGCGACTGGGTATATTTGATATGCAAAATTTCAATAAGTGAAACAATATGGTCGCCAAAATGGAAAGCTTGGGACATTTTATTGACTTATTGACTGATATTAGAAAGGATAGTTTACGGATTCAATATCGAGATATCGTTTTCCTGAATAAAATTGAGAATATATCAGTTTTTCTACTAGAAAAAATTCTGGCATAATCATAAAATCAACGAATAAATCACGATTCTTGAAATCGGTGTATATGCAAAAACTAAGATAGTTTATTTAAGCGTTCTGGTTTTTTATTAAATCTAATCATAAGAACAACAGTGATTAATGAATCAATTTCAATTAAATAAAGTCGACAATAAATAATGGTTATATTTATATCTATCAAAAGTTTAAAAACAAATACAAATAAATAACGATATTGTAAGTAGGAACAAGACCAAAGAACACTCTCAGAAATAAACTCTTATAATAAGTTGGTCATTGGTCCTGCGACTCTTTTGATATCGTCGCTCCAGCGCATTTGAGGTTATCCTCTTGGTCTCTTCGCATCGTACGGTCGCCAGTTTCCGACTTCTTTGTTCCATCGACCATCTTCGAGACGTTCGTTGTGTCCAGCCCATTTCCATTTTAATTTAGCTGCTTGTTTCGCGGCGTCCTTTATTTTTGTTTTGTTCCGGATTGCTTCGTTCGTTTGCCGATCTATTAGTGAGATTCCAAGCATCTGTCGTTCCATGGCTCGCTGAGTTTTTCGAATCTTGTCCATGTTCTTTTTTGTGAATGTCCAGGTTTGAGCTTCGTAAGTGAGAACGGGAAGGATACAAGAATCAAACACTTCGGTTCAAAGGTTTTGGGGTATCTTTTTGTCTTTCAGTATGTATGAGAGTTTTCCAAATGCGGCCCATCCCATTCTTACTCGTCTGCTTATTTCGGTAGTTTGGTTTTCTTTGTTTACCTTGATATTCTGACCCAGATATATGTATTCTTCTACATGTTCCACTTTTGTTCCTTGGATGTTTATCGTCGGTTGATCATTTTTATTCGACATTAGCTTAGTTTTACTCAGATTCATTTTCAGTCCTTTTTTTTATGGATTCCGTATGAAGCTCATCGATCATCGTCTTCAGTTCTTTCCAGCTGTCGGCTATTAGTACTACGTCATCTGCATATCTTAGATGGTTTAAATACTTTCCGTTTATCGATAGTCCCTTCGTTTCCCAATTTAGTGATTTAAAGATGTCTTCAAGTGCGGCAGTAAATAGTTTTGGAGATATGGTGTCTTCCTATCTTACTCTTCGGTTGATTTTTATTGGCCTCGTTTTCATTCCGTTATCATCGTGACTACCATTTCAGCCTGCTAATATATATTATGTATTAATATCCTATATCTAGAATCTATTCTGCTGTTGACCAGTGCTTCCTCAATAGCCCATAATTCTATGCTGTCAAAAGCTTTCTCGTAGTCTATAAATGCTAAACAGATTGGTAAGTTGTATTCGTTAACTTTTTCTATTAGGTCCTTTAGTGTGTGAAGATGGTCACATGTACTGAACCCTTTTCTAAATCCGGCTTGCTCTACTAGTTGATATACATCGAACTTTGTTGTCAATCTATTTGTAATTATTTTTGTGAATGTTTTATAAAGTTGTGATAATAGTGATATTGGACGATAATTTTTCAGATCTGTATTGTCCCCTTTTTTGTGTATTAATATTGTGTTAGCAGTATTCCATTCCTTTGGCATGTTTCGTTCAAATAGGCATTTATTAAAAAGTATTTTTAGGTACCTGATGACTTCTTCTCCGCCTTCTTGTAAACTTTATTTAACATACTTTAAAAATTTTTTTTTTTACAAAACTTTAAAAATATATGAATTGTGATTTACTTTATGAATCAAAACAAGTGAAAGTATATTATATTTTATTTAATAGGAATCAAAAAATTAACTTAAATAAATAACTCCGCCTGCATTACCCACTAGGTGGATCGAGTAGCTTGGTGGGTGATGTTGCCGGTCCCAAGCCGGGATAAAGGAGGATGGTTGTAGGGTTAGGTTAGCAGCCTGCCATATATAAAAATAAAGAAAAGCTCAAAGAACCGGTGACGATCCTCGAACTAGGACACAAAATATGGTAACGACAAAGGTAACTGACACCGACGATTTATCGGACAACGACGGTAAAAACGAGAAGAAGTCTCGATAGAGACTTATATTCAATTTCACCGCTCCGAGTCAAGCCACGACGACGCTTCGACACTTTGAACCTTATGCATTTTTTAGTAATTAGTAAATACTGGTAAAACTGATAGTACAGAAGGTAGTGTACCAAGCGACGGGCTATTGCATAGCCGATACAACGGGCATTTTTGTGCCTCTTTCTAGGAGATAGAACGCGGCTATTCCTGATAAGAAGGAAACCGACATCTCTGCAATTTTGAGGCATATACCACGCAACAGAACTCTAACACACATTGTCGTGTAAGAAATATATTTATCATTGTAAGAAATTTTCGAACTGTTAGAGAGTTCTGTTTGCCGGTGTCACCTCGCTTGTTGCAGAGGCTCGATAGAGCTTCTTACACGAATTAGCCGGTATCTGTACCAACTCCTATTCGAAGATGGATCATCGCAATACGAGATCATCTTCAAGAGCGGCGGCCGCTGAGCGTCCAGGAACTCTTGATAACAGAGAGGATGCTACGGCCATACGACACTATTTTGGACTCAATCTTCCACTTAATCCACAATTATATCCAGAAATACAAAATTAAACTCTACAAAACAATAATACGCCCAGTCCTAATAGATGGGTCAGAGACAAAAAGTAGTAAACACGTGTTGGGATGTGGAGTGTGGAGAAGACGATACAACTTCGAACTTTATAGAATTTACCAGGTACCAGATATCGTAAAACATATTAAGAGAGGACATCTAAGGTGGATAGAGCATGTAATGCGGATGGAACAAAATGACCTAGCTGAAAAAACGCTCCTTGAAAAGACGCATTGGTCAGAGAAGAGCAAGATTCAGAATAAGGTCCCTTGATAACATCAATAAAGACATGAAAAATATGGAAATACGAGCTTGGTGGAGAAAGGCGACGGATAGGGATGACTGGAGAAAAATTCTTGAAGAGGCTAGGACCCACGCAGCGTTGTAAAGCCAAAATGGTAATGATGATGATCCTATCAACAGTAGTGAAGATGAAATATTTATTACGAAAACATTCTGAGATTTAGTCCGAAAGGGCTTTTTTTTTAATAAATATGCCTTTTATAAAGGACTTTTGTAAAATTAGATTCGTTATCCTCTTCCGTCTAGCTTCAAAGAGGCATTTTTTGATAACTGGCTGAGAGTCTGTTCCTCGAAATATCGTTTGTATTTATTCTCTGTGTCCTATACTTGTATTTGGCAGGGGAGGATCAGGACGCCTTTATATATATATATATATATATATATATATATATATATCTATATAGGTATATATTTATATATATATATATATATATATATATATATATATATATATATATATATATATATATTGATACGCAATACGTTGTTACCTCCGGTATGTAGACAAGGCGACCTGACCTCCACCTTACCCCTTTATTTGATTGTAATGAAATATAGATATATGGAATAAGAAAAATATCAGTTGTATTATTTCAGAGAGAGGGGAAAACAATTCCAAAAAAAAAAATAAAAACCTTATTTCCCATTTAAAATACTTAGTGACCTCCGTATATTCCTTCAATTTTCGTCAGTAAAGATATCGATGTGTCTTCCAACACGGTTGCCATTGTTTGGAGGACACTTCATACCTACTATGTACTTCATATATACTATGTTGTGCAGCCGGTTAAAGGCTTAAATAGTGGGCATGTAAATTGAGAACTAAAGAATTCCGAGATAACAGTAATGTCTTTTAAATGTTAGGTATTTAAAGAAATTATTCAACATTTATTATTAACTTTCTGTGATGACGATGCTGATAATATCGTTATATTTCTAATATTAATTTATTAATTTAAATAATAATTTATTATAAGGTCTTAAACAAACAAACTAAGCCTTAAAACTTATTTTATATCTATTAAATTTAATTTTTTTGTTACACATCGTTTGGCCCGTATTTTGTACGGATTCTTAATTATATCTAAAATTAAAACACAAATATACTTTTCTTCGTGTGCTGGTCCTCTATTTATATACCTATGTCTTTAAAAAACAATAACCTACGTTGGTCCTCAATGCAATGTACCTTTATTAAAAGTTAAACTAAAACAATCTCTTGGTCCTTAGTTTATATACCCCTTTGTCGGCACAGCAAATGAAGTGTTTAAAAACTAAGGCTGCGTACAGACGAACCACTTTTTGAAGTCGAAGTCGGTAGCAAAATAGCGCTGACTTGTCGCTAGTATCGGCGTTTTCTGTGGTTCAGATCGACTTCTTTTTGTAGTTAACAGCCGCGAGAAACTGTAGTCTGTACAAGCACATTAATTATGAATTTAAATGAAGAATCATTGCTTTTTTTACCGTCTTCTAAAGCGCAGACAAAGAAGGAAGTTCAGCCTGAACTGCAGTAATGAGTAGAACGGCTCCATTTGTGTCAACACTGCGTTAAAAATCCACAAATGCTTGTACTTTTTGTCGCTGCTACCGGCGTTTTAAAGTGGTTTCGTGTGAAAAGAGAATCGCTACAATTATTGAGAACCCAGCCGGCGGCGAGAGGGGCAACAACCGACGACAAAAGTTATAATGCAGTCGAGAAAAGACCCATGTGAAAAGGAAATGCATTTTGCATTGTTGTTAAATGACAACTTCAAGTAGCGACAGACAACCACAAATGCTCGACTTTTTGCTGCCGACTTCAACTTCAAAAAGTGGTTCGTCTGTAAGCGACCTAAAAGTCAGCGGAAATCGAAATGTTCTTATAATGTGAAAAAAAAAAGATGATTTGCATCAAAAGTTGTAAACTTTTTTGCAATGTCGGTTAAATAAATTATAGTTAGGCAATTTTATGGGAAATTAAAAAAAGAAACAAAACTATATCGTATATTATTCAAAAGAACTGACACAAAAAATTTATATTTCTATTTTATGTGCTAGAAAATTTTAGACTACTACGAACTAAAAGAAATAATATTTGGTTTGTTTTAAGATTTATGCGTTTTAATAATATGCTGAATTTTAGACTTTATTACTGCAACAGAGCGATCTGTGTTTGTTTTATTTAGAAAATCCTTTATTTCGTTACTGGAAGGGTAGGTTTTCTTGTTAATGAATTCCTTAAATTCATCTTTAAGAACGTTTATCTCTGCAGATGACCAACCTAAAAGTAAATGGTGTTAAATCATTTTTATCACATTGCCCCTTAGAAGTTTTTGAATGTTATTCAATGATTGTGTTAAAACAGTTGTAAAATTAGATTGTTAAATTGCAATACTATTTACAGATTTAGGAAGATTTACAAAATAAGATTTGGGATGGTCCTGGGAATTTTAAACTGACATGCAAATTCTCGTCTTAATGATACTAATATTAATTTACGTTTTTTCTTAAGTTTCATTGGTCTGTCCTCTGTATCGGAGTCATCCAGTTGTAACTTAGGTTTTTTTACTGCGTGATGTTGTGATTCTAAAAATAAATATTGTATTAAAATTTTAAAAAGGCGAACGCAATTCAGGTTTACACAAGTCTTACTAAACTTAACTAAAGCCTTCGAAACTTAAAATAATAAATAGTTTGGGTCTGGATTTGCTACGCAGGCCCATACAGCATTCTTCATAAAAGTACCTAAACGTTTTCAGAATATCATATTGTTTTAGGTTCGGTCTAGTAACGGATACCTACATATCGACAGTGAAAACTTTAAAATCCACTTTTAGTTATTTTATGTGATAAACCAAAAAGGGAAGTCAAACCCAACATATTTTTATAAGAACTCAGTATAAGTAGTAGATTTTAATGAAGTAGTGCTACCAATTTCATTGAATAATTTAGACTAGGGATGTTTTGGAAAATAAGACTACTATAATATCTACAGTAAATATTAATCACAATGCGAAAGTTATCTAACAATGTTTATTAGAGTATACTATTATGTTGAAAATATTACTTAAATTGTCATGATTTCTGTAGACTTAAACACTAATTAGTTTCACAGAGTGAAGTTATACCGATTGTGTAAAATCTAACAACCATACATTTATCAGACCATATATAAACGAGAAATCAAAAAAAAAATCCGTCGGTCTGTATGTGTGTAACTCACTCATGTTTTACAAAAACAGCAGAACCTAATTTTGCGTGGTAAACCCTATAGGTTCCACCATTTTTGGAAAAAACGGTTTTTTCAAAATTTTTTAAAAAATATGCAAATTAAGGGTATACTTTATACAAAAAAAATTATGGTGAAGCCTAGAGCTTTATAATGAAGTTTCATATAAGGAGGTTGTCTATTGGGGTTTAATGCGAATTATTGCTATATTTTAAAGTTCAATATTTATAACGGCTATTTCATAGTATCTGTCACATTGACACATGTTAAAATGTCACTAATAAAACAACTCCTCCTTAGGGAATAGTTGTCTGGCGCACAAAAGACTACCCCTGAATTTAAAAACCAAACCTAAGTACAAAAACTAACCCGAACTAAACTTAAAATCTACCCTCAAACTCAAAATCACAATAATTCACAATAAATTAAAAATTTACAATAATTCTATCAGTGCTAGACATGCGTTGTAGGTATTTGTTACTAAAAACTATTCTAACTAGATAAAAATCACATTTTAATATTAACACGCTATAACATGTGTTTTCTCTGTGAAACTACAATGGCAAGTAAATTGGCATCAATCTTTTATAAACATTAGATAAAACCAAGTATGGTTCACTAAAAACGTATGCGTTGCGCATTTATATGTTACCTGCCAACGTGTTTTCTAAATTTTCCAGATTATCTGTGGTCATTGACAGTTTATGTGATGTCTTTATGGTTGGGGTCGTATTGAGAACGCCATTATCTAAAATTTATAAAATTAGTCTTTGTATCTTATTTTGTGGCAAACTGATCTTACCTTTTATTTCCTCTTCCAACACACATTCTTCATTAAAATCAAAATTTATTTCGGATAGCGATTTTCCTTTATATTCTAATGGCAACGATCCTTTCTCCATCATTAACAATATTTTCGACACTTTTGCTGTTTGATAAATATCCACCGGAAGTCTAAAATAAATACAATATGATGTAATCTTAGTAACAAGGAGAAATTTAATTTGGAGAAAACAAAAAACAATCTTTGAAACTTACTCGTAAAATTCATGGTGCGTTTTTTCTGTATGTCCCATGAAGTTAGAAAATTGTTTTATTTCATCTTTGGACATACTAAATATTTGCATCACTGTGGAAATATGTTTTCTTAATTTATTGCTGGATATTGCGTCTGGGTTTTCTAGCTTAATCATATGTGTAAGTCTTCTAAATGCAACGTCACCTTTTCCCCATTTTATGGAACTTTCTGGTAAGCCAAAAACATATTCATTATCATTTGCAAGATATTTCTCCCGGTGTTTCAGCAATGTTCCAATTAATTTTTGTAATTCCTGTGGTACTAGAATAACTACTGCTCTTGAACCTTTTCCACTATTTACGACACGTTTATGTTTATTGGTTAATAACTTTTCAACTTCTGTTAGTGCATTTTCGAAGTCGGCAAAATTTGTTTTACGGTCATCATTATAATCTTTGACTTTCAGAAACTGCACATCGCCTATTCTTCGGCGGTTAAAAAGAATTAATAGTGCTAGTGAGCACTGTGCCAATAATTTATATGTATTTTGGTCGTCTTCATTATTAATAAACTTCTGTTCACATTCATAAGATATTTTGAAAACTTCGTCTCTAAATTTTTTTATGTCACTCACCAACGGTAATAAAAGAGGTTTATTCCATTTTTTTTCATGTAAATCTTTATTTGCTAAAGATGACAGCTCAATATTCCATCGACTTTGAATAAGTTCTTTAAGGTTTTTTATATTATTTAACCGAATCGCAGAATCATTTGGTGACTCACATTTAAAACCATTACACTCCTTTAAAATCAGATGCATTAATTCTTCGCAAACTTGTTTGAGTGATGTGCCTAAATGCATTGCTAAACTCGGTGATGTAAAAGATTTTTTAATCGGATCATAGCCAGATATATCTCTTACTGCAGATATGATCATATCGAAATTTTTTGGAAACAGTATATCTTTAAGAGATAGCTGGGAATTATTGGCTAATTTCCGGTAAGAAATTAGTAGCCGTGACAAATCTCTCATCCTGTTACTACAAGAATAGGCGATGTTTTCCTTTTTATGCTTTTTTAAATAAGATTCTCCAAAATGTATTATAAGAATATCTTTTTTTGCTTCAAACGCTATCTCATCACCTTTCATTATATTAAAAACCTAAAAAAATACTGCCGTAAGTACAAGGAGTATGCAAAATAGATCTACTTATAAAAATGCAAATGTAAAATGTTCTTATGTAATTTTTTTAGTGGACGGTGATAAAAGCAATTTCGTTACTTTTGTGGTATATTGCGAGCAAAAACCATAACAAGATTAGGGATATTATTTATTTTTTGTAGCTTACCTGTTGTTTAACATTAAGTTGGGAGACAACATTAGTTGCGTCCATTGCGCACGCTATAACAGTTTGAGAATTAGAAATATGGTTGCATTTATTACTTTTTGTTCGGTTTCGCTTTATAATGCAAGAGTTTGAATGACGCTTTAGGTATTTTTTAACAAATAAACCTTTGCAGTGGGCACACGGGTAATAGACTACTTCATTTTTGTTATCTACTTTTCGATTTGGTCTTGTTACTCCTTTGATAAAAAGATCAAAGTTCGTACTATTTCTTAATAAACAAAATGCAATTCTTCTTTCCTTGCCATTTTTAGGCAAATTTAAAATATGTTTTACCTCACCTTCACAGGCATGTTTCCTTTCTATATGTCTAGTAAAATTCTTTGTATCATAATCTTGATTGCAAAATTTGCATCGAATTTTCTTTTTCATATAGTCCTTTTTTTCCTACAAAATACAAATCAATTACTAAACGTCAATTATGAGATAACTCCATATTTCAAAATAGTATCTATTCATCGGAACAAAATTAGCTTAAGTAAGTTCCTGTATCATAGTCATAGTATTGTTAGTGGACTTATACTTATAATATACATTAGTGCGTACATGGATGCTTATTACATGGTTCATGACAGTAAGCTACTTTTTGAGAGAATTAATTTAAAAAAGTTTGTTTCCGACGTAAATACATATAATTAATTTTATATTTTGATTACAGGTTTTCCTTTTGAAATATATTCACAAAAAAAACAAAATACTTCACTTTTAGTTTTTCAGAGATGAATGGAATAATTGTCGTCCTAATTTCTGAGCACATTTCTGAAGTGTCACCTAGAACATCATCTAAGGTGTTATCGGAGCTGCTTTGGCTTTCAGTATCACTATCTGTATCAGGTATTTTGTAATCTTCATCACGCAAATCGTCATATTCACTATCTGATTGAAACTGATATGGCTTCTTATACGTTTCTTCTTTATCCTTCAAACCGCTTTTATCAGGCATTGTCGTTTCATTGGATATCAACTAAAACGTAGATAAATAAAGCTTTAAATTAGCTACATAGATAACTAACCTTACATCGACTTTTGTAGAAATATATGTGGTAGTATTTGGAAATTGTTCAGAGTCTCGGTCGTCCAGTTGATCTGCAATTTTTTCTGCTAATATTTCTACACTATGTTCTAGGTTTGCAGTCTTAAATAAAAATAGAAATTACAAAAAAATATTTAAATATCGAATAAAACTTACATCCGGATAACAAATATCCGCATACTGGCATTTTATGTTTCTTTCGCCATTAGATGTGGATGGCAAAATTTCAGTCGTGGTTTCTGAGCACATTTCTAAAGTATCACCTAGGAGATCGCCTATAACGTTATTAAAGCTGTCTCGGTTTTTAATATCACTACCTGTATCAAGTGTTTTGGAATCTTTTTCTTGTGGATCACCGAATTCATTATCTGAATTAAATTGATATGGGTCGTACATTTCCTTTTTATCTATCAAACTTCGATCACCAGGTATTAACGTTATATCGGATATCACCTAAAACGCATCCAAATAAAGCTTAAAATCCTAGACCATCTTGTTCTTCTTTGAGTGTCTCTCCTATCGGAGATTGGATATCATTAGGGTGACTCTAGCACAGAAATAACAAAAACGATAAAAATTCGAAAGTTACAATATTTCGGTCATGTAATGAGACATCCAGAGAGGTATAACCTTCTACACCTCATAATACAGGGTAAGATCGCCGGAAGGAGAGGCCCAGGCCGACGAAGAACATCCTGGCTCCGAAATCTCCGAGAATGGTATCAAGAGACCACCGCTAATTTATTTAGAGCCGCCGTAAACAAAGTTATTATTGCCAATATGATCACCAACGTTCAATAATCGGACAGGGTACTGAAAGAAGAAGAGGGTGACTCTAATTTAGAGAGACCTTACCTTTAGAGAGACCTTACATCCTAGACCATACCTTACATTAACTTTTGTAGAAATAGATGTGATATTATTTCTAAATTTTTCAGGGTGTGAGTCTTATTCATATGAAATGTTTTCTACTGGGTATGCGAGTACTACAATGTCTTTTAGATTTGCAGTTTTAAGTAAAAATAAGAAATATGGACAAATACTTAAATATGGAACAAAAAAACTTACTTTGAGATTACCAATAGTCCTTTGTTTGCATTGTATGTTTAGTTCGCTATTAAGTTGACCCCCGGACATAACATTTGAATTTGAAATAAATCTACCCTTCCGTTGTTTCGACAAATAGTTATTCTTGTTAAAAGTGCGAAGTGGGGCAATTATTTTGTCTTTATTATTATAATAATTCGACTCATCTTTTAGGAAACTTTGACTTACTGGCCGAGGTACATTTTCATCATAAATTAAGTAATCATCAAAATCTGTATTTTTAACCCATTCCTACAAAAGTAAAATACAAATATGTGAAGATAGGTATCGCTAAGATTTTCATTAAATATTACGTTAGCAGCTAATTCAAAATTTAGCATTTTTAAAATAGTTATAAATATGAAACTCACCGTTACTTTTTCTAAACAACTGTTTTCATACCAAATATTTTCTGACTTTTGTTTAGCGTCCTTTGGTAAACGTTCGTTTTTTCTATGAGGTAATTGAGAACTACCCAATTTACTCACATTACTTTCTACAAACAAATTTTTTTTTTAAATATACGATGATTCATTGGGAAACGCATATACGCTAGGAGTAGATAGACACCGAGGCAATTTTAAATAACGTATATTTAATGAGTCTCAGTCTTTTATAACCAAGATATAGGGCAAGGTATTTATTTTGATCAATTCTTTAATTCCTCGTATCGTACGAACGACGTAAACAACAAACCATGTATTGGAATTTTGAAAGTTTGTATGTTTAAAACGGCAGATAAAGTTACGTGACCTTAAATGTCTTCGGCATTTTCACATAGTCTCTATGTGAAAATCTCTCTATTTGTCTCTAGTTTGAGTAACATAGGGATTCACCTGATCAGGTGACAAATCTAATGGTTGCTCCCGTCATTAACATGAATCCATAATAAATAAAATGTACATGTATGTTATGGACACTGATATGACTTCCTCTTATTTAGTGCAAATTCTTTAATTCCTCTTTGTAATCATTCTGTGTTTTATTTTTCATATTTGTTACATTATTTAACTATATTATTTCTGATATTAAATGTCGTACTAATGAAAACTGGAACCTAGGTCTAGACTTAAAAAATCATATGTATATCACTTCAACACATCAACAAGAAGTTGTGTTCGCATTTTGAAACAAAAACAGGAAGAATTAAACTACCTTAAATATCTTCGATATTTCCGTAAACAATGCATTTTAATCAACTAGACAGATTCAAATCGAGTCCCTCATGATTAAACTAAAAATATAAATCTAAGTTATAGTTGGTTCTCAAAAACCTGAGACGATAAGACCGCGACATAGACTCCAAGTAGCTGGTACCAAAGAATACACCAACGACGCGCGACGTTGGTGTATTCTTTGCTGGTACGAACTTTAAAAATCAGCATCGTAACAGCCGGAATTATAGAATAAATATGACTATATTCTGCCGAATAAGGAAAGAAGACGTTATTTTCTCTATGTAATAAATACGTCAATAATTTGGGAATTATGCGCCTGCTTCCAAATAGTGTGCCTGATTAGACTTTATATGAATTGAAACATGTTATAGGTGGTTGAAAACAGGTGCATAAATCCTATTGTTTTGTGTTATTATGATTGGGAGTAAACATTAGGAGCGATTATAAACCTGATAATAGTAATGTGAATATGAAAAAAAGTGGTATTTGTAAGATATGAAGAATTAAAGAAATGAGTACAACGAATAAATCACCCTGTAAATTAATTATAAAGAACATAAGCCCCAATAAATAGAGGTTATTTTGAAACCATCTGTTCGGTATCATATCAGATAAAAAATACTTGTAGTGTACCTAGGTATAAAAAAGTGGTAAATAAAACAATAACACTGTATCTTGGTTATAAAAAACTGAGACTCATAAAATATAAAATATGTTCTTTGGAAACACTTCGGTGTTCCGTGTACCTCTAGCGTATAAGTATTTCCCAACGAATCACCCTTTATGACAGGGATTAAATTTCTATGAAAATATTCACCACAAATGGTGAGTAATAATTTTCATATAAATAATTAATGAAACCAAAAAGTAAGACGATCGAAAATGAAATTAGATATTACTAAGATTCCAATTCTAAATTTTAATATTTATCGCTTTATGGGGTAACGACGGACAGATTAAAATTAAGATAGACTCCTTGTGACATGACAGGCACCGTACGAAATATTTACTTAAAATATCAATAATACGATTTACTCACTTACCTGAACAAGTAGCAAGTTGAACCATTAACTGGCTTCTTGACGTCATTTCGGAGGACACAGCGAACTGTTTATAACCAAACACCATCAAATCAAAAGCAAAATTGAAACTTGTTCTTGTTATGACTACTGAAGAAGGTTGTCTAAATAGAATTAGACGTTGCCAATTCTTGGAGGAAAGAACACGCCTTATATATAGCGGAGGACATTTCGCATTGTACGTATCCGATTAATATATCCTTTTATAACGACGCTAGCGCCAAACTTATATGCTCAAACTAAAACCGTAATTTAGGAACGTAAGGGTGTCGTACTTACCTCAAAAAAAATTTTTGTTAATGGACTTGTACGTCATCAGTGATAATGCATGCGAAAGGAAATGGGCAAAACGTTGTGTCCTCCGAAATCGGAGGTAACTACGTTATATATGAGGAGAAAACGTATACTGATTATCCGGAAATGAGGTCACAACGTACCTTGTATAAATATATATATATATATATATATATATATATATATATATATATATATATATATATATATATATATATATATATATATATATATATATATATATATATATATATATGCCGGTTGATTTCAATCTTCCGTTAATAGATTCCGTTTGCTCATTGACTTTTTTATGTTTTGCTGCCACTCTAGTTTGGGTCTTCCTCGCTTTCTATTCCCTATTGGGGTCCAGTTCGGTATTTTTCTGGGCCATCTAGTATTTTGCATTCGCTCTACGTGTCCGTACCAGGTAAGTTGTTTCTTTTCGATATCCTGAATTATCGTACCTTCTTTTCCCATTCATTGTTTTATATGGTCATTTTTCATTCTTTCTCTCCGTGAGATTCGCATAGATCTTCTTACCGCGTCCATTTCGACTGTCTCTACCTTTTTTTTTGTCTGTCTGGAATTGTCCATGTTTCCGCTCCATACAATAGGCTGCACTTAACCATTGTCTCGTATATATTAAATTTTCTCCTTTTTGTTATCTCCTTGCTCCACAAGATGCCATTCAGACATCCTATTATCTTTTTAGCTGTAAGTATTCGTTTTTCTATCTCTTTCACATCTGTTCCGGTATTGTCGAATGTGATACCTAAATATTCATATTCTTGACATTGCAGAATTTCTTGACCGTTGTCCAACTCCAAATTTTCGCTCTGAGACCCTACACATAGATATTTCGTTTTATTTACGTTAACTGTCAACCTCATTCCTCATACTCTTCTATAAGCTTTCTAATCATATATTGCATGTCGTCTTTGTCATTGGCCACTATGACCTGATCATCTGCAAACTGAAGAGTAAACAGGTATCTGTCATCTATCTCTATACCCATTCCGTGTATTTTTCTTTTCCAGTTCTTAAGTGCCGCTGCTACATATATTTTGAATAGTGTAGGAGAGATAGGACATCCCTGACGTAGTCCCTTATTCACTATAAAGGCATCTGTGAGTTTTTTACCTATCCTAATTCTTGATTGTGAATTTTCATACAGTTCTTTAAGTGCAGCTGTATAGTTGTGATTGATGTTCGTTTGTTCGAATACCTTCCACAGTCTTGATACTGGGACTGTATCATATGCTTTTTGTAGGTCCACAAATGCAAGATGGGTTTCCAGGTGTCTAGCAGATCTCTTCTCTATGACTTGTTTTAGACAAAATACGTTGTCCGTACACGATCTACATGCTCTAAAGCCGTTTTGATCTTCTTCTTTCTCTTTATAGTCTTCTTCAATTAGATCTCGCAGTATTCTACTGTATAGTCTGCTCAGTGTACTCGTGATTGATATGCCTCGATAGGTGTTACAGTCCAGTTTATTTCCTTTTTTATGGATGCATGATATATAAGCTGTGTTCCAGTCTTCTAGAACAGGATGTCCATTTAGGCATTTATTGATAATTATTGTTAGATTTCTAAAGAGTTTTCCCGTTCCTCATCTTAACATTTCGAAAAACATCCCTTCTGGTCCACTAGCTTTTCCTAACTTAAGGTTCAAAACTGTCTTTTTTACCGTTTCTTCGGATACCTCTACTTCTTCTCCATTTACTACAAATTTTTTTGGAGATTCTATCATGTATTTCTGTCTAGTTTCTTGTAGTAGACCTTTGTAGTGTTGTATTCACTGCTCCGGTTTGATTATCTGGATATTTGCTTTGTCCTTTTCTGGGTTTTTGACATTTAATATAAATTTCCATACCTCCGAGCATTTCCTTCCTCCGATATAATTGTTAACTTCTTCACATTTCTTATCCCACGTCTCGTTCTTAGCTAAATTATCCCACGCCGTCATATTTTGTGGTTAAAAAACCTCAGACAATGGTTTCGGAGCTGTTTCGCAGAGCAGTAAACAAAACCATGATAGCCTTGAAGCCATGAAGTCCCATACTTTTTACCACCAAAAGAACGTAGAAATATTTGGGGGTGTAATTGTATTTTTTTATGCTCTTTAACACCCTGTATATTGGATACTGTATAAAAAATTTATGAAATCAAATGTAAAATGGTTTTCTAACTGAAAACAGTCGGCTGTATATCGAGCTGTGTATATAGCTCGAGGGTCTATAAATAGGGGTTTCCAAAATTTAAATCATTTTTAAAGCATTTTGACATCAGTTAGTGCTGTATCTGGAATTCCCCTAATATATTTATTTTTACCTTTATTGTCTTTTGCGACAGCAGTTATCGCTTAAGTATCGTGATTTTTGCAACAAGCATTTGTTGTTTGTCTTTTTTAACTGTCTAACATTCAATGTCAAACGACACAATTTCTCATTTCATTTAAATTTTTTTGCCATATAGTACGTCATCCGTCTGATTCTAATACTCATATTAAATGACTTTGTTGACTTTTTTTCGAATAATTTTGTGTCCATACAGACGTCTAAGTAGTTTTTAACGTAAATATTTTTCATGAACCGACTACATTTCCATTATTTTTTATTTTACTGTGCTTAGTCTGTGCGAAAAGGTCGTAGGTTCATTTAAAAATGTCCCAAAGTACTTGACCGAAAAAACCCCCGAACTGAAACGCAACCGAAAAAATCCCCCTAAACCCAGTTATTGAAAATAGCCATAAAACATGGAGTGCGCGTGTTATTTCTTTGATAATAGCGGTGATAAACGTCACCAAAGAGAGTGTCCATAGGTGCTCGTAATTTGTCACACGCCTCTGGCCTCCGGCACATCCATCCAGCCCTTATAAAAAATTACAGCTTACGATATATGACCGACTATTATTAATTCCGCTTACAGAATAACTCACTTGTCACAAAAACAAACAAAATATCATTGCGCACAAAGCTTATTTAGCCCAGTGCCGTACCTATGAATAAAAACAGGGAAAGAAACATTTGATAAAATATTTAGGATAATATAATATAATGCACTAAGGTCAGTGATTCTAAAACTTTCACAATATTTCAGGCAGGGCAATATATCTCTTAGCTTGTTAATAACATTTGTTCTTCAGCACGTCTAAATATTCTAATATCTAATATAATAATACAACTACGAGGTATACCACAGATATAAACAAATATTTGGTGGTAAAGACGTAGTATCTCTTATAAGAATAGGAAGACTAAGATGGGCAGGACATCTAGCAAGATCACAGCAGAACAACCCTCCTATAAGAATCCTTACATCAAAACCCGTGGGAGGAAGAAAAAGGGGTAGGCCAAAACTCAGATGGAAGGATAGTGTAGATGACGATGGTAGAAAGATAGGCGCAGCAAACTGGCAACGGTTGGCAATGGATAGAACTGCCTGGCGTAATAGACTTGGGAAGGTCGAGGTTCTTTCATAGGGCTGTAGCACCATTGATGATGATGACTTTAGTACAGTAAAGTAAGATGGCGTGTTGCAGGGCCAGCTTTCAAACGACTATGGGATCTAAACGATGAAATAATCTCTTTCATGGAACAAAAAAATCCAATAATTTAGAGGATACAAGATATACCACACTATACATCCTGACAATGCAGCAAAAGAAGGCAGCGCAATAATAATAAAAAATAATATTCAGCATTATGAGGAGTTAAAATATGAAACTGAATACATACCAGCAACCACAGTATGTGTCAAGCTCAAAACCAATTGCAAAATTACTAGAAGTTCAATTTATAGCTCCCCTAAGCAGTCCATTACAAAAAAAACAGTATGAAGAATTTCTGACGAGTATGGGAAAAAGATATATCATTGGAGGTGACTTTAATGCAAAGCACACTCAATGGGGATCAAGATTGACAACACCAAAAGGGAACGAGTTGCTGGCAGCCATGAAAGAACAGAAATGTGAACCAATATCAACGGGTAGACCGACGTATTGGCCAAGTGATCGAAACAAGATACCGGACTTAATTAATTTTTTCATTATTAAAAATATTTCAGCCAATTATGTAGATATTGACGATTGTTGGGATATGAACTCAGACCATTTACCCATAATGCTAACATTGAGTGACACGATTATTAGAAAGAAGTGTAATCCAATATTAACTAATAAATTAATAGACTGGGAAAGTTTTAAATCAACCCTCGAAAAAAAAAAATGAATTATCTGTACAATTAACAACATCTGAACAACTAGATGAGGAAGCAGAGTTGTATGTTTAAAATATAGAAAAATTAGCATGGGAAAACACTCCGATTCAAGTATCAAAAGTAAAAGGAAACAACTATCCGAAGCAAATTAAAAGTTATTTAAAGAGAAAAGAAAACTAAGAAGAGCTAAGAAGAGGCTAAAAAACCAGTAATCCATTTTCCACTCATTAAACTAGAAGATGGTAGTTGGGCCAGGAGCAATAAGTAAAAAGCAAAGAGATTTGCCACATATTTAGAAAATACATTCAAACCACATGAAGACCAAATTAATGATCAAATATGGATATAGCCTAATCAGATAGAAGAGAAAATCAAACCAACATCCCCAAAAGAAGTAGCTGATGAAATAAAAGGAAACACAAATCTGAAGAAAAACCCAGGATACGATCTAATTACTGGAGAATTACTAAAAAACCTGCCTCTCAAAGCCGTGGTAAAATTAACCAACCTAATTATTGCTGCTTTTAGATTAAGATATGTCCCAAATATATGAAAAATAGCTGAGGTAATAATGATAC
This sequence comes from Diabrotica balteata, assembly GCA_918026665.1. Classification (NCBI taxonomy): domain Eukaryota; kingdom Metazoa; phylum Arthropoda; class Insecta; order Coleoptera; family Chrysomelidae; genus Diabrotica; species Diabrotica balteata. Next base: position 25,763,777 of record OU898278.1, read on the forward strand.
CGAAACAAGAGAAATCACCTGTAACGAGTCCGTTACTTAAATAACCACTTACCTTTTTGTCACTGGAATCTTTTAATTTCATTATAAATTAAATTCATCTTTGAAATATTCTTAAACTAAAAATTTAAATAATTCCAGTAAATTTTATTTTCTAAAGTTGGCATTAAATCCCGCCCTCTGTGTAAGATTCGGAAAGTACATCATCTTGACAGCTGTAGCACCGTCAGAGAGGCACTTGCTCGCTGGATCTGACCGAATAAACATCAATCAAAGTAGAGCGGCTGGGGTGCCATGTTCCCGAATTTGGTTTAAGTTTATTTTTTTTTGTGTGAAGAAGCTGTTATTTTAGAAGGAAACCATTTGTTACTTTGTTGTTTTTTGGTGAATATACTTTAAGTTGGATCACCCTCAGCCGGTAAGATAAATTTATAAATAAATTATATGGAAAAACCTGTCATGTTATCCGCCATTGTTAGCGAATTCAGATCTATTCTAATTCCGCCTCGATAGATATTTCACATATTTTATATATGTGAAATATCTCACTTTATTTCATTAATACCTAAATACATTACAAGTATTAGATTTTATAATTATCCCAAATTTTATTTCTTTCCAAGGATGAAAACAAACAATTATCTATTTCAATTTCATACCGTTTAAACCGGCTAATATTTCTTTTTTTTTTCTATTCTATAAGATATACAGACCATGCTTTCCGTAAAACCATCTATTTAATATATCCCATAAAAACATTGTCATACTATCCCAAGGTCATTATTTACTGAAAACCATTATGGTTTTTATTTCAATTTAAGGCCACCTGTTGACCTTTCTTGTAGTGCTTTTCAAGGCTAATAAACCTTGTTTTTTTTTCCTACCTTTTTGTATCTGCGAAGGACATGAAGTAACACAACTGTTCCCTTTTTTTAGCCTACTCCAGAAATCCAGTGACAAGTCAGGAAAGAAACCTTTCAGTTTGTTTTATTGGGTTATATTTATTGGGACAAAGGGAAAGATAATTTTAATTTTACGGATTTAAGGAGAATTTGATAAACTTGGTTTAAAAGTACCTCTATATATAGAATCCAGGTTTGGAGTAACTTTACCCACCTGCCCTAGTTCTTCACCGGATCATCTCCAGGGAAACCTACAGAAACCGGCAGGAAGAACTTATTTTTATTTTTTTTTATTTCCTATTCAAATATTTTTAATAACTTTCAACATCCTCTTCAAGGTTTAACTTTTGTTTCACTTTAATTTCAATATATATCATTAATAATAATTACATTCACTTTTTCATAAAATATTAATCATTGTAACTTAATTTAATTATTTATTGTCTACCAAGGGATGAGGTTTTAACTCTCCCTTGAATCTCTCTTTGTTAGGTTATCGTGTGCACACATATCCGGAGAGTTTCATTTGAAAATTTAAACATTTATTAAACGAAAACTAAATTATTAGTGAGTAGTATTTTTATATTTATTATTTATACATAATTATTGAGTATAACCTTTGTCAGAATTTAAAATTAAGAGGTATATTAGGGGGGAAATTGTTTTATAATTATATTCAGGAATTTTACTGTAAATATAGATAAGTTAATTGTACATAAGAGGTGGTGGGTCATAGATAAGCATTTAACATAGTCTGTACATAAGTTTTGGTAATTATTAAAGTTGTGGTTAAAAATTTAATATTTCAATTAGTACCCAACTTTTTATATTTCAGCAATACAAGATATCTCGGAAGAAAACATTTAACTTCCTGGCGCCCAAACATTCAGTAGAGCAACTTTATCTTTCATCTGTTTATTTCTTGGTAGTTTCTAGTCATTAATTCTTATATCTTACGGTCTCTGTAGGGCATGCAAATTGGCCGAATCCCTCTTTGAGTGTCAATTGGTCATTCTCCTGCATAGTCGCTAGCCAGCATTAATTTTATTATGTTTTAAAATCCATATTTACCCTTTATTTATTTCTTTTACATAATTTATTTCTATCTAATCCCTTCCATCTTCTGTTATTCCACATATTAGTTCGTTGGTGTATCAAGGTACATTTTAGAGTTTACCCTATTGCTACACTGCACATTTTTGCTACACATTCCTCATTTTTGTTACATTTCCCTACTCTCACATTTCCTGTTACATTGTTTCACCAGAAACAAATCCCATTCTTGTTATATTGGCGCTCAGCAAATTTCTTGTTATACACCAACAGAACTCTCTTTTTACAGGCCAATATCACTCTTACTAGTGATGTCAAAGCTGTTCGAGAAACTCTTGCTAAAAAGAATGAAACCGATAATAGAAGAAAAAAACTGATTCCAAACCACCAATTTGGCTTCAGAAATAAACACTCTACTATTGATCAAGTACATAGATTTACTAACATAATTAAGAAATCGTTAGAGGAAAAGAAAGTCTGCTCTACAATATATATCTACAATATTTTTAGACGTAGCTAAGGTATTCGATACAGTATGGCATGAAGGTTTACTGTATGAACTAAAATCCTTTATAGCTAGACAATATTCAGAAATTCTACAGTCATGCATTTCTGATAGGTACTTCAGAATCAAACAAAAAGACGTTTACAATTTAAAAGAAATTAAAGCAGGAGTCCCTCAAGGAAGTGTATTAGGTCCGGTCCTCTACCTGTTATACAAATGCGACATACCTAAATTAGAAAATGATGCTATAGCTACTTTTGCAGATGATACTGCCATTCTAGCAGTAGGTGATACCAATGAATAAGAAGCAGAAAAATTATAGTTGTCAATAGATAAAATCCATAAGTGGACAAAAAAATGGAAAATCAAACTAAACGAGTCTAAATCAATTCTTTGTAATATATTACTTTGGTGGTTAATTTTTGTTAAAACTATTTAATATGAAATTAGTGACACACTGTTTTGGTTTTGAAATGGTGTCTTTGTTCGGCTTGAATGTGCTAAAAGAATGAAGTTAACAATGTTGATGCAGTAAAATTGGAAGAGACATTGACAAGAACGTAAAATTGGAAGTGAATCATAAAAATACAAGCCAAGAACGAAAAATAAGAGTATAATAAATCAAGTGGTAAACAACATAAAAGTAACTTATTAACTTAACTAATTAACTTAACTAATTAACTTAACTAATTAACTTATTAACTTAGTAAGAGACTTACTCAGTTGTTATCAACTCAACACTCAGTTGTTGATAACAACTGAGTTACTCAACTCAGTTGTTATCAACAGGTCCTCGAAGACACTTCGTCTCAGGACCATATAACCTATGTAGGGTCATACGTCGCCATGTTACCAATTCCAACAGTAACTTGAACATCTTAATTTGTAATTATATAGAATGTAAAACAACTATAAATTTATAACATTTAACGGGTTTTGACCCATATATTTTGGTGGCTCATAGCATGTGTACCCTGTTTACACTGATGAAGGAATTAATATTCCGAAAACGTTCTGTAATGTAATTGTGATAGCCCGTTTGGGCATTTTATTATATATCTTTTATAAAGGATTTGAAATAAATTTTTTTTAATTAACTGAATGATTATAACAATGTGTACTATTGCTCTCCCTTTTCTCATAAATTGACATTTTCAGAAGAAACATAGTCTAATATGTCTGTAAAGAATATTCGGCATATACAATAAATATTTTCGCCTTTTGTTATAAATAAAACCACGTAACTAATTTAAAAAAATAAATTCCACGCCTCTGAAGCGGTCTTCGATGGCTAAATATAGGTAGGTTCAGGCAAAATGCTCTTTTGACTTGTTAAAGTTGAACTCTGCGACCTACATTAAGATTCGGCAAAAACGCTCTCTCCTAGACAAATGGCTGTATTTTGGAACTAGAAAACATTTAAATGGCGCTGCTATTTCAGGAAAAACAAGCTAAATACTGTGGACGGCTTTGTTAAATGAACTATAATTCATGATAAGCCGTTTTGTAATGGAATTTAAGGTTAGCTCATATTTGAACCGCCATTTAATGTCTATATTTTTCTAAATCGCATTAATTTTTTAAAAAGCATATAGTAGAGGAACATATTAAGGATGAATTTCCAAGTATAAAAAAATGATGTGAATTACAAAATTATTTTGTGGCAAGACAACACTTATGTTCGGTAATATAAGTATTAGAAAAAGTTAAGTTTGACTTCTAAAAATCATGCAAATGAGCTGAATTTTGCCGAGAATGCCAATTTATGGACCCAAAGAGATGCAAAAAAGTTTACTACTTTTACCCCAAGGCTTACCTCTAAAGTTTACACTCGTAGATGGAGAAAAAAAGAAAAAAATCGATTTACCAAGAATTTGTACACTGTACAAAAAAATGTTTTAAATAAAAATTGTAGCTGAAATAATTTTAAACAAAAATGTTTACTAGCACTTCTGTTTAAAATAAATCCTTCTCTCAGAAACAATGCTTGCATCGACCGGTGATTTTAAGGACAGTTAAAAATATATAGCCTGCAATTTCGGTTTTCGTTTTGGCAACAAATTTGAGGAATTTAGAATATGCCAAAAAAAAAAAATGCTAAATTATAGCATTCATATCACAAACAATCGCACGTCACGGAATATGCTTCGATGGAAACGGTATTGGGTGGAGCTATTATACTTTATCTCAAAGTAACTAGTCTGTACAGGGTAAGATATGCAATGATAACCTTATAGGAATTTCGCCAAGACATTGACAGTATTATGCAGTGAGCGATGGCGTTGTCTATTGTCTATCTTTCAGAATAAACGGAATAAACCAGAAGTTCTCAACAAGTCCTCACGTACAATTTTATGTAATTTATAAATACCGTTTGCTAATAATTTTACATAATACTATACATTATTTGTTTCTATTAGTAACTTATCAATTTTTATCTTTTATTAGTAGCAGTAGTATAATAAAATGTGCACTAAATAAAGATTTTGTTACAGGTCCAAAGAATTCAGAATAAATTATTGAAATAAAGTTTTATTATTTTATTTTTGGCTAAATAATTGTTAACAACTCCAAAAGATTTCATGGAAAATTAATGCATTCTCAAGTCTTATTTGGTCTCTACGATGATCTATTCGTTCTTTCCTTGATTTTGTACAGCCTAAAACAAAAATAAGTATACATTTAAATGAATAATAAACTTTGAATTAAAAATAAACAAACCATAAAACCTATTTCTTATTTTAAAGGTTAATGTCACAAATAGCTTGATAGAATTCTTCTTCTTGTATTTTTTAACAGATCTCAATCCTATTAGTAGTACAACAACTTATTTTAAATAAATTCTTACTGAACAATGGCCGGCATCAGATTAAAAAAAACTTATCTTTAATTTTTTTCTTTTCCTTTCTTTGGTGGTTTTTTGTATGGAAAAAGTATTGGTTGGTGTAGAACTTGCAACGTAATTTTGCGGCTTTCCTAGAGTTTTCTTGATAGTTTTCCGAAAATTTAATAGTTGTAGCAGTGAGAAGCTGAGCAATTATCACCTATCGTGTGAATTTGTTTTCTAAAACTAAAAGAAACTCGATTTTATAAACTAATTTCGTATTAGAAACACTTTAAGGCCACATTTGAACAAAGGTAGGTTTTCTTTTAGAAAAAATAAATAACTACTTACGTTTTGAACATAATAACTATAATAATTTTTAAGGCCTTTTATTTTTACTCTGTGGTTTAATCTCAAACCATTTTGATCATCTTTTCAACTTATATTTATGATCTCGTGACTCCTTAAAGGATTGGCAATCAGTTTTTCCAAATCAATTTAAAATCAATAGTTGAAGTTCTTATTATAACCACTGCAGTGGGATTCTAATTACAGTGTCGTACTAAAAAAATTAAGAAATTTAGTGTAATGTTCGATTCTACCAAAATCAAGAATAAATTTCCACTTAGCTGTTAGAAAGTCTATCTTCTTGAGTTCTGGAGACTCGATCCCAGATGAGTACTTAATATTTATTATTATTATTTCCTTTAATAATCCGATGTTTTAGGTTCTTTCTCTCTTATGGACAATTGGATATCATCCGATCCTAAGTAATATGGAAAACTGATAGCCAATCCCTTAAGGAGTCACGAGATTATAAATATAAGTTGAAAAGATGATCAAAATGGTTTGAGATTAAATCACAGAGTAAAATAAAAGGCCTTTGTTCAAATGCGGCCTTAAAGTGTTTTTTATATGAAATCAGTTTATAAAATCGAGTTTCTTTTAGTTTTAGAAAACAAATCCACACGATAGGTGATAATTGCTCAGCTTCTCACCGCTACAACTATTAAATTTTCGGAAAACTATCTAGAAAACTCTAGAAAAGCCGAAAAATTGCTTTGCAAGTTCTACACGAACCAATATTTTTTCATACAAAAGACCACCAAAGAAAGGAAAAGAAAAAAATTAAAGATAAGTTTTTTTTTAATCTGGCGCCGGTCACTGTCCAGTAAGAATTTATTTAAAATAAATTGTTGTGCTACTAATAGGATTGAGATCTGTTTAAAAATACAAGAAGAAGAATTCTATTAAGCTATTTTTGACATTAACCTTTAAAATATTTCTTGACAGTGGTTATAATAAGAACATGTTAATTAACCTTTTCACTTTATTGTTTAACTATTGATTTTAAATTGATTTGGAAAAAAATTTTTAATAAAGACAAAAGTAGCAATCGAAGAATATATTGAATTATTGATAATCATTCTTTTACCCACTTCCCTGAGGGCTCTCCGAAAGAGCGTTTTCAATCACATATCAATTTGTTTTAAAAAACCAGAAATCATCTCGTGGCGTCATCGTTATTTACGCGCAATTCGTAAATACCGTGGAGAAGAATACGACATAGTGTATTTAGATGAATCATGGGTGAATATCGGGCATAGTGTGTTTTGATAAAACAATTACATCTCATCGCCATGCTTTTGTTCGTGGTCTGACAACAGGATCCAAAGTTACAACAGCTCGTGATGCACGGTTCGTTTTATTGCACACAGCATCTATCAGTGGATTTGTTAATGGAGTAGAGCTCACGTTTTTGGCAAAGAAAAATACGCAGGACTATCACGACGAAATGGATGGATTGCCCTTCGAAGATTGGTTCGAAAATAACTTAATGCTAAATTTGAAAGAAAAAAACTGTTGTGGTAATGGGCAATGCCTCCTATCACAGCAGAAAGTCAGAACAAATTCCCAACAGTTCAACAATAAAAAAAGGTATTCAAGAATGGCTTCTGTCAAAGAACTTATTTTTTTAAGAAGACTACCTAAAATGCGAGTTAATTGATGTAGTCAAGGCCTTCAAAGCAAAATATGAAAGGTACATTGTAGAAGATATTGCCAAAAAGCACAATGTGAAGATTCTGAGGCTCCTACCCTATTACTGTGAATTAAATCCCATCGAAATGGTTTGCAGTGAAGTGAAACGGTATATAGCTGGACGCAACGCGAATTTTAAAGAAGATAAAATGCGAAATTGTATTACAGCAGCGTACCAGGTCATGACGCCAGAGAAATGGAAAAACTACGTAAACCACGTAACAGCAACAGAAAAAAAAATTTGGGAAATTGACAATTTGTTGGTCGATATCGAACTAATTATTATAAATATAAATAACGGATATATTGATGACAGTGACGATAATAATGATGATGATGATGATGATGATAGTTAAGCAGAAACTAAATGTGGCAGCGATTGACAGAAAAAGGAACTAAATATAATGGTGTACAATTACGATTACTTACACACGAAATTAAATACAATGACTTCTTTTATTTTCAATTTATTTATTAGTTTTATTTTCGGATATTTCTACGTTTTGTTACTGCCAACATATACAGTGCGGTTTTTAAAAGTCCTTCCTTCCGTAAGTTTTGAACGGAACAATACATAAATAATTTATATTTTATTTTAATTTAACCCAAGTATGTTGTAGCAAATATTATTTATGTTTGAGAACCACTGACAAAAGAAAGCCAGGCAGGGTCGTTAGTGGGCATTAGATCTTAAGCTACCCTCAACACAAAAGATGGATGAGGCTAAGTAGTAAATTGGTACAGGGTGAATTACTTTCGAGTAATGACGTCACCGTCATTTTTTTATATGGAATATCCCCATTTTGTCTCAATTTTCGGATTACTCTAGCTGAGCTGATTCCAAAAATGTATCACATGTTGATTCAAATTGGTACAGGGTGGACAAAAATACAATAGTTTTGTGTGTGTTCATAAAGTAACGCGCTAGTTAAATTCACAATATTATCAAAAATACTTATTGTCTAGCGGACAGAATATGATGAAATACATGACTTTATAAATGTTCGAACTGCAGCTCTTTCTGTATTTCACAGTAACCCAAACGTTGTACAAATTCTTGTTGAACCTTGTTTATTCTGTCTTAAAAATTATTGTTTATTGCTGTTTAAATTCTCTGTTGTAATTCTTGAATATTTGCTGGTTTCGTTTGATATACAACATTCTTCAGATGGCACCACATAAAATAATCCAAATGATTGAAATCTGGTGACCTCGCTGGCCATTCAACAGGTCCACATCTACCTACCTTCTTACATCTACAGCATAATGTGAAGGTGCACCATTTTGTTGCAACCATAAACTTTGATAAATAGGATAAACTATGATAAATATATAGAAAGACCTATAACGCGTTCAACAGTAAGATTGAACAGAAATTTCGAGAAACTGGTACGGTTGAAAATGCACGGAAATCAGTTCGTCCCTCTGCAAATGCTGATACAGCATTAGATGTTTTACTTAGTTTTGAAGAAGATGCGCACACTTCTGTGCGTAAAGTTAGTCGCGATATCGGTGTTAGTAAAACAACGGCACACAAACTATTAAAAGTTGAAAAATGGCATCCTCATAAAATCAAACTTGTGCAGGAATTAAACGAAGATGATCCAGATAGAAGAATGCAATTTTGCAAAGCAATAGTCATTTAAACACAAACAAACAACAAAATATAACACTTCTTAACAATGTTTTGGCTGTTGTCAATAAATAAACAATATGAACTCCCCGTCAAATTCATTGTCGTAGCCTACTTAGTTTCGAAAAAACTATTTTTAATCATATAAAAAACCAATGGTCAAAATAGGAGTCAACATTAAGATTCTTCTATAATAAAAAAATTTGAAAGTACCTACTGACTTGTGTGAAAGTATACACGGTGTGTCAACACTATACTTACTTATGTTTATGCGTTTTTATTTATATCTGAAGTTCAACAAAAGCTATTAACATGCGGTTTGCGCCATTTTGTTAAAAATTTAATCCAGTTCTATTAAAATTTACAATAAATAGGTGTTTCCATTAAACATTTTGAAGAAAAACAAATTTTAATTTTTTCTTTTTGAAAGTACCCTCTACCAACAACAATTAAAACAAAATGCAATTATTTTATAGTAGATGTGAATTAATTCATCCACACTCTTTATACTGACACTAATTTCGTTAAAATCGTTAGAGCCAAATCAAAGTTATAGGTATTTATCCACAAATACTTTCCTACTCTCCCCCACCCTTTATTTGAAAAAATAAAAAAATGTACTTGAACAACTTTGTTCAGTATTTATTCCCCTTTCTAGTTTACTTATTTAACACTTGGTATAATTCGGCATATTTCCCAAAAAACTGGGTTTGAAAGTTTTCTTCACAGGTTACGCCCTCTAGCGGTTAACCCAGAAACTTGAAAGTTCTTTCCAGTGATTTCTCTTGGTCACTTTTACAAACAAATTTTTTCTCCTAAAGTTATAACATGAATAGTTTCTGATATATAGCCGAGAGATCGGCTTATTGGACCACCCGGTATAATTTTGTTACTAGATTATACGTTTGTATTTTGTCTCCTTTAATCTTTAATCTATACCCTGAACGAATATTTATTGAAGCTCTGCACAAAACTGAAAAACTGAAAAAGGTATTCTACTAGATGATTACTGGATAAACAACATCAGATATGCAGATGCCACCATAGTATTTGCAAACAACTTAGAGGACCTACAATGACATCTACAACATCAAATCTCGAAAGTTACAATTCTTCGGACATATTATGAGAAATAAATCCAGATATGCTCTCCTTCAAGCCATCCTGCAAGGAAAAATATTTGGAAACGAGGTCCAGAAAGAAAAAAAACATCTTGGTTTAAGAACCTCAGAATTTGAGATAGGCACATCAAGAAGAAGAAGAAGAAGATCATACGGGGTGTCGCATATTAGGTGATAGTGATTAGGTCTGATAGGCACATCACTTAATGCCCGTTTTTAGAAACGGATATTGCGATCAAATGAATAAATTAAATACTACAAACAGATAAATTATATAGTTTAAGTGTTTTAGTTATATAAAAAGCGTTTTCTATTTAACCTTTATTCGACAGCTCGTTAATTGTTCGTTGTTAGAAAGAACAAAAGCTCTTTATTTTATAGTTTCGAGTTTCAAGCCAAATAGAGACAGTGCCCGCAATTTGCAGCGCGCTCTCTGATGTTAGACGTTATGACACATAGTTAACACAACAAAGAGATTATCAAGACATCGTCCTAAGTCACGATTGTTGGTGTTATATTAAAAGTTCTTGGGACCTAATTCCAGTTTATGACGAACTTTCCTAGTTTCGGCAGACGTAAAGATTATTCCCATGCACTAAAGTAACAAAGATGGCGCTGACAGTGTTTTGTTATAGTTTGGATGTTTTATTGGTAGTGTACAGCGTGTCCTGCATAACACAAACATAAGGAAATTTAATAAAACAAAGAGTTGTCGTGTTACAAATTGGAACAGAAAAAGCTAAAGAGATTTTATAGTTTTTTTTACATGCTTTTAAAGTTTTTTACTTATTGTTGTATAAAAACCAAATAAAGTGAATCTGTAAATATCTATAGACTAGGGCATTTAAGAAAAATTAAATCTGTTTTTAAATACAGCACCTATCGAGTTGCAACTTTTTGCATTGTGTTCGAAATTAAGTCAGAAAACAAGTCTACAATAGAAAAATGGATGGAAATGCATAATTTCATTTACAGTGCATAAAATGCATCAAAAATTGCACACAATTTTTGGGGCTATATGAAATTTTATGAAAATAAGTTAAAATCGGTATTTTAAGGGTCAGATATTAAACTGTAGGGTGCACCGTACAACCGTATCAAGTGCTGCACTCCTGGTTATGGTAATATTATTTTTTTAATTGTTCTAAATGCTTGTGCCAAAAGGCCTTTGTTTTTTCTTCAACAAATTAAAAAACCCACAAGGAATCTACATTCCTGTAGTCGGCTGTATACCATATATTAACAAAATTTTATTAAAAAACCTTTAAAAGGTATATATTTAAAAACCCTAACAGGCTAATTATACAAAAGGTTTTCGGAATCCATATTCCATCATCAGTGTCCTAGAAAATATATAACCACTTAATTAAAAAGAACATGAGGTTTAAATTTTGACTAAGGTTAATGCAAAGTGTGGTTAATACTTACTAGGTGACTAGTGGCTACATTCATGTACTTCTAGTTAGTATTAACCACACTTTGCATTAACCATATTCATTCCGAAAACGTTTTGTATAATTAGCCCGTTAAGGTTTTTAAATATATACCTTTTATAAAGGTTTTTTAATAAAAATTAAAAAACATTGTAGCTCGATTAAACGCTGCTGAAGAGACAATTACAACTTCGTTGCAAGCTCTAGCAGTAACTACTTAAACCATATCAACATCTGTGTGATATAAGGACCCAAACACTAGACGAAGATTTGATTCGGAGACAAACCACCTAGGAACACCTTTTACACTAAAATAACTCCACGACGGACGGTGCGAACAGGTTAAAAAACGGGAAAGCTTCAGGTGTGGATAATAGATGCAGCCAATAAATAAAGTATTTCAATTAACTAGCAAAAAAGTAGATCTTGACACTTTACAACACGTGATGCAAAGTATGCGAAATTCCAAAATCATGGACAAAATTTGGACCCATTTTGCTCTTGTGTCACTTTTTTATACCATTCCAGCGACTCATACTCGCCAGAATAGACAAAAATGTCGACAAGCACCTTATCTCACAACAGAGAGGATTCAGACCCGGCAAATCATGCACCGGTTAAGTCCTCGCACTAACAGAACACATTGAAAAGGGATTTACAGAAAAAAATATAAGAGGGGCTGCTTTCGTAGATTTGAGAGCTGTATATGACACAGTAAGGCAAAAAACCACCAACTGAGTAAAGTCGTATATTCCTTACTGAAAAACAGACATTTTTTGTTATGTTGAAGGGTGAAGTAAGTAGGTGAAGAGTTCAAAAAGACGGCCTCTCACAGGCAAGTGTTTTAACACCAATGCTCTTCAATATATAGACAAACGACCAACCTACGCCGACCAAAACAAAGCACTTCCTCTATAACGACGATCTTGCAATATGGCTCAAGGAAATCGTTTTGAAGAAGTGGAGGAGAAACTTGAAATTGCTTTAAAAACAATGACAGCGTACTACCTGCCGAATTCCCTGAGACCCAATTCCTCTAAAACCTAGGTCTGGGCTTTTCACCTTCGCGCAAAGGCAGCCAAGCGAAAACTCCAAATTGCGAAGAATGGTAATACATTAGAACACATAAACCAACCTATATATCTTGGAGTAACTCTGCACCGATCCCTCACCTATAGAGAGTATTGCATAAAACGAGCGAAAAAGTAACAACAAAAAGGAACAGCATACTCAGAAAACAAAGGGGAAGTAAATGGGGTGCACCTCCTGGCATTTTAAGAACAACGACACATGCACTGTGTTTCTTAATTGCTGAATATGCAGCGGGTTTTGCAGAACCTTCAATACGCAGAGGCGTTGCAAGGCACACAGAGAAAATTAAACAGATCACCGACGAGAACCTATACAAAGCTCGAACACCACGAAAGCGACTAAAATACAAAAAAAGCATCCTTGGGGCAGAATAGGATGAACCGCCTGAATATTATCCTCTTACCCAGCTTTAATGAACCGGTCCATCCCTAGACTTCAATACGTGGAAAACTATGAATAGAATAAGAATGGAAGTCGCTCCAGTAAAATTAAACATGGCAAAATGGAGAAAAATAGATCAAGATGATGTGAACTGTGACTGTGGAGAAACACAGAATATGGAATATCTTCTAACATGCAGAAACTGTCCTCATCTAGGTACCCTAGAAGATTTGGCTCGCCAACAAACATGGACCGACGTAGCCCAATATTGGGCCGAAATTTTTTGAATGACATGTCCGGACACGATAAAGTAAAGTAAAAAATAATATGTCGACGAAGGATGCAATATTCCTAGGTCGATAGAATACACCAAGTCAGCATATGTGTGCTTTGTGTATCTAACAAAAGCATTTAATAGAGATAAACTTAATAATATATTACAAAAACTTCAAGATCTTGCAAAATATAAAACAAATGAACAACAAGAATATGCCGAAAATTAAAACAAACGACATCACTATGGTAACTCAATGTATAAACTTAATGCGAATCAGATAAGGTGATAGTTTCAGTCCGTTCGAGTTCAAAATACTAAAAGTACGAAATAATATAAGATGTGGAACCGCCACGACTAGGATACATTTTTGGACATAGCAGATTTCAGATCACAGATTCTACCAAACATGCCGTCGGCTTAACATGCATTTATTCACGCAGACAACCAACAGCATTACTATAGCTAAAGATCCAATTTGATGTAAGTTCGTAATGAAGATCGATCCCCTGGACAAACTGAAGCGATTCAAATCTTTTGGCATAGACTTATCCAGTTATCATGATTAAATCAGAGACTTAAGAGGGTAGATAAATAAATCGCAGTGATATATGGATGTTTAAAAGATGTCTGAACTAATCATTCGTGAGAAAGGACAGCAATGTTCAAATTGATAAAACCCACATTAAATTTGTAATAACTTATGAAATAGAATCACGGACACCAGAACGAAGTCACCAATAAAAATAGAAGTACTCTACATAAAAGTCTAAAGTTAACATAAAAAATATTTTTAACAAGTAATGACAGTATAAGAACATGACAGTGTAAGAATTCTGTACAAAAATAGATAATGTGGTGGCATAAGAAGCAGCTCAAGCAAGAGTCAGAAAAAAATTACTAAGAAAAAAAAACGAAATTTGTTTAAGTGAAATATAAGGAAATGTCAATGAGTATTAAACGAAGTAAAAAATTTTAAAAATTTTCGCACCCTGGTATTTCAGGTTTACAACTTTATATCTACTGGATAATATAATATCGTATGTGTTTGAAAGCGTTTAATAAATAGACGTTGAGTAGCATAATTTCAATTTGAATTTATATTCTTCATTTGAATTTTGTGAATCAGCAGGCACTAGTTCAAATTCTAAATACTCTCTCTTCATTCTTTTATAGAATTTTGTAGCTAGCTCAACATTCGCAGCATAATTGAAATTTAAAAAATGGTTCATTTTATGGTCAATAAATTTCGCATTAGGAAACACGTGATAGCGCCTCTCATTCAGTATAAAAATAATCCTCTCGGGTTGCGCCATTTCATATTAAACGGAGGTGGATACATTTTAGGAGCTTTTTTTATTGTTTTAATCTTTTTGTGTGAAATATTATTGCTGGAATAACGAATAAATAATCTTGTAGGAAGGTATTTTTTATGTTATATAAAAATGTTTGCTGTCGTCTTAGGATATATTAAAGTATTTTATTTTCCCGAGTAACACCAAATTTTGACTAAATAATATATGGCGTGGTTATAATTTTTTATCATTTTCATTTTTCCTTTGGTTATCAAAAAAAAAGGGAATATTACAGCTTGAAAACAATTTTCCGGAACCGTAAATATATTTCTGCAAATTAAAGGGCATATACCACACGAGTTACTGAAATATTGTGAAGCAGCAATGACGGATCAATTAACAACATTAATTATTAAAATTATAAATTAAAATAAAATACCGGAAGAATGGAGAACGAGCGAATTAATTCACCTATTCAAAAAAGGAGATAAAAAACAGCCAGAAAACTACACAGATATAAACTTGTTAAATACTATAGTTCAGTTAAATTGTATTTTTGTTAGGAAAGTTTTGGGGTAGTTCTGATTTTTTTCATCCTATATGTTTTTTGGGGTGCTTAACCCGAATCTGGGGTTTGCGGACAAAATTTCGTGATGCAACATTAAAAAAAAAACAGAATAAACCGTTTTTTTCTTCTTTTTTCGGGTTTTTTTGCTTAAAACTCGAAAACTATCAACTTTTGGTAAATGGTCTGTTTACAGAAATTAAAATACTTGAAATTTTCTACAAATACCAGTATTTCGTTTTTTTTTCAGACGAATCGTTTGGTTTCTAGTGCGAGTTGAAAATTGTAAACTTTTAGCATTTTATGCAAAACCCACTTTTTACATTTTAATATTAAATTTTTATGGATGCTGTCATTTGATAAATGTCACCTAGTTTTCCACACAAGTAATTAAAAAGAAAAAGGAGAAAAATTATGCAAATTCAGTAGGTAGGTAGAACTCGTAACAAAATAAAACTTAAAATCTCGTTACTTATGATCATATATTATTATGATTATAAATTATAATATGCAAAATTTATATGAGCCGTTGTCTTTTGAAAGCCCTGGCTGAGGTTCTTCGATAACGATAAGTCCTCGTTCTGCTTATTCTGGAAAATAAAAGATTAAAGTTAAGTCATTTATCAAGAAGAGATGAAGATTGCAAAATAGATTGTGAGATACCTTCCGCATCGTAGCGAGGTTCTTCGATGGCATCGGGTCCTGGCTCAGGGTCTGATTGCTCCATCGTCCGCGTTGGGAGTCGTTCTCATGGAAAATAAAAAGAGGAGAGACACATATCATATATCAAGGAGAGATGAATGACTACAAAATAACTTGTCAGATCCAACATACCTCTCCCTCTTTCTTCAGTTTCTTCTACGTCTATGTCAGAGCTGTCTTCTGGGGGCTCAACATTGTTACACAGTCCTTCGCATGATGCGCATATTGGGAACAATGGAGTCCCGCCTTCCTGCATCCACAATTGCGTTGACAGCCCTTTTTAAATTTACATGAAATGTACCGGAGTATTGCGTTTGGTGAAGGGTCCAAAGTAGTTGGTACTGGCACAAGACCACTACTAGTTTTTGCCATCCCCACTCACTTGGGTCTTTTGTTGCTCGTAAGGTGTGGCTTGACCGAATAACCACTGCTGCACCTGATAGTAAACTCTCAGTGAGTGTTCTCGTGCAGCAGCTTCAGTTGGGGGTAATGAGGAAATGTTGGTCTTATTTTTGAATGATGAAGATACGTATTGTTTATATCTTAAATCGTTTAGTTTTGTCTCTTTTTTTCCATATAGAGCCGTGCGAAACATGCTTCCTGCTGTGGCAATCTCATCTTGACTTGAATTAGGGTCTTTGAAATCTTCAATTACCGATTGCAAATCTTTGTTCATCTGCACGACTTTAAGAAATTTCAGTTTCCCTTGATTAAACAATGCAGAAGTAGTATCACAACCACTCATCGCAAGCAGAAATAAAATATGATTCAATAGGATTTTCTCAGCAGCCAAATGAGGGTTGTAGAGGCTTTGCGAAACCTTTCCTTTTCCTGGCTTCAAAAAAAATATATTTTTTATATCAGGGCTACAAAGGCCAATCAAAATGACCAGTAGGTCGATATCTTTCCCCACCACTGTCACATGTTCATTTGTGCGCTAGTATGCGCTACACGTACACACATACTACAACGTCTACAACACTTTAGCACATTGTTGCCGCTTGGAATGTAAAGCGGCTTTAACTGCTTTTTAACTGAGTTATTTTTGATTTTTTGCAATCTAGCTATAATATTTGAGTCAAAACGTGAATTATCCGTGTAACTCGGTCTTTATTTTAATTAACTTAAATACTAGGGGAAATTAACTGAAAACCTTTCAATACAAATCTAAAAAGTGGGTTTTGCAGTCACCCCCGTACAAATTACCAATTTTCAACTTGCTCTTGAGACCGAACGGTTCGTCTGTACACTAACCAAAAATAGTGACATTTGTACAGAACTTTAAGTACTTTAATTTCTGTAAACAGACCATTTACTAAAAGTTAACAGTTTTCGAGTTTTAAGCAAAAAACCGGACAAAAGCAAAAAAAACCGATTTCTTCTGGTTTTTTAAATGTTGCGTCACCAAAATTTTGTCCGCAAACCTCAGATTCAGATTTAGCACCCCAAAACACATATGGAATGAAAAAATCAGAACTTCCAAAAAATTTTCCTAGTAGTATCACTTTACAGTACAAATTTACTGAATTACTACGCTTAAACTTACAACTAAAATTTTTTAAGTGCCAATAAATAAGAGGATACGTTTAGCAGATAAACAACGGGGTTTTCGTAGTGGAAGATCATGTACAGATGCAATATTCGTTATAAAGCAAATTGACAGAGTAAAACTCACAGTTATAATCCATCTTCTGTATAACAGAGAAGTTCCACCAAATAATATAAAAACTATTGAAAACATCTGCTAAAACAACAAAATGGAAGTCAGAATAGATGAAAAACTTACAGAATCTACAGAAATAGGCAACAGAATAAGACACTGGGGTCCATTCAGCCGTATCATCAAAAGCATTATTAAAGAAGATGATAGAGAATGGGAAACAAAGAAATCAAAATACTTTGTCATGCAGACAACGCAATATTGATAGCCCAAGATGAAGATAGTCTGCAAAGACGGTCCACAGATTTAACATAAGGGCAAAAGAATTTAATATGCCAATCTCATATCAGAAAACTGAACCAGTAGTAGTCAGCAAAGAACCAAGCCAATGTAAAATAGAAATTGATGGCATCAGTATTGAACAAGTAATGGAAATAAACTATCTGGGAATTACACTGTCTAGATATGGAGACCTAAACAAAGAAAGGAGAAATCAAGTACAAAAAGTAACTAGACTGGTCGGATGCCTTAATATCAACGATGCAAAAAAGATACATTAACCCAGAGATGAAGTCAAGAATTTATGAAGCCAGTATAAGACCAATAATGACATATGCCTAAGAAACAAGATTCTACACAGCCACAACGCAAATGATACTGGAAACGGCAAAGATGAGAGTACGGAGAAGAATTAGAGGAAATACGCTGAGAGATCGAAAGAGAAGTGAAGACATTAGTAGAAAATGTGATGTACAGTTGAGACCCGTGTCGTCAAAATAGCAAGAGATAAGTCACCAATCGACAGAAAAAGTATCGGACGGCCGTGCAAAAGATGGACTGACAACCTTCCATAGATGTATTAATCCGCCAATGAACAAGCAGAATTGCTTATAAAGAGAAAGAAGAAGAAAAAGAAGAAGATTAAAGGGCAACGCTGAGAAATTATTAAAAAATAATGCTTTTGGACGTTGTCTACAAATTGTATGCAAGTTAAGTATTATTGTTTTTATACCAATAAAAACAAAGAGAGTTTTTAGAAATGGGATTTAATAATATTGAGAATTGTTTAATAATGAAAATATTGTCGTGTTGCGTACGCTTGACGTGCTCTGTGCTTTAGCAAAATCCGTAATTACCTTTCTATTGCGAATATTACCTTACTATAGAAAGATGCTATACTTATATATAGAAGATACTATAGGAAGAAGTCTATCAAGACTTTTTTCCCGATTTTCTAACGCACCGTTTCTATAGCTGCAAAGATTCTCGACGACTGAAACAGTTTCAGAAATTAGGTTTTATTTATAAAAGTTCTCCGAGGCAGCATTATATTATTAGTATTGGCGAACTGTTTTGCAAGCAATAATATCACTGTGTGTGAATTGTAAGCGATAATTATTATTTTAATTAAAATTTGTGTTATTTGTTATTAAATTTTTATACCAGGTTTCCTTCACGTAATCTCTAAACCCATAGAAAAATGTAACAACTGGTGTTAGAAGCGAGCTTAGTTTAAAGAAATTATTTTCCAGAATTTTTATGATCAAAATAAGAGGCGAAACCAAGATGGAGGAAATCCGAGATCTGATTGCCACAATGGAAAAACGTCAACAAAAAGCTGAAGGAGGACTTCGTCAGAAAAAAAATAAAGCTGAAGAGAGACGTCCTTAGGAAGAGAAGCAAGCTTGAGAAAGGCGTCGTCATAAAGACAGAGAGTTGCTCGTGACCCTTATATCAAAAATAGGGGCCCAGAAAGGTCAATAGAGAAGATATCAAAAGGGAAATGGAAGTGACGAAAGAGGACATAATTGAAGAAATTGAAGTAACAAGAGGTCGAATACAAAAAAGTCATGATGAGTTAACGAAAACTCCAACTGAGAGATAAAGGTAAAATTGAAGTGATTTGTTCCCCTGTTAACAGAATAATTAAGCCTCATTAATTTGACAGCGAAACCTCCTGACCAGTGTACAGAAGGCAATTCGAAATCGCTGTACAAAATATTGGATGGACAAATGAATAGAAGATAACAGCTCTTTAATCAGTACTTGAAGATAATGTCAAAGTACTTGAAGAGATCCCAGAAAACGCACGCAAAAGAGCAATGAGACCATCGTATCGATTTTAAAACTAAGATACAACTAAGATATTTGAAGCAAGTCATTTCACAACAGTCACAATTCATAATTTGACCACAGTCAACAGAAAGTGTGTATCCAAGGCTCCAACTAAACTGAAAAAAATACGGACTGGAGGTAGGAAAAATAGTACATGTTTGGTCCTAAGCCCTGAAAGAGTTTCGATACCATATCACCATCCAATGCTTTTTTTAGCAAGCACGTTTAAAGCACGTTTTCCGATTATATGTATGTAGGGGTCTGAACAGAATTTAACTAAGTAATAATATTTAAATTTTATTTTATCCTTGCCATCTGCTGTTTGTTTCATTGTAATTTTGTAAAATGACAAAAAAGTTAGACCCCTTTTGATGTGTCTCTAATACCATTTGATGTTGTATTTTAGTTGATTGACCATATTCAAGAATTTACAAACCATATTCACGGTTTATTGGCTGTATTAATTAGCCGTATTATGAAAATTTAACTATTCGAGGATCTAACCACTCAATTGGAGGCCACACACACATGGTATAATTACAGCTCTCCGGAGGACCTAACGTCTAGTTGGGAGGCCACACAAGCAGCCCATTGATGTCATCGATGCCATAAGTATCATCCTCACTATATTCATTGTTAAGCATTAGCAAGGTTGATTGTTTTTTTATTTTTTTTTTAATAAATATGATTAGTTAAATGATTTTATTTGCTATCAGCTAAGGGTTCATTATTTGATTGCTAGTTTAAGACAATACGAACTCGCACTTGAGATACGGAGCTAGGCGAAACATAGACAACAAGCTCCCATGAATGATTGAGGTATTATTTTTATAAAAGTACTTAAATTCTATTCGCTAGTCTTATCACTACAAAAGAAAGCTCAAAGAATTTATAAGAGTTCGGAAATGGGTTGGATAACATTCAGGAAAACCTAGTCGAATTGCATTATGAAGGGGCCTTCCAACAAAACTGAAGTGTGTACCAAAAGCTACTAGTCGGTCTCAAGGTATAATATACCATTTTTTAAAGTTATCTAACTTAAAAATAAATAGAAATGTTACAACTTATTCTTCAATATTTGCATTATACAGATACATACAGTTAAAGTTTAGCTGTTATCTGATTTCTATTTATAAATTGTATTGTTTTTCTTTCGAACCATTTTAATATTTCCTTTTCAGAATGTTGTATTTTTCAACACTTACGAAGTAATGATTAAGAGTACTTTAGACCACATATTCAAACAATTTTGTTCTGTATTGCCATCTCTGATAGGAATTAAGACACTTTGTATTCATATTGCTCAGCTAAATGGCCCATCATATACACATGAAGTGGTTTATTTCTAAAAAAGAATGATTTTCATTTATATGTTGTATCTATCCAGATCTAAGTTTAAGACGTTGGGCGCCAAGGCGTAACCATCGATCGACCCATCAGAAACAGTGGGTACCAATTGGTAACAATATAACTACTTTTACAATTTGAGAGTCTATGTAGAACAATAAAACTTACAAATTTACAACCTTAAAAGGCAGAAAATATTGATTTTTCACGTTGAGAACCCCTATGAATAGCTCTTCTGACGAGACCTATTAGGTTGAAATACAATTCAGACCTACAAATACTAGAAATTCATTATTCATCATTTTCAAATTTTTTCCTTTTTAGGTTGCGTATACATTCGTCTGAAAAACGATATGGGCTATGGAATCTCCCAATAATTTTAAAAATATATCTAAAGGGGTTTGGCATTCAGCAAAGTTTAGTTTACAATCATTTTCAGCTAAATTATAATCTGGTATTTTAATATCTCTCTCCTCTTTCTTCCATATTTTTTTCCAAATTGGCCTCTCTGGATGATGGACCTTGATTTTTTGTATGTTCTCCTTCAGCTACCTGCGATTCCTCTTCAGATTAATGCTCTTCTAGTCCAGGTGGTCTTCCATCAATTCGTGTCATTTGAGCAGCAGAAAATAAATCCACAACGTTCTCTTCCAAGTCAGATTCAATATCTGTATCATCATTATTGTCTAAAGGAAGATCATCGAAATCATCATTTTCATGATTTCAAGTAGCTGGGTATCAGTTAGAGGAATTTTATTTCGATTCCACGCAATCTGTAAATGTAGAAAAAAAGTCATGCATTACTAGCCAAAGGTACTTATAAGTACCATTTAAAAAACGGCCTATATGAAAGCTCACATTACATTGCACAGTTTGTAAATTACCCAAAATTACAAGAAAATTACTTACATTTAGAAATTTACATCCTTAGCACCTGTATTTTCAAGCAATTTGTCTGTTAGAAATAATAAACACAGGATGACCTTCACTATAAAAAACATCAGTGCACACTAACCGTATCAAAGAGAATATCGAGAGACAAAGCAGCGTTGCCGTTACTTTTAATCGTAAAAATATGAACTAAACATACGACTTTAGTGTACCGTTACCTAAATTCGCGTGAACTGAATGCATTGTTGTTTAAAGGACATTCAAAGTTGATGGTACTCAAATGTACCGCCGGACGTTAAGGGGCGAGAAAATTTATATTCTCTGGCCGTCAAAGGGTTAACCAAGTTGTCTACATTTAATCATTAAGAATCATTCTGCCTACATTTGTTAATTTGTCAAAGTTCTCACTTGCTTTGTACATATTAACATCACAAATACCTCTTACATTCAACTTTACTGTATTAGCTTAAGTCTGTTTGTAAGACTATTTTTTAGGTAGTGATTTTTAAAGTTTATTATTTTTAACGGCTTTAGAAATATTATTAAAAGTAGATACACTTTGTTGCTGCTGAAATACGCTAAAATACATAAGAAAGCATTGTAATACAAAATTATATATTCTAAATTCTTCAGCTTACCTCTCTTAAAACAATTAAAAGCAAAAAAAGGCCTGCCATTATTTCGTTTTTATTCAAAATAATCTATTAATTACGCAACTAGCTCTGTTAACAATTTATTAAAGGTATACATTGGGAATTCAATTCATAAACAAATCAAAGCAAAAATATAAACAGAATCTATAAACAGAATTTGTACTAAAAGATTGTAAATTATCATCAAGGCTGTAAGCAATCTGACCACACACCCAAATACCATCCAACTTTTATTTATATACCCATATTACTGGCGTGCAATCATTTAATATATTCAATTAATATTATTATTTTTTGGAATATTAGTCTAAACAATTTTTGCATAAAATTTATACAAATAATAATAAGAAATGTTTTTGTGTATTCAATCAATATAATTCTCAAATTCTCAATGTATCCACATTTACATTTATGTTAATAAAATACAATGTTGACGCCTATGAAAGATTGAGCAGCTCCGCATGATTGTCGTATTTTAGCTGTTTTAGGGAAGTTTCAACTCTAAGGTTGATGCTATGGACATTTTAAATACAAGGGACGTTAGTTGGCAAAAATCGTAACGTAACATGATTTTAGTATAAAAAATACTATACGTAAAATTTTCTTATACATTTTAATATTGAATCTACAGTGTTTTATAAAATTTACAGCTTTACAATTCTATATTTTTTAAAAAGGAAACCGCTATTCAAACTTTAAATACGGTCGCTATTATTTATTCTACATCTGACAATTCTACAAGTGGTCAACCAAAAAGAGAAATGCCTGCCTAGGAACAAAGCCATTAACACCCCAACTAATTGCACCTTCCTGTTTTCAACTTTACTGCGGCTGGCCGAGTTTAACCTAGTATTCCAACAGTTAACAACGATATGATTTTCAGTCGATAGAAATTGCGGTAGTCAAGTAGAGCTATCTATGAAAACTTTAGACATAAACGCTGCGGGTTATTAACAAATTTCGGGTTTGTAACAAAAACTTAACAGTTTGGTAGTTATGAATGCCAGATCTGTAGAACTTTTGTTGCAAGTTGACAATTACGACTTTAAGTGAAATGCGCAGTCTTCTTCTTAAGGTGCCTTCTCCATTACTGAAGGTTGGCTATAACTACAGCAAATTGCTCTCTATCTTGAGCTGTTCTTAGTATCGCATGTGTGTCCATGCCTGTCCAGTCTCTTATGTTCTTCAACCAGGAGCATTTTCTTCTTCCTGGACCTCTTCTTCCTTCCACTTTCCCTTCCATTATAAGTCGTAGGAAGTTGTATTTTTCTCCTCTGTAGATATGTCCTAAATAACTCGTTTTTCGGTTTTTTACAATATTTAGGAGTTCTCTGTCAGTACCCATTCTTCTTAGCACCTCGTTGTTGGTCACGTGCTCTGTCCAAGAGATCTTCAGCATTCTTCGAAAAACCCACATCTCAAAGGCTTCTATACGCCTCATACTTGTAATTCCGAGAGTCCATGTTTCCACTCCGTATAGCAATATGGAATAAATAAACGTTTTTACAAATTGGTATCGGATGTCCAACGATAACGTAGAGTTTATTAGAAATTTTTTCATTCGCTGAAATGCGGACCTAGCATATTCTATACGAGCACGTATTTCGACCTCGTGGTCAAGATCGTTTGTTATCCAGCAACCAAGATACTGGAATCTTTGTACTGGTTCTATATGTTTGTTATAGATACGAATATTAATGTCGACATTTGGTGCACGTGTAACAGCCATCACTTTTGTTTTATTTGTGTTTATATTTAGTCCCAA
Organism: Diabrotica balteata; assembly: GCA_918026665.1. Classification (NCBI taxonomy): domain Eukaryota; kingdom Metazoa; phylum Arthropoda; class Insecta; order Coleoptera; family Chrysomelidae; genus Diabrotica; species Diabrotica balteata. Next base: position 25,788,025 of record OU898278.1, read on the forward strand.
GCTATCTCCCTCTCTGGTTATGACATTCAAAAGTCGTTGTAAACCCTCAGCACTGTCCGCAATAATGACGGTGTCGTCTGCGTATCTTAAGTTGTTTACGTATTCTCCGTTGATTTTTATTCCTTCTTCAATATTTTCGAGGGCATTTTGAAAGATCTTTTCGGAATATATATTAAATAACAGTGGAGAAAGTACACAGCCCTGACGAACTCCTCTTTTTATTGGCAATTCTGCTGTCAGACGATTGTCTATTTTGATAGATGCCATTTGATCCCAATATAATTTTTTAATAAGTGCTACAGTGTTATGGTCTATACCATGTTGTGTTAGGGTTTCTATGAGTTCTGTGTGTTTAACTCGATCAAACGCTTTTTCGTAGTCGATAAAACAGAGAAAGACGTCTTTTCGCTGATCTCGGCATTTTTGTAGTAATACCTGGAGGCCAAATAATGCCTCCCTTGTACCAAGCCCCATACGAAATCCAAATTGATTGTCGCTAAGGTTTCTTTCGCATTCTCTGTATATTCGTTGATGTACAATTTTGAGTAAAATTTTCAGAAAATGGCTCATCAGGCTAATTAATCTGAACTGTGAGCATCTATTTGCTTTATTTTTCTTGGGTATAGGTATAAATGTCGATCTAAGCCAGTCTTCTGGGAAGATTCCAGTGGTATATATTTTGTTAAATAATATTGTTAATGTCTGAAGATTTTCTTCATTGATGAGCTTTATCATCTCTACGTATATTTCATCTGGACCTGAGGCTTTTCGTGACTTTGCCGTATTGATTGTTTTTGTAACTTCAGATGTTAATATATCAAGTATTGTTTCTTGTACTATATTCATTTGTGGTTCTGTTCTCTCGTCATCAAACAGATCTTCGATGTATTTTTCCCACATGTCTCCTACTTCTTCTGGACTAGATACTATTTCGTTGTTATCATCTACTAAAGTTGTTGTAGTGATTTTTTTCTTCATATTTGTGACTTCCTTAATCTTTTTGTAGGCATTAAAGTAGTCATGCTTTTTTAGTAAATGTCCCAGTTCCTCACACTTGCTGCTCATCCATTCTTCTTTGGCTTTCCTAATTTTGTTTCGGATGATTCTCTGGGTTTCTTTATATTTTTCTACATTACGATTTTTGTAAGATCGCCTTATGTCCATCAGTTCTAGGATTTCTTCTGTCATCCATGTATTCTTTGTTTTTCTGGTGCTGTCTTGTAGTTGTTCTCTTTGTATAGTTGTCATCGTTGTTTTGAAGGTGTGCCAAATACTTTCTATTGTCTCTTCTGCTTCCGCGGGGGTTTCACTGAACTTTTCTTTGAGTGTATCATTGAGTTTTTTCTCTATTTCTGCCTGTACTATTGGGTCTTTAAGTTTTTCTAGGTTAGGTTTTATATTCTTTCTGTATTTGATTTTTTTTAGTCTAATTAAAATTTTACCAACAACAGGATTGTGGTCGGAGCCGATGTCCGCCCCGGGATATGTTTTTCAGTCGCAGTCTTACCAATGTAAATTATTCTTTATCATTTTTGGGATTTTCTCAGTCTCCAGATATATACTTTTTCAGGAGCTGTCTTAACTCTGCGTTGGTGTGGTGCCTAAAACTTACGTGTCTGGTGTGGTTGGGTGTGACATACCCCATAGCAAAATACGTCTTGGAAAACTTAATACCTTAGTATCTGCATCAAAAGTATATACTTTTCGTTTGAAATAGTGCGTACTATTAAAAAAATTTAAAAAGTCTCACCATCTCAAACAATTTATTGTCCAGTTCAAAAATAACAGAAATAGCAATTTAAAATCATTACATTTTTATAAAATAAAAAATAAAAACTAAAGACTTCTGAACACAAAACACAACACAATTTTCTTTATTGACTTATAAACAAATAAACATTATAAAGAATAATAAATACATCAACAACAGTTACATCATTTACTAACTTTTTTCGTTGACGCAAGTATCGCATTTGAAACATGCGTGTTCTAAACAAACAAAATGTCTGCAATCATAACACACGTAGAGACTTTTTCTGTCTCTTGATCTGGGATACACTACACATCTACCTTGTACTTTCTGAGGTTTAGGCAACGATTCATCACAATCTAAACTCTTATAGCCCGGTGTCTCACGCAGTTTTCTCGGCAACCGAGGATTCTCTTGTCTTTCTTCCATATAATCTGCTTCTTCTTCTTTAAGTTCCATCTTCTATCGAAGGTTGGAAATCATCATGGCTATGCGGACTCTGTTGACTGCCTCTCTAAAAAGTTCTGCACTACTGAATTCAAACCATTCCCTTAAGTTCTAAAGCCAAGATATTCTTCGTCTTCTTACATTTCGCTTTCCTCGGATTTTATCCTGCATAATAAGTTGTAATAATGCGTATTTTTGCCCTCTCATCACATGTCCCAAGTACTCAAGTTTTCGTCTTTTAATAGTTAATATTATTTCCGCATCATTCTCTATCCTTCTAGTTACTTCCATGTTTGACATTCTTTGAATCCATGATATTCGCAGGATTCTTCTGTAACACCAAAATTTAAAGGCGGCCAACTTATTCAGATGAACTTGTTTTAGTTCCAAGCTTCCAAGCCGTAAAGAAGAGTAGAGAACACGTAACATCGAAGCATTCTCAGGCGTAGTTCTAACCTTATATCCCGACAACAAAGAAACTTTTTAAGTTTAATAAATAATGTACGTGCTATTTCAATACGTGTCTTAATTTCTTTGGTTTGGCCTACATCTGATGTTATCCATGTTCCTAAGTATTTATAGTTATTAACACTCTCAATTGCAGTATCTTCAATAGTCAATTGGATATTTGCATGTGCAGATTTAGTCATGATCATGCATTTAGTTTTCTTTAAATTTATCTTCAGTCCGTACTCATGACAACGTTCATTAAGGCGTTGCATTACGTTCTGTAAATCATTGTTGTTATCCGTAATTATTACTGTATCGTCTGCAAAACCTAAGTTATTCAAAACTTCTCCATTGATAGATATACCTTCTATTGAGTCTGAGAGCGCTTCTTGAAATACCGCTTCACTGTAGACATTGAAAAGGAGTGGAAACAGCACGCAACCCTGGCGGACTCCTCTCTGTATTTTGATATTTTCGGTGTACTGGCTGTCAACTCTTACCTTGGCAGTTTGATTCCAATATAAATTAGATATAAGTTTCAGATCACGACTGTCAATATTTTTGCTTTTTAATATATCTATAAGCTTTTTATGTTGAACTTTATCAAATGCCTTTTCAATGTCTACAAAACATAAGTACATATCCTGATTCATGTCCATGCATCTCTGATCCAGCACATTCAAGCCGAACAAAGCATCTCTTGTACTCATACCATTTCTAAAGCCAAATTGTGTGTCACTAATCTCATATTCAAGAGTTTTAACAATTCTGCTGTGAATTATTTTCAAAAATGTTTTAAGTGTGTGACTCATTAAAGCTATTGTTCTGTGGTCTGAGCAAGTTGTTGAGCTTGGTTTTTTGGGAATTGCGCTGCAATAATTATGAATGTTTCCATCTCACGTTACAAAACACCAACTAAGCTTAAATATGAGTAATTAATAAATAACCGACTGCCTCTATTGGTGGTCTGTTTACAATTATATAACCTCGAGCAGTGATGCTTTGATTCTTATTATTTAGGTTGCAAAATATTATGAATGCTGAAGGTGCAATGTTGAATTTGGAGTACAATTCAGATATTTTGAAATAAGCACACTCTATTATTGATTACATGCTTATTCTATTAAATAGAATATTGTGCTTTCTCGACTATTTAGCTATATTATACATTTCACTTGTACCCTCTCTACTACCTCATCATTTAGATTTATATACGCTTCTGCTTTAGTTTTTGCTCTTGTTCTTTTTGTACTTTGGTCTACCCACTAGTCTCCTTATTTTAAATGTTCTTTTACGATATTTTTCCTAATATTTCTTGTATTTTCAAGTAATAATAAAATTTGCTAATCTAAGTCTGTACCTTGGTAGAAAAAGGGGCCAATGTCCAAAATGTGCTATAATGAGTTAACATCACTACTAAAATAGGCCAATTGCATACATTTATCAGAAAAAAAGCCAATGTCCAAATAAATTTAGTTTTCAAGTTATGTTTATCTTAATTTGGCCAAAGTCCATTTCCATTAAAATGAAAAAAGGACAATGTACATCTCATTGGAGTTTGGCCCTTTAGTTATTAGTTTAACCTAAGGGCCAATGTCCAGCTTCCTGGACAGTGGCCGTGTTCTCATTTCTTTCGTGGACATTGGCCCTAACCACGCCCTAACTAAGACATTGTGACATATGTTTTTCAAAAAATTTACCAGGCTGTGGTATGATGGTTTGCATTTCTTACTAAGATATTATTGTACAATATGAGTAAAAGAACTCTAAAAACATTAGAAAACTGTACATTGTTTTCTACAAATGGCAAGTTATTACTATCATTTCTAAAAATAAAAAATTATTATATTTGATTTATTTTAGCTGGCGAAGCCGAAGGTGCTGGCAGAAGTAAATTAACGTCCACAAGTGGGTTTTTCCCTGACTTAGATTATACCGTCAGTAATAATATAATACCATTACGTCCTTTAACTCCTAGTAAATGGGTAAATAAATAAAGTACTTGTGTACCTTCTTAGTTGTTCCTCATCAATTTTGTTTTCTATTTTCTGTGGATAATTCACGATTCACGTTTTAGGTATTTTCTAACAAGGAAGAATTCTTTGGCGAGCAAAGCTCTAAAGAATTAACAACACTAAAGGAAATTCCCTTAGAGGTAATAATTTACTTCATAAAACTGTTGTTGGTAGGCATATTATTATTTACCTACTGACGAAAACTTGCCATGGAAAACTATTAATTAGTTCTGTTGATTTTTTCAGACACATTGTGGCCTAGAAGAAATAGAGCATGTTCCTGAGAGTGATGATGATTCATTTCAAGACCCTGATTATACGTCATCGGAGATTTTAGATGGAGGAGAATACCCGGTTACAGCAGAGTTTGAGGTAAATATTTATTATTATTGATATCTTTTAGATTCATTTTACAATTTTTAGATAGAAAATGAAATTGGCAACGTTGATGATAATATTGATAATGAAATGTTACAAGATAAAAATGAAAACACATCTATAAAAGATAGGAGAAGAAAGCGAATAAGGAATACCAAATCCTGGAAGGAAAATAAAAGAAGAGAACTGAAAGAGAAAGGTGAAGAGTATGTCTCTAAAAAAGGAGTTATTAAAAAGGAAAAGCAAATGAAACGTCCATGTGATTTGCAGAAAAAATGTTATCAAAAATTCACTGAAGAACAAAGAAAAAGATTGTTTGAAGGTTTTTATAATTTATCAACAGATGGACAAGATCAGTATATAGCAGAGACCGTCAAAGAAACGACAAACAAAGACCAAGAATTAGAAAGGAATGTGAAAAGGCGGACGGCATTAGCCGGAGGAAATTTACTAGAAATTATTTTTTAACTACTGATGAAAACCAGTTTATTGAAATATGTCAAGCGATGTATCTTCGAACGTTTGATTTACCTTTAAAAAAGTAAGGATAATTGTCGAGAAAAAAAGAGCTATCAGTCAATCTAATATCTTCCCAATGGATGGGAGCATATTAAGGAATATGGAAGCATATTAGGCATATTAGGAAGCATATTAATAGTTTTCTGGCTTATAATAGCCACTATTTCCGGGAACGTACTTCCAAAAAATACCTAAGTCTCGATCTTTCAGTGACAGAGATATATCGTCTTTATTGTGAATATTGCCGAAACAATAATATAAACCATTAAAAGGAGTCAATGTATAGAACAACATTCAATGAAGACTTTTATCTTTCCTTTCACAGTCCGGCAAAAGACACTTATGCTTAGTGTGACCAGTTTAATGTAAGTCTAAGAAGTATGGAAAGTAAGCAACTAACTAAAGAAGAAGAAGACGAACAGGGAAAGCTTTTAATGGAGAGGGAAAAACATTTAGATTTAGCTGAGACTGCTTACAAGCAAAAGTCGTTAGACAAAGAACGAAGCAAAGTAGACCAATCATTTGTGGTTGCTTCTTTTGTTTTAGAAAAATCCCTACCAACCCTACACCTCCGGAACGGTGTTTCGTTTTATAAAAGGCAACTATGGACCTACAAATTAACAGTATTTGAGACTACCACATTAGGCAATGTGGGAATTTCTTTCCTATGGAACGAGACAGTGGCTGGTCGTGGTGGGCAAGAAATAGCTTCATGTGTAATAAAATTTATTTTGTCGCTACTAAAAGAAGTAGAAATGCTTAATTTGTACAGTAATTCTTGTTCTGGCCAAAACAGAAACATTTTTGTATCCACAATGATATTGTTAGTGATGAGTGAGATGAAAAAAATAGGGAAAAATTTGAAAGAATTACATCATAAATTTATTGAACCTGGCCACACCCATATGGAAGCCGACACAATTAATGCGTCCATAGAGACAGCTAAGAAAAAGACAACATCTGAAATTGAAGTTCCACACGATTGGAGCAATTTCATAAAAATTGTACGAAATACTCCTCCCCTTCAAGTTGTAGAGATGGAACAAAAAGATTTTTTAAATTTTAGTAGGGTACTATCAGGAAAATTAGTACATAGTAAAAAGAATGATGATGGGGAAGCTGTACCATGGATGCAAATAAAGTGGTTAAACTATACTCAAGAACATGAGTACCAATGCTTTTACAAAAAATGTTTTGCAGATGACGAAGCTGTTAAAAAAATTAATTTAAGGAGGGGTTCTAATAGAAATCGAAAAAAGGAAATGGAAATTGAGCAACCAGAACCCATTAATTCAGAACCTTTGCCTCTAGCCGACATTAAAGTAAAAGATTTGTTGAGTTTACTACCGTACATTAGTGAATACAACAGACCATTTTATCAAAATCTTAAAAAATCAAATGACATCGATGCTGACATTATTCCAGTTCCAGACGTCAACGACTAAGATATTGTTTAATTTAATTTCTTTTGTTTTGGTTAAATTTAATTTGTATTTTGTATGTATGTTAAAAAATAAAGAATTTTCTTCTAAATCATACTATTTTACTGCTCTGTTGCACGGCCAATGTCCCATTCCGGCAAAACCTGCACAGGGCCAATGTCCATGTTTTTCTGGTTATAAAGAAAAATAATAAAATAGTGTTCAGTGTAATGAAGCTTGGCATATATTAATACATATTAAAAAAAAAAACACCACAATATTTTATCAACCGATTAGATATTTGAATAAACAGCATACTCTAAACCTGTTAACCCAATTTTCTCTAAACAGTAAAAATGGACATTGGCCCTTTTTCTATTAAGGTACAGAAGCTAAAAACGATTTTAAATGGTTCGTCCTTCATTTTGAATTAATACGTCACTTAATGTTGTGTCTGTGGTGGCAATTCCATAGTGTAAGCATACAAATGTTTCACTAATATTGAATCACTTAGAATTATTGCTTGTTCGTATTCCAAAATAAAACAAAATACAGAGTGGGCGAGTCTCATGCGTGCCGTCATCATTAATCTTCCCCACGTTTCAGAAACTTGTTATATAATAATTCTGGTTGTTTTCTTTTCAAATGTCATATTTTCATTACCCGTAGAAAAGCACGAAAGCCATTTTTCTGTTAGTGGAGCGTGCAAACTATAAAGAACAAAAGGATAATATAACAATATAACAGGAGCAGATAAAAATGCTGACGGCCAAAGGCGTCGTTGAAAAGGGTTGTTTAGAAAATGTACATGCATTCTGTGGTATTTAGGGATATATCTTTATGAGTTATTGTGCTTTGTTTTTCAGTAGTGTACATACTTTCTTGAAAACACTATACTAAGTACAATAAAAAATTGCTATAAAAAAATTGGACATTATTTTTCAGAATTCAGTAAAACAAAATATTGTAAGTATGTTTAAAAGAAAACCGTAGTATAATTAATATTAGTTATAGTCTAGTAAAAATGGAAAAACAGCCAGGCACATATACGTTACTTATTATTTGAAGAAAATGCTTAGATGAGTTAATTTAACAAAAAATAATTAATAATGATAGTAAATGTCAAATTGACATATAAACTTATGTTAGGTAAGTTGGTGACACGGTAAGGTATAATGGTGATAGTGGTTAGGAAATTTGGTGATATTATGGAAATTGTATATTTAATCAGATATTTAAAAATTATAATCCATACAACGATCACATCTATAATAAAGTTTTTCATCGGCGTCAGTATCTTCGATAAATATGGAAATCTCGTGGTATGGTGTCAAACAAGATGAGCACTGAATACATTGGGCTCCATTTCTTTTCTTAACATCAGTTGAATACAGGACTCCACCACATAAGCCACACTCCCAATCATCTATTTTATTTTTTTTGCTTTTTGGACAGATTTGTATGAAGTCGAGGGCTGTTGCTGAAGATTTTCTGTTACTGAAGTGTTTTCGTTTGTCGCTGTTAAGCATTTCACACTTGAGTCCTTTTTTCTTGACCTCTCTGGACGTTTTGAAGCTGTTGGTGCTTTCAAAATATGATTGACTGTTGCTTTCGGATTTAAAATAGAAGTTTCAGGTGCTGCGTCAGTTAAAACTGGAGAAGCAGGAGCTATGTCAGTTAGAGGTGAAGGCCTTAATGCTTCTTTTGGAATAACATCTCCGTTTAAAGGACATATGCCTGTTTTTTTAAAAGCATTCTGAATGTTTGCCATTGTAAGGGCAAACATGGAAGCTGGATTCAAAATGGAATGAAAGTTGCTACGATTTGGAGCATCTGTAAGGTTATTGCTCATACAACGTATCATGCTATCGCGCCAGTAAGTCTTAAGTGGCTTGGGAAGACATTTCTGAGAGTTTTATTGCAATGTAAGAGTCGACATTTCATATTACCCCCGAAGTTCATAACCAGCCTTGGACCAGCTAGTAAAGAAATAATTAATATCAATATATCCTACTTATAGTAAAAGGAAAGATCGAGGAAAAAAAGAACTAGGAAGGAAACGATTGTCGTGTCTCAAACAAACACATGAATATAGAAAAGTGTTTGCAATTAAAGGAGCCATCCTCCACTGAGAAGAGAGCCTTATCTTATTTATCATTATTGTACCAGTCTCTTATTATCTCGCCATTTGACCTTGAACACATTGCTCTTGATTGTATCGTCACTGCTCTAACTATTCTTAAAATATCTTTTTAAAAATTTAAAGAAAAGTTTAAAGTTTTTAAATTTTGTTATATAATATTCTCGTTTAATAACGAACTCTTTTTAGATAGTTATTTTTATTTCTTTCCCTGTCGTACTTTCTGCTAATTCAATTTTTTCTTGCAGCAAATTTCCCTAAGCACGTCATTGGAAGGTAACAGTGTAATAGCACCAGATAAAAATGGCTCGGCGTCATTAAATATAACTTGTACGGCTAAAAATATACCTCAGTGACTTAAATTTCACTTTAAGGATAACATTTCGTGAGATAAGACTTAATTATTGCCCTGCTTTGTACGTATTTCGGTTCGTTCCGTTCGGTTTGTTCTTTTTTGCGATGTTTGGTTGGAGGTGAGGCAAAATCTGAGAAATGGAAGTTCGTGCTTTCTATATAACAAATCGGATTCTATTTATCTTACTAACGTGTCGGTGCACATGGACTCCCGAAAAGTTATTCCAGACTGGAAGATACGTCTGGATATTAAAGTTGATTACAATGCCTGCTACGCAAACTTATAGAGGTAGATAAGTCTTGAGATAACTTCAAAGGTTATGGTATTTTGGTCTGTGAATTTAAAGGAAAACAAAAATGATGTAATAATATCTTTAAATTGTGCTTATTTATTATGGTTTTTCTCAAAGGCACAATAGCCAAGTACTAGACGAGTTTTTCGGATAATATTATTTTAAGTATAACTATACGTTTTTCACCCCACGGTGAAAACACGTCTATTTTCCCCAAGATATACTTAGCTGCTGAAACATACAAAACACATCCATAATCTATGATTGATCTTATATACGATTGATAAAAAAGTAACAAAGTTTCTACATCGGCTCCCCACCAAGTTTTAGAAATTGCTTTAAGGAAATTTAATCTCTTATTACATCTATTTAACATGAAGTCAATGTGTAACTTCCAAGTTAATTTACGGTCAAGAATCATCACTAAGTACGTAATATCAAGAACAGAAATTATATTCCCGACTGTTCACTGTTAACTTGTCTATTTTTGGGAGACTATGCCTCGTGAAAATACATATACTAGATTTACTTGGTACTATTTCGAACCCATTTTCTTTAAACCAGCTATTGGAGTAGTCGTCCATTTTTCCCAAAATTTGTATGCACTTATCGTATGTTTTGGATGATGAATATATAAGAAAATCATCAGCATATTGTATTACGTTAAAACTCTTATGTACTAGGGAGACATTATGCAAATCAGATGTATATAGATTAAATAATAAAGGGCTCAAAACTGACCCTTGTGGAAGTCCTAGGTTGTTATATCGAGGACCTATAAGTTTATTGCTATTTGATCTCAAATAAATTTTTCTGCTGGTGTAAAAGTTGAGAATGGTTTTCACTAATGTAGCTGGTATATGAAAATTTCTTATCAGTTTGTCCATAAGTATTTCCAGACAAACGTTATTATAAGCACATTCTATGTCCAAACATATTGTAGGTAGGTATGTATTATTGGAAAATGTATCCTGTATATCCGTTACTAATGTAGCAAGAGCATCTATAGTACCACATCCTTTTTTGTATCCAAATTAAAGGTCTGGAAGTAATTTCTTCTTATTTAACCACCATTCCAGTCTATGTTTGATCATTCGTTCTAATGTTTTTACTAAACAAGACATCAGGGAAATGGGTCTGTATAAGTCGGATAAATTGGGATTTTTTCCTGGTTTGAGAATAGGAATAATAATAACATCTTTAAATTCATGAATAACTAAATTATTGATAATTATGTCATTGAATATATCCAATAAAAATAGTTAAGCAATTTTTGGTAGAAACTGAATCATAGGGTATTTAATATTATCCAATCCTGGACTTGAATTATTTCTGTTTTTGAGTGCATACTCTAATTCAGTAATGTTAAATGGTTCTAGTAAAAATTCCTTTTCGTTATTTCTAGAATGTATTGTAATTTCCCATGGTATAACAGATGGTGGTGTTATTTGATCAAAGAATTCTTCCTCTAATATACTGTCAAAGCCTTTTGTGTTCGATATTGGTTTTCTGTTTATTTTCCTGGCTTGATTCCATAAAGTTGATGATAGAGTATTTTTATTTAAGGCAGAGACAAAATTGTTCCAACTTTGTTTGGCAATTGCTTTAAGTTTTTTCTTGCCGTTTGCTATGGTGTCTTCGCATTTCAAGTAATTTTCAAAATTCGAATTATGTTTATATATTGAAAGGAATTCTTGCCTCTTACTGATGATTCTGTTGCAGTCTCTATTCCACCAAGGAGAAGGGTTTCGAGTTTTATTTTTAAAAGGTTTATACTGTGGAATTGAAATTTCTGCTGCCTGGTTGATTCCATCTATTAAAAAACTGTATTTTTCTGATATATTTTCCATTTGGTACTGCTTATCAAAAAATTGTTCAACAGAAGATGCATATAAATACCAATTGGCCTTTTTTATGTTCCACTTGCTTGCAGGATTAATCTTTTCAATTTTATTCTTGAAATTTATTTCCATGTTGATGATAAAATGGTTTGAGCCTAAAGTATCTGGATAGACGGACCAGATTATTTTACTTGTTAGTTCAGGCGAGGCCAAAGTTACATCGATGGCTGAAATATTTTGATCAGGTCGGGTAAGAATGGTTGGTTGGCCGTTATTCATTACTATATAACCCATATCATCTGCAACTGTTACAAGTTGTTTTCCAACGATTTCATTAAAATTCGATCCCCAGGTTGTATGATGAGCGTTGAAGTCTCCACCTATAATTGCTGGTTTACTTACTTCCGAGAAAATATTCATCCAATCAGATAGTGTGCTTTTACTTTTAGGCGATCTGTATATAGATAATATGCTTAATGTACTTTTTTCGTATTTAATCTTTGTACCACAAACTTGAATATCTTTATAAAGATTACAATTTAACTTTAATTCAGTAAAAGAAATTGAATTATGAATTAATATGGCAACGCCGCCAAAACCGTCGTGTCTGTCATTCCTGATAAAATTGTAACAGTTAAATCAATTTTGCAAATTTTTTTTAAACCATGTTTCACTGAGAAGAAGAATGTCTATTTTTTCTTTGTTTAAATAGTTCGTTAAGCTGCATTTATTGGCAACCGCAGATCTAGCGTTCCACTGACTTATTTTAAGAGAATGTTTAAGAGACATTAAAATTACTATTATCTATTGTATGAAATACCTGTTCTAAACCTAAAACTATTGTTTTATCATCTATCGTTTTAATGCCTTCCAATGTACGAATGTTACTTAAAATTTTGATTATAAAAGTTGATACACATTTAGCTAATTCATTTTTGTTATCAGTTTTCCTATAGTTTGGTTTATATGGGTTAGGAGGTAAGGGTTGTGAGGGTCCAAATGTGAAGGAAAAAATTGGTTGCTGTACTGTTGATTGAATAGGAGGGGAGTTGGCTTTTCTTTTCTTTCCCGTAGGAAGATTTTCGCTATCAAAAATAGTTTGACAGTGTGCTGGAATTCGAGTTTATCTTATACTCATATTGGGTCGATTTATAGGAGTATTTTTATTATTTACAGGGAGTGTGGAAAATTCTTTATCATAATTTGAAAGAACAGAAAAAGTATTGTGATTAATTTGGCCTGAGAATGAATTTTCACAGTATAATTTTGCTTCTAAAAAGGTAGTTTGATGCTCTATCATAATGGTCTTAATTTTCTTCTGCTTTTCATAAAAAGGACAGTTTTTAGATATTGTTACATGGTCACTATTTTTACAGTGTATGCAAAACTTGGTTTTTTCACATTTATGATTTGCATTTTTAATTTCACCACATTGTATACAGGAATCCTGTGTACTTTTGCACTGTTTAGAAACATGTCCGAATTTCAGACCACCCGAAACATTGTACAACTCTACCAACAAATTGCTCAACGGGAAAATACATTAGATTAAAATCTACAAAACTGGGAAGAATTTTTTTCTCAAAAGTAATAACAACAGTTTTCTTATCTACATACTCTGTTGTTGACTCTTTTTGAATCTTGCGCTTTGTTCTATATATACTTAAAACTTTAGACGTACATTCGATATTCTCCATTAAATAATTAACATGGTACTGAGTATCTACGTCTCTAACTAACCCTTTAACTTCCAACAAGTGATTTGGCATATATACTCTTAAATTATGTTCTTTTAATGACTTAATAATAACTAATTTATTAGCATCTAAATGCTAATTTACTAGAATCTTTATTCGATTCCGACCAATAGTCTTAATTTCTTTTATATTACAAAGTTTGAACAGTACAGTGATACTTGAACAGTATATGTCCTACAGTCATGGGGTGCAGTCTACCCAAGATTTCTTCACCGGTTTTTTCAAGATATACCCAAATATTATTTAAATTGTACTTATCTAATAGTAGATTAAAATGTTTTACCTCCATTTTCGTGGGCTCACGTTGGTCAATCACCAATGCACTATTCTCACTAATCGCGCCCATATCTAATTATTTCGTCGAAGAGGACGTCTTAAGCTTTTTATCAATCCCCAACGGGGATTGCATTTATTTGAAAACACACAATATAAGTATATATAAAAATAATCACAACAAAAGTAAAAAACTAGAAACTAATTAGCAAGCTGTTGAACCGAAAACGATTAGTATGAACGTCCTTATCGTTTGAAGGTAAAATCGAGACTGAAGAAACATTCTAAACACATAAAAGGGTTGCTTTAACATCCGTTGTTTAGAGTGGTACTTGCTTTGTTTTTTTTTACAGCATAATTTCGACCAATTTTTACACAATTTTTTTTGTAACAAATCGCACATCTACATCTTTTGTTAAAAGTATTTTTAGTGTTCATGTTTGGTTTGTACTTGTACAGAGGGAGTAGATTACTACTTTGCAGAAATGCACACATTTTCTTTGTATTTTGTAACAGGTATTTTGCTTTGGTATGCCCTAATTACTTTTAAAATATATGGTATGGTATAGGGTATAGAATGCCCTAATTACTTTCAAAAGTAATTAGGGCATTCACCAGTGAAGTACCACTTAAATGTACTCATCTTAAATACCACTTTTGTGTACTGTTTAACCGACTTTTGTAAACAGTTTTTCATCTAATATGTCCACAAATGTTTTTGCGTTATTGTACTCGACAATGGCTGCAGGTTTTCCTTTAGGAGCTTCCCTATGCGTCACCTCTATCATATTGTCTCTATGTTTTGTAGACAGAAAAATTATGTCTCTCTTGTCTTGCCACTTCATAACTACAATATTATTTTTGTTTTGTTTAACAATGATCTCCTCTTTCTTGACTTTGACTTCTACAACATCTTTAGGAAGAATTTTTCAGTTTTTTGTTAACGTTCCTATAAATTGAAGGGATCTAGTTTTTAAAATTTCAGTGAGGTTAACTGATGTATACCACTTTTCCGTAACAAGAGTCCTTACCTGATCCAATAAGGGTTCAATCATTTCTATAACAGTACCCTTTCAGCAACCAGTTGTCCATTAATTTTTTCTTTACAATTTTTACACAAATAACCAAACAACAAATCTGAGTTTTACTATGGAGATTACTCCAGAACTCCACTTTTTCATTCTGCCTATTATCACGATTTTCCCCATACATATATCCTTTTGGTAATACCACTCAAAATAAGCACATCCACAACACATCTAATTTCATCATCTGTAACATCACTAGTCAAGTTTTTTTTACTGTGTATGTATTTGTATACGTTGTTATCATATTGAATAGGTTGTCGTCAAAAAATAGCCTGAAGAGCTGTAATGGCGTGTGATTTTGTTTAGGTCTGATTTCTGGTCCCCAGTAAACATCTTTAGGATCCTGGCACAGATCACCTATAAGCGATTGTGTAGATCCTAGTTTTTCGAGAATAATCGAAGGTTTTGTTTCTGCTTTGCGTAGTGTGGCAAGAGGTACGTCGTCGTCGTCAGAACTGGACTCTTCTTCACTCTGATATTGATTGTCCAAAATAACCTTCACGCCATTTCTCAGTTGGCTTCCTGGTAAATGGTCGATCGTTGTTACATTATCGTCTCCTGAATCGCCATCTATTATATTATAATTTGCATTGTCTGGAGGAAACATAATTATACCATCAGGAGGAGTTGGAATCTTATCTCAAGTTGTGCAATTTACTCATGAAATTTTAACGGTTTCCTAAGAAAATAAGCATTTTGTACTGCTTATTACTACTGTTATTTTAAAAGAACAAAACAAAAATGGCCCTACAGAAGAAAGCAACAAAAAACTCAAAGCAATATTTTCACTATAATTACACATAAGTAAAGCAATGACTAGCAAATCATGTAAAACGCTTACATTTAATTTGTAATTAAAAAAAACTTACCTCCAATTAGCAACATCCATGTTTAATTAAAAAACAAAGCAAAACAGTGCTATGTCGGTAAGTAAACAAACTTTCAAAGCGAGCAACTGATGAAATATCTTGATCGATATGTTTGACAGTAAACCCCACAGGCACCATCTATCAACGGTAAGTTTAAGTTACTTCCTCATGACTAACCCTTAATAAAAAAATTTAAAAAAATCCATTGCCAAAAACAGGTTTTTGTAATATAAATTATTTTTTCCATTATTAGAGTTACTGATTAAATATTAGTTAAGCTATTTGTTATTGCTGTTGTTATTATACGCCTAAAAAAGATAATGCATAAAATTTTGGTTTGGGTTTTTTTATTGTAAAATACACAATTTATGTCAAGGAAAATTCATCTATCGGGCCTTGAAAAAATCCCGAATTATTAATTCATCCTTTAAAATATTTAGAAATTCCCTAGGCGTATCTTTTTGAAGACTTCGCTTAAAATTATTATACACCCCAAACGTATTAAGCTCACCTGCCCGACTTCAATAAAAAATCAGTTATTGGAATTCGTTTTGTAAATGTTTCTGTCTTATATTACGCTGACGTATAGCAAAATCAGACCATGGTTTGAAACTTAAAATCAAAAATATATATATATAAAAAAAAGTTTTTTGTATCAACGAATACAATGGTGTTATCAACCCCCTCTAGCATATGCTTGCACGTCATTCAAGATTTACGACGTCAGAACCCCACCGCTGCCAAAACATCAGAATAGTTAGTAAGTGAGGAATTTTTAAAATGTCAAACTATTATATAAACAGTAAATACACTTAGTTTTAAGACTACTGCAACACACTAAAATACATAAGAAAACATTTTAATACAATATTATATATTGTTCTGAAGCTATTTTCTTGTGGCATTGTAAGTTAATTACTATTAAACTGGGAATAAGCCACAATTAAAGATAAAAATACATTTATTGACGTTTCAATTTCCACTTCGGAAATCGTTCTGCATTGTAAGTTAATTACTATTAAACTGGGAATAAGCCACAATTAAAGATAAAAATACATTTATTGACGTTTCAATTTTCACTTCGTCAATAAATGTATTTTTATCTTTAATTGTGGCTTATTCCCAGTTTAATAGTAATTAACAATATTATATATTATAAATTTTAAACTAACCTCTTCTTCTTCTTCTTAACGTGCCGTATCAAGTCCCCTTGACGTTGGCGATTAATATGGCGAAACTGTCTCTGTCTCGAGCTATTCTAAATAGTTGCTCAGCTTTCTTTATTCCTGTCCACTCCCTGATATTCTTCAACGAAGAGGCCTGCTTTCTACCGATTCCTCTGCGTCCTTCGATTTTACTCATCATAATAAGTTGAAGAGTATTATATCGGTCTCCCCTTACTACGTGTCAAAAATAGGCCATCTTTCTCAAGATGACGTTATCAAGCAGCTCGCGAGCAGCATTTGCTCTCTCAAGGACTGCCACATTTGTCAGCATAGCCGTCCATGGAATTTTTAGTATACGTCTGTGCAGCCACACTTCAAAGGCCTCCAGACGATTAATGGTGAATATTTTTGCGCTTTCGAAGTTGAAGTTGCAAGTTATCATTACAGAAGAATGACCTCATTTTTAAAAATATCGTGCGGGCTATCTCGATTTTACATTTTATCTCTTGATCTGGATCTAGTTGTTCAGTAATATGGCAATCAAGATATTTAAAACTGGACACTCTTTGAATTATATGACCATCAACATATAATCGTGCATCTTGATGTGCTAAACGGCTAAACACCATGTGTTTTGATTTTGCACAGTTTATGTTTAGGCCAAACTCTCTTCCCACTGTATCAATGGCATTTAAAAGGCATTGTAATCCATTCATGTCATCACTTAAAATAACTGTATCGTCTGCATATCTGATTGTATTGATTAGAATTCCATTAACTTTCACGCCCCATTCCAAAGTATGCAGCGCTTCTTTAAATATTCTATCTGAATATAAATTAAATAACAGTGGGGATAGTATACAACCCTGTCTGACACCTCTTTGTATTTTACATATTTCTGTTGATTTTCCGTTTATGCAAGCTGTCGCTGTTTGACGCCAGTATAACTTTTCTATGAATCGTATGTCTTGACTATCAACTCCTTTATCTTTTAATATTGTAATTAATTTGTGATGCTGTACTCGATCAAAGGCCTTTTCATAGTCAATAAATACAGCAAAGACGTCTTTCCTTTGATTTCGACATTTCTGCAGTAATACATTTAGTGCAAAGAGGGCGTCCCGAGTTCCCAGTCCATTTCTAAAGCTAAATTGTGTTTCATCCTGATCTCCTTCACATTTATCTCTGATTCTGAAACTTACCTCTATTAGGGCTTTAATGGTAAAAACGTCCCTCCATTATTTCTTGTTCAAAATAATTTATCTTATATGAAAGCTTATCAGGTTTCTACAGGTTTTGGCATAGCACAATCACAATACACAGTTAGTCGTTTTTAGTTTTTAAAGCTAATACTCTAAATTTAATATGTATTTATAAATACAATTTATTAATATATATTATATTATGATCAAATTGCGTAAGAAATCAAAACATAAACAAAATTCTTACTCTAAAAAAGCGGCAACACTTATACACTTTTGCCACACGCTGAACTGTTAATAAAATTTGAAGTATTCCGGTATTAATTGCGTACAATTGTCTAATCTATTTAATTAAAATTATTATTTTGTGGATTATTAGACTTAAAGAGGTATTTCATAAAATTTATATTATTAATAATAACAAATGTTTTTGGTTATTTAATCAACATAATTCTAAAATTTACAATATAATGATGATTACTTTTTCTGAGTAATCATCATTATATTGGTGATCAACCTCGATACATAAAAAGGGAGATAAAAAGAAATGCGAGAACTATAGAGGCATCAGTGTAATATCATGCATGGGCAGGTTATATGGAAAAATACTGAAAGAAAAACTGGAAAAATCTATCTCAAATAAAATGGGAGAAGATCAGGCGGGGTTCACGGCAGGAAAATCTTGCATAGACCACATATATACACTCCAACAATTAATTAAAAAGAAAATGGCAAAAAATAGACCAGTGCACATGGAATTCATAGATTTAAAAAAGGCATATGACACGGTTCCCAGAAAACAACTATGGAACACAATGAAGGAAATCGGAATAACTCAGAGGTTAATAAAAGCCGTAAAAAACCTTTACAATAACAAGGTAAGAGTTAAAACCGGCAATATATGCTCCAACGAATTGGTAACGACTCAAGATAGAGAAGATCTGTGCTATATGCTCCGAAAATTAGAAAAGGAATACACAAAAAACGGACTGGAAATGAACCTAGAAAAGATCGAATATTTAACAACAGAGCAGGAACCAGTGAGAAACTTGGAAATGGAGGTGATAGGGAGATTAACGGCACTGAAAAATTTAAATATTTAGGATTCATACTCTCAAAATGGAACTACCGAGCAAGAGATAACCAGCAGATTAGCACAGACAAGAACATGTATTAAACAAATGAATGGGGTACTGTGGGGTAGACAGATTACCAGAAAAATACAAAGAAGATAATTTATAACACCTTGGTACGCAGTATAATGGCCTATGGAGCAGAGAATTGGGTAATAAATAAATGAAACAGGTCCAAAATCAGAGCAACTGAAATGGAGTTCATGAGAAGAAGCTGCAGAGTGACAAAAATAGATCGCATCAGAAATGAGGAGATAAAATGAAGAATGGCAGTAGAACAAGACATATTTAGTTACATCGAAGAAAAACGTTTAATTTGGTATGGACATGTGAGAAGAACATATCATACAAGGTGGATAGCAAAGATTTCGGATTGGAGCCCAATAGGAAGGAGGAAAAGAGGTAGACACAGAAGATCATGGAGGGATGAAGTGAACGAGGCCATGGAAAGACGAGACCTTAGAGATGGAGAATGGCAGAACAGAAAAGACTGGACACGTTGGCTGAAAGAAGGATGGCGGCGACAGCTGTAAAAATCCCTATATACATAGAGATATACTTTTTCTGATTATTTCACCATATTGACGCCTATGAAAGATCGAGCAGTTCCGTATGGGTTTCGTATTATTAGCCGTGTTAGGAAAAAGGAAAAAAAGGTTGACGTTCTGGAAATTTTAAATATAAGTGACGTCACTTTATATAGATTGTGAGGTGCAAGCATTTTTATATGTAAAGTGCTATTCCTGCCAATTTCATTAATTTTACGTGATTTACAAGTATCGGTCTGGTATACCACTTTATAATCTTTAAGTATAATGTTAAAAGCATAGTGTAAATATTGGAAGGGTGAACTTTTTATCAAATAAAGCAAAACAAAAAATTTTAGCTAATAAAATTAAAATTTTGGACAACAATTGTATTAACTAATAATATAAACAAATAATATTAATTAATTACAATTATTTTAAACAAAACTTTAACTTAGATATGTATATATAACTTTCCTAACTACTCTGAAGGACCTGGTGTACAATATTTCTCCATTCGCTTCTATTTTGTGCTTTTATGGCTTTTAGGTCTTCCTCCGCTTTAATAATTCTCCTCGTTGTGGGTCTACCTCTTCTTTTGGGGCCGATTAATTTTCTTGTTATTACTAGTTTAGGCATTCTGGTTGCGGCCATTCTTTCCACATGTGCCAACCATTTGATTCTTTGTACCTTGACGAACATGGTAATGCTAGGTTCTTTGTATAAAGCCATTAATTCATTGTTGGTTCTTCTCTTTCAACCATCTTCTGTCTTCCTGTCCTCCGAATATGAGTCTCAATATTTTCCTTTCCCACCTTTCCAGAGTATCCTCTTCCTTCTTATTTTATGCCATTTCTCACCGGCATATGTTACTGTGGATCGAATTACTATTTTATTTACTCTGAGTTTACCTTGTCTAGAAACGTATTTGGAGTTCAGTAGGGCTCTTAAACCACCTGATTTTTTATTCTTCTTCTTAGGGTGCCTGTCCGTTCCGAACGTTGGCGATCATTCTGGCTATGATAATTTTGTTGGTTGCTATACGTAATAGCTGTGTTGAGGTCTTTCTATACCATGCTCTCAGGTTAGCAAGCCAGGATATTCTTCTTCGTCCTGGGGCTCTTTTTCCTTCAATTTTACACTGCAAAATACATTTGAGTAGCTCGTTGAGATTTTTTATTCCCTTTTGCTATTCTGGCTTCGAGCTCCTATTTCTTTTTTCCATTTTCATCGAAAACTACACCCAGTTATTCAAATTTGTCCACCCTTTTAAAACTATAGCTTTTACCACTTACTTACCTCACAGTAAAGTCTTCTTTTTCCCTTCTGTCCTTCCCATGATCATATGTTTGGTTTTGACTTCATTTAGTTCCAATTCGAATTTCTGTGCTTCTTCGATGATTTTCTTCACAACTCTTCTTAATTCTTTCTCAATTTTGGCTAGGATCGTTAGATCGTCAGCAAATGCCAAGCACTGATGCTCATTTTTCATGATCATTTCTTCCACCTTCATGCTACATTTTCTGATTACAGTTTCTAACACTTTGAACATCTTTGAGCTTATTTAAAATTATAGTAGTGATACTTTCTATTACTGTTTTGTTTTATGTTTTTTTAATAGATATTTCTTGAAAAGATATTAAAGAAATTTAAAATACGCTTTAAGACGTTTTATTTTTTTTGCATAAAATCGCTGCTTCATATTATCATAAAAAAAGATTTTTGAAATAACAGAAAGTTGTTTACAATCGGCTTCCAGGTGATTTTCTCAAATCAAATATAATCACCATCAGAACGATTATTGTTTAATACTTACTTTTAATAATTACTTAATATTGATTTTGTTTTAATACAATCTACGATACTGGGGAAATACCAGAGGAATGGTTAGAATCTATTTTTATTCCCATTCCAAAACAAGCTAACTCCAGGCGATGCGCAGATTTTAGATTAATGTCTTATGAGCCAAGTGCTTAAAATTCTATTAAAAATACTTCACAATAGGGTATACAAAAGGCGTGAAAAAGAAGTTGGATACGATCAATTTGGATTCAGAGCCGGAATGGGGACCAGAGAGGCCTTGTTTTTATTACAAGTACTGCTGCAAACAAAAGGATGTCTTTCTATGTTTTGTAGACTTTGAAAAGGCATTTGATAGCGTAAACCATAATAAAATGTTAAATTCCTTGCAGAGCATCAACTTGGATAGTAAAGATCTCCGATTAATTAAGAACTTATATTGGAGGCAGAGTGCCAAGATTAGGATCGACGATCATACATCTAGAAATATTAGTATAAATAAAGGAGTAAGGCAAGGATGCATACTATCCCCTATGCTGTTCAATCTTTACTCGGAACTACTATTCAAGCAAGCCTTGGAAAACCTTTCCACAGGAATAAAAATTAATGGAGAACCAATATCTAGCATAAGATATGCAGATGACACTGTCCTACTGGCTGATACAGACACAAACTTACAGAGGGTTATAAACCACCTTAAGGATGCTTGTCGAGAGTTTGGAATGAAGATCAATGAAAAAAAAAAACAAAAGTAATGGTGATCAAAAGAAAACAGAATATCCCCTTACCTATAAAAATAAATGGGAATATTTTAGAACAGGTAAACCAATACAAATACCTTGGCTGTTGGATTAATTGCAAGCTAGACCCAGAACAAGAAATTAAAGCGAGAATTGCTCAAGCTAGGGATAGTTTCTTTAAGATACGCGTTCTATTCTGCGATACACATATAAATATTAAATTGAGATTAAAACTTGTAAAATGTTTTATCTGGTCTATTCTTCTCTACGGAGTCGAAACGTGGACTTTAAAAATAAAGAGCCTGAATAGAATCGAGGCATTTGAAATGTGGGTATACCGTAGAATTTTAAAAATTCCTTGGACAGCACGAAAAACAAATGAAGAAGTACTAGCTAGACTCAATTTAGAAAAAGAACTATTGAGAACAGTCAAAAGAAGAAAAACCAGTTATTTAGGGCATTTGTTGCGCAACGAGAAATACTACATCCCTCAGTTGATAATAAAAGGCAAAATAGAAGGAAAGCGAGGAATTGGAAGAAAAAAAATTGTCCTGGTTACGTAATATCAGAAACTGGACAGGACTTGGATTTGAGGAACTCTTAAGAGCAGCTGAAGATAGACAAACGTTTGCCACCATAACCGCTAACCTCCATTGATGGAGACGGCACTTGAAGAAAAAGAAGAACGAATATTAACATAAGTATAGTGGGCATATTTTTTTCCAGAGTCAGTCTTTTAAGATCAGCAGAGAACCACTTGGGAAAAATTGAAGTTCTATATTTCTTTAGTGGCACAAAGTAAGCGATTCCTATAGAAACAACTTTATAGAATAATTTTACAGCAAAATCAATATTATAAACCATACAGCAGATACAACAATGAAATAGAGACTCTCTTCGGGAAAGGAAAGATCGTAAGATACATAAAAGCCAATAGATTAAGATGGGCAGGCCACGTGGTACGAAGTGATGACGACAGACTGATTAGTAATGTGTTTTGGGAAAGACCAGATGGTAGAAGATCGACAGGAAGGCCTAGAAGGTGGAAAGACGCAGTCAGGGAAGACCTGGAGAAGATGGAAGTAAGGCCATGGGAAATAGTAGCACAGGATCGGAATCAATGGAAGGCAATAGTAAACGCGGCAAAAACTCACGAAGAGTTGTAAAAGCCAATGATGATGATGATGATCCATACCTGCCAGTCTACGGAAGCCAGAAAGTTGTTAAGCGCTATGCAATCGCCATTCCGAAAATCAAAAAACAACAACAAAATCAAGTTTAAAGCAAAATTCATAACCCATGTTCACTATCTGCAGAATCACGGTCATTATTAATAAAATCTTTTAATTCTAAAGTTAAACTGTTGTTTTTGCACCTCTGACAAGAAATAGTAGAAGAAGTAGAAGTTATATCAAAACCCCTTATTTTTTTTGCTTTTTACACATTAAGTCGTTGTTTAAATAATGATCCATACAACGAATAATAATTATACTGAACTAAGGTGATTATCTGTGTATATTATTCAGTTCATTTAGGGCCAGTTGTTTGAACGCTAATAAAAGCTTGATTGTAATCAAATATTTAATTTAAACGAAGTACGTCACATTTTGGGGTTATATTGACTGACTTATTTTATTCAATTTTATTATTTTGCGTTATAATTTGAAATAAATCATAAATAAACTCTTTCTGATGTAAATTTCATGTATTTATTTACACATCAATAATAATAATAAGCAATTTTTAATAATTTTGACAGCTGATGTCAAATGTCAAATATTTGAATACAATCAAGTTTTGATTAGCGTTCGAACAATCGGCCCATAGCGTTACCCAAGGTGTATCACACGAAAACAAACTCAATTTTACACCCCATCAGTGTAGGAAAAATGCCGACAATTTCCGTTTAATAGCATTTTAAAGAAAATACCCTCTACTGTAAACATAGCCACTGTTTATGACGACTGTATCAAATATCTTTCAGAGAATACTGATAAAACTTGAATATTTTCCAATCGCATAAAAGATCTGGGACCGCTACCAATAAAAAACAAAACAAATTTGATAGGAAAAACTTATTGAAATTCCGAGAAAAATACGTAAGCGAACACGAACTAAGTTTCTTTTATATTTTTCTTTTCGTCTACATGCATCGCAATGAGCTTAGATTGTTCGGAGTGCGAAATTAAATTAAACAGCGTTGAGAAAAACTACCAAAGTCCTTGTATAATGTTTGAATGTTGTTGTCTTTATTAAAAATTCTTTGTATTATAGTTTTTAGTTATTACTGTTAGTTTTTTTAATAAAACTTATGTGGTACTTAAAACTGAACTAAAACTTTAATAAAAATAAAAAAACTCGATAATCCTTAAGTAATAGAAAATAATACTAGTAATAACATCGACTGAAATATAAGTTGAAACTGTTATTTAAAAAAAATTAAATAAAATACTTATAGGTACTCTTAATAATTTACTAATTTAAAGCAAATGTTTGAAATTATTTTTGGATATCATAATAGGATATCATACTGTTAATTATCATTAATAAAACAATCACGCTACTTGTAGTACTCTGTAACTCGTTCCTAAAGCTAATTTATGAAATCAAATAAATAAATGTCCCAAAAGTGCCAAATATAAAAATTTTTTGTGCCAACTTATCAATTTTGTGTGAATTAGAGATGCAGAAAAAATCAAAAACTTGCAATTAGGATACAGCTTTAAAAATATTACGAAAAGACCATCGAGTTAGAATCTATGGAGAAGCTATGAGCATATTAACGTATGTATTAAAAACGGCATAGGTAGGAGTGACTAACGATAATACCAATATGGCGGTGACATCAGGGCCAGACTCAATAATAATAAAACTACTATACAAATATGACTCGTTATTCAGAAGATTTAATCATAATCTCTTATAAAAAAGTGCAATACATTTTAAATAAACTATGATTTATTTATCCCGCAGTAAACACTAAAACACGATATATTATACATAAAGGTAAATTAATACAGTCAAACACTATTAATTTATTCTCTGAAGTACGGGCCATTACTTTTTTTTACACATTTTTATACTAACCTGTGGAACGATATTCCTGAAGATTTTTTATTAACATTACTTCTGCTACTGCAACTACGTTGAGAACGAGAAACCATTATTATGCACTATCACAATATATTACAGTTTCTATAAAAGTATTATAAAACTGAAAATATTCGAAAAACAACAAATATGACCAAACATGTACGATCTGTCAAAAGCTTCGAAACAATAATACCAATATGGCCGAAGTTAGGTCGTTTTTAGCCACGTGATGCCCTCTCGATAGATTCTAACTCGATGGAAAAGACCCACTAATGACAATAACAGATGACAATAAAATGAAACAGATTAACTATTTTTGTCTCATCATAGAACAATATTGTTCTGAAGCTATTTTCTTGTGGCATTTTAAATTAATTACTATTTAACTGGGAATAAGCCACAATTAAAAATAAAAATACGTTTATTGACGTTTCAATTTCCACTTCGGCAATCGTTCTCAAAATACAAACAGTAAATTAAACAAATTTTGTTACATAGTGAAAAATTCTTCTAATAATTTAATTTTATCTGACTCATTTATATTGACAATTCAGACATACATTAGGCATTTTAAAGTAGACGACTTTAAAATGATATTGTTAATATTGTTGAGTTGCGCTCCTGGGACGACTTTACTTATAAGATAGTTCATTCGATTACATGAAATCAACTTTAACTTGAGAATATCCATCAGAAAAAAATCATAGCATGTAATTCGTCTTTAAAGAGACAAACACATGACATGATGACAGTAAAATTCTCCTGTAAGTGATTCCATAGTAAATTATGAGGGAAAAACCAAGAAAAAAACCTCATAATACTATCCCGACATATACAATTAGCCTCATTTAGCATTTAAATTTAAGTTTAGCAAAAGAACTACAATTATTCCATTGAACCCTATGTTCATTATCCCATGCGTGTTTACATATTTGAGATCTATCAAATTGTCTATTTTTAATATAAGATTGATGTTCACTTATTCTTACATTTAATGGCCTTGATGTTTCACCTAAATAAAACTGATCGCATTCACAAGGTATTTTATAAATGCAATTCTTTGTCCTTTCTGATTCATTGTTAGGTTTAGTTTTCGACAAAATAGATCTCAAAGTGTTTGTTGTTTTGAATGTTGTTGAAATGTTGAATTTATTTCCTATCCTTTTAAGTTTTTCTGATAATCCTTTTATGTACGGCATTGTTATTTTCCTCGTATTATTCCTTGTGTATGCTGTAGGATCTCGTTCTAAGTTGTTCTGTTCTATTCGATCGATTGTTGAAAATACCTTATTTATAAACGATAAAGAATAATCATTTTTTAATAAAACAGCTGTTAACAAATGTTTCTCCTCCAAGAACGAATTTTCGTTAGAACAAGTAATTTTGGCTCTATCGTATAAGGATTTAATTATTTCCTTTTTTTACATTAATATTGTGATTTGATTTGAAATTTAAATATCTATTGGTGTGTGTTGGTTTTCTATACACCTGATCTCATATCCAGTATCGTTCTTAGAGATTAAAACATCCAGGGAAGGTAGCGTGTTATTATATTCCTTTTCCATGGTAAATATTATTGTCTCTTCTTTATCATTTATATCATTTAGGAATGTGTCCAACAACTCTGATCCATGAAGACATATTGAGAATACATCATCTACATACCTCCACCATACTGTGGGTTTTAAATTTTGTTTAGAAATGATATTTGTTTCAAAATCTTCCATAAATATATCGGCTAAGAATGGAGATAAACTAGAGCCCATTGCTAGACCCAAATTTTGTTTGTAGAATTCATTATTTAGTTGAAAATATGTATTACCAGTACATAATGTTAATAACTCCATTATAGCCGATACCGATATGTTTAGTCTTGTTTTAGTTGCCAATGAATCATCACTCTCTAATTTTGTCTTGACTATACTTAAAGTCTTATTTAATGGCACATTCGTAAATAAACTATTTATGTCAAAACTTACCAAAGTATTATTTGAATTAAATTCAATATTTGATAATTTATTTAAAAAATGTTGTGTATTTTTTATGAATGTGTCATTTTTATTTGTAAATGGTTTTAAAATATTTAATAAAAATTTTGATAGTTCACTACAAGGAGTATTTATGGTACTACGAATGGGTCTAAGTGGTATATTCGTTTTATGAATTTTCGGTACTCCATAAAAATGAGGAGTCTTACTGTAATGAGGTGTAATTAATCCTCTCCGATAACTTGTTAAAAAAAATTAATATGTAATTCCCAGTTAAATAGTAATTATCATAGAACAATGATTCATTTAAAAAATAAACTTAATATTTAAAATTTTAAAATCTAAATCGTCTCTAAATATGTGACTAAAATGATAAATTTTAATGCTGAATTATTTAAAAATTTGAGTCCACTTTCAAAATGGGCAAGAAAAGAAAACTCACAAATATTGGTTTTATTGGACCAGATTTTCTGCTCTACAATTATTAGCTCCTCATAAGATAAATTGTGTAGAGGAGACCGTTGAACTTTGGACCACTTTTTAGGTTTTATCCCTTTAAACACTCAGTGTATTGAACGTTAGCATTATTAGCATTAATGATAAAGACATAACCTTTTCCTACATCGAGAAAGGTTATATAAAAAATTGTTGCATTTTTTGTATAAATTTATATGATTATCGTAATCTTTAATAGTGATGTATTTTAAAAATAAATAACCTTTGTTTTTACGTTTATAATTGTTTGTCTATAAATTCAATTTCCTATTGTTTATCTTTTTCCTAAATGACAACTATTCCTAAAGTACTTTGAAGCCACGTTTATTGTTTTTAAATAGTAAAAGAGTCCTGAGATATATTATTGAGTTTTGATTTGTTTTATAAAGATAAGCGTAAGTAGAGATCAGATTCTTATAAAGATAAAATCAAGTACATTTAAGCAAATTATAACAATATAATCGAGACTCCGAATATATAAAAATAAAGGGCGATAGGATTATGATTATGATTATGTGAGGTCGTTAAGGCCATGCGGCCTCACCGCTCTTCGAACTATAGAGATCTTTTGTGCATACCTTAATTTAGTTAAACTCTAGAATGCCAATACTTCGGATGAAGTTGATTAGCTTTCTAGGTAACTTGTTTCCTATGTCAGAGGACGCCAGACTGACCTCTCCTAGGAATTTTAGTTGTTTGTAGAACAGGTACATGGAATGTAAGAAGCATGTACGAATTAGGAAAAATTCACAACACCATTAAATAAGTAAAGTGTCTAAATATAAGTATCCTTGGAATAAGTGAAATGAGATGGCCGGGGTCTGGAAAAGTAACTGTAGATGATCACATTGTATACTATTCAGGAGAAGACAGCTCAAATCACAAAAATGGTGTAGCCATAATTGTGTCGAAGGAAACAAATGAAGCTGTAAAAAACGTCATTCTATTCTCAGACAGGAGACTGATGATACAAATACACTCAACAACAATCAATGTGAACATATTACAAGTATATGCACCCACACACGACTATGAACAAGAAAAAATTGAAAAATTCTATCATGATTTAGAAAAAGTTTAGCACCTACAAAGAAAAACGATCTTAATATTATCATGGGAGATTTTAATGCAAAGATTGGTGAAGGTGAACAGGAAGATATCATAGGGAAATATGGTCTGGAAATACGAAATGAAAGGGGAGATATGTTGACATCTTTTTGCGTAGAAAAGCAATTAGTAATAACGAACACACGTCAACTTCCAAAACGTCGTCTTTACACCTGGAAATCACCAGCAGATACACCTGAACGGGTTGTTCGTAACCAAATAGACTTCATATATGTATAAATAAGAGATACAGAAATTCAGTATTAGCAGTAAAAACATATCCAGCGGCAGATGTACCAACAGATCACAATATTTTAGTAGAAAAAATAAGACTGAGATTAAAAAGAGTTGCAAGGACGAATAAGCAAACAGTTACTACTGATAGAGAAACGATGCTAAATGATACAGTAAAACAAGAAATAACTGGTATATTAGAACAAAAAATGAAGTTATCAAACAAAGAAGAAAGTACTGAGAAAAACTGGACGAGAATTAAAGACATCTTAAAAACTGTTCAAGAAACAAAATTGAGTGCGCTAAAAGCAAGAAAAAAACAAGGGTGGATGACAGAAGAAATACTGAGACTTATGGATCAAAGAAGAGAAGTCAGAAATAAAGATAAAAACAAATACAAGAGGATCTACGCAATAATCAGGCAGAAGATAAGACATGCGAAAACACAATTTCATAGTAAATAATGTAATGAAATTGAACAATATGAAAAGAAACACGATACATTTTATCTGCACAAGAAATTAAAAGATGTCGCTGGAAACAAACTGAAACAAGTATTCCAAAGTTTAGAAGACAGAAACGGACACAGAATATTAGACATCAATGAAAAGTTAATAGAATGGGAAAACTACATTTTTGAATTATTTGAAGATGATAGAGTAGAACACTATACACCGATTGCTATATCAGGTCCATCTATAACAGAAAGTGAGTTAAGACGTTTAATACAAACGGCAAAAAATGGAAAAGCACTTGGCCCCGATGAAGTAAGTGCTGAAATACTAAAGTTTTGGGAGAAAATGGAATCTCTTTAACAGAATTTATGACACTGGGATATTACCAACTGATTGGTGTAAAGTCGACATTTGTCACAATACCTAAGAAACATCGTCCAAAGACATGCGGTGATTATCGGACAATAAGTCTGATAAGTCACCTTTTGAAGATCTTCCTGCGAGTAATACACAGCAGAATTTACACGCTGTTAGAGGACAGAATAAGCAATACTCAATTTGGGTTTAGGAGTGGCTTGGGTACACGAGAAGCCTTGTTTAGTATACAGGTGCTAGAACAGAGATGCAGAGATATAAATTAAAATGTGTATATTTGTGCAATCGATTTTGAAAAAGCTTTTGACACAGTTTGACATAACAAAATGCTAGAAATTTTGGAAACAGCTGGATTGGACGATAAAAATCTACAAATAATTACAAATCTATACTGGCATCAAGTGGCAAGAATAAAGGTTCAACAAGAACTGTCGGATGAAATAAATATAAAAAGAGGAGTGAGACAAGGCTGTATATTGTCGCCCTTACTTTTTAACTTATATTCGGAGGAAATATTTAAGGAAGCCTTAATGGAGACAACCCAAGGTATTATTGTGAATGGAGTAACCGTCAACAATATTAGATATGCCGACGATACCTAAGTCCTTGCCAATTGCGGAGAA
Source organism: Diabrotica balteata (assembly GCA_918026665.1). NCBI lineage: Eukaryota > Metazoa > Arthropoda > Insecta > Coleoptera > Chrysomelidae > Diabrotica > Diabrotica balteata. The sequence continues at coordinate 25,818,558 of OU898278.1, forward strand.
GACCTTCAAAATCTAATGAACAAACTACAACAGACTTGTGATCAGTATGGATTAAAAATCAACGTTAAGAAAACTAAATATATGATAGTTAGCAAACAAAAATTATATACAGGATGACGGTATAAAAGTCAGAGATGCCACACTGGAAAGAGTAGAGAAACTCGTGTTCTCGGCAGTAATATCAATGAGAGCTGGGATCCAACCGCAGAAATTAAAAGCCGAATAGAACAAGCCCGAGCTACCTTTGTACAAATGAGAAACGTAACTTGCAGTCACGATCTTAGCATTGACCTTAGAGTTCGTATGACATCTTGCTACATCTTTCCTGTCCTGCTGTATGGAGTGGAAGCGTGGACTCTAACTGAGGTTATGCTTAAACGCTTGACAGCCTTTGAGATGTGGGTATACAGACGACTACTGAAAATAAGCTGGGTCGACAGAGTTAGAAATGAGGAGGTCCTTAGACGGCTGAGCCAAACAACACAACTGGTCAATATAATAAAGAAACGCAAGCTGGAATACTTCGGTCACATTATAAGACACCCTGAAAAATATGATCTTTTACATCTGATCATTCAGTGAAAGATCCAAGGTAATCGTGGTCCTGGTAGATGAAGAACATCATGGCTGAAAAATCTAAGGCAATGGTATGGAAAATCAACTACATCGTTATTTAGAGCTGCTGTCAATAAAATCACGATAGCGAATATGGTAGCCAACATGATACCCAACGATCGATAACGGTCATGGAACTAGAAGAAGAAGAAGTAGAACAGTGCTACACAGTTGCATAGTATTGTTCTACCGTTTCTTTTTCATTGTGATAAAAACGACAGTTCTCACTATCTGATTTGCCCATCTTCTTGAGATGATATCTCAGAGGACAGTGACCCAGTGAGAAGGCCAGTGACCATTTTGATATCTTTTTACTCATTTTAAGAAGGCGGTTTTGTTGCAGTAGGCGACACTTTTATGAGCCTTTTTGCTTGCTTTGTCCTGGTGTGTTAGACCAATATTATCTTAGTTGATTGAGTTCCCAGGTACGGAGTTCCTCTATGATGTGGCTTTTCGATAGTCCACAGAAGGGTCCCGGACCCTGAAATGGGGTATTAGCTCCTTATTTTGCGAGGCTGTCAGCTTCCTCATTTCCTGCAATTCCCTTGTGACTTGGCACCCACAACACGTTGAGATTGTTTACAGTCTCAAACCAACTTTGACTCACTTGTAAATGACTTTAGAGCCTTTAAGGCGTCTTGGCTGTCTGATAAAATAAAGACTTTTGTCCTACGGGTTTTCCGGTTGAGACATTCTTGAACACTTATGTCTATAGCATGTATTTCTGCCTGGAAGATAGTTGGGGCGTTTCCAAGAGATTTAGATAGCCTGAAATTGGGTCTAGTAATTCCCATTCCTGCCCTTTCATCTATCTTAGATCCATCCGTATACCATATGAGTGAACCTTCTTCCACTTTTGATTCAATTTCTTCACCTATTTGGCGACGGAACACAATTCGTTAAACTTTCTGGGTATGAATTGGTATCAACAGACTGTTATAACGTTATTTCTGTATAGACTACGTTTTCAAATATTCGGGAAGATACAAACTTAAACACGGAAAGCCAGCGAATGTGTTCTGATATTTTCACTATTCTAGTGTAATGCTGCAAAAAGCGCCACCTGTTTGATGATTTATATGTTTTATTATAAAGTAGGGTTGACTGCTTTTACGCACGTAGTCTAATTAGAATATTCAACTTTTAAAGATCGTTAAGTCTTTGTTTGAAAATCGTTTACTCCAAAACTACAGAAATTATTTCACGTCATCGATCGAGAAGTTGGATAAAAGGACATTCGCAGTTATATTCAAATTATATTCAAATTTATAGATGGATTTTATCCATACTTCAAGTTGTATATTTCAGAAATATTAAAAAAACATATTACGTTATTTTTTTAAAAACTGTCTGGACGGCTTTGTCGACATAAACCGGATATCATTAAACCTCACACAGGTAGCTAATTTTATTTCGAAATGTATATATACACATATACACCCTAGGACTTGGACAGTGTCCCTATAAAGTCCTTTCTACTTAATCCCCTGAGGACTCAAAGCTTTTGCTAAAATCCCTTTCAAAAATAGTCATCTAGTTTGCCTAGTCAACCCTACAATTGGCCCACTCATTTAATTCACGTTAAGTATATAATTATAAAGGGTTTGATCCGGCTTAATACCCTTTTTAGTTACTATTCGACCCTTTGATACTGTAACTTCTGCTACTCAATAGCAGTGGCGTTTCGTAAGATCGGAAGAGGTAAGTGTTTGCGACATATTAATTAAAAAATTAAAAACTGGAATGTTATAGACGCCATAGGTTTGTTATTTTTCTTTAAGTAATTGTTTTAATTCAATTTATTTTTATTTATTTGTTAACGTTCTGTTTTGTTTTACTATTTTTAATCTAAAAATAGTTGGCGCTGAAATTTTCTATCAACTAAATACTCTGTTTAATCATTATTCTTCAATTTAAATTTTTATTTTCTTCAGTTCCATTCTAATTTATTCTCCGTTTGATAGTCCGTATATGAAGTTTCTCCTACTTTCAAATCTTTCATCATCATCAATCATCAATCAGCCAATTGCGTCCACTACTGGACATAGGCCTCCCTCAGTTCTTTCCAGTGTTCTCTACACTGGGCCGCTTGTAGCCAGTTTCCCGCTACACGTTTAATGTCATCGGTCCATCTAGTCGGTGGTCGTCCTCGGCTTCTTTTATAATTTCTGGGCCTCCATTCCATAATACGTCTTGTCAACCGTCCATCTTGTGTTCTGGCTAAGTGCCCTGCCCAGTTCCACTTAAACGTCGTGGTTCTTTCGATGACGTCTTGAACTCCTGATCTTCGCCTGATTTGTTGGTTTGTTATGTGGTCTCGAAGGCTCACGTTCAGCATTGCACGTTCCATGGCTCGTTGTGTAACTCTAAGTTTATTCGCAGATTTTTGCGTGAGTGTTAAAGTCTCTGCTCCATAAGTTTGTACAGGTAAAACACATTGGTTATATGTGTTTTATCAATGTGTTATAACCAATGTGTTTTTCAAATCTTTACAAGTTAAAAATTCTTTGTGTTGGCAACTCTGATTTTCGATTTCTGTCATGTCCCTAGTTTCTATTTAAAGTGAAATTTTTGTTAATAAACTCATTTTATTTGTTGAAACTTCTCCTAGGGTGAGTAATCATTAATAAATTGCATAAAAATCGATCCACTTTTAACTTCTGACTTAAATTATATTTTGTCAGAAAATTACTTGATTCAAAAAATAGATAAAGGATATGTGGTAAATTAAAATTTAAAAATTATTCTTTTATTAATGAGTTTGACCTCCTTTCGCATTAAAATTATAATCGCAGTAATCTACCAACTTGCCAATATAATTTTATCAAAGAAATTTGATAATTACAAGTTGAAATAATTGCACACCCACACAATTTGTACATCTAAGCTTATTGATTGTCATAAAACTGTAACCTTCATAAAACAAATACTCAATAAATAACACTCATTTCATAAATATATCTCTCGAATAAGTATAAATAACTTTTAAATAATACAATGGTATATAACATCACTTTCATTTAACAAACAATTACACACCTATCTCTACTTCATTGGATCAAATCTATCTCCTCAAGAACTTCTCATTTACTGTCAAACAGCTACAATAGCGGGCTTAAGTTCTCCATTCAACAATACATGATAGTTTCAACCATGTTCTACCATCCATCAATTAGTAGAGTACCGGCATGTAAGTAATGTTTATTTATTTGCTCATTTAATAATTTATTACAATCTAACAGACTATTTTATAACAAATCATGAATGTGTTGCTTGTGTGAGTCCATATCAAATAGGTAAAGAAATAATAATAAGACTTACTCACAATCAATTTAATTTAACAATCGAACTTTCGAAAGCGAAACCGGTCGTCAGATTGTTAAATTAAATTGATTGTGAGTAAGTCTTATTATTATTTCTTTACTTATTTTATAACAATTTGTGGGTCTTACCTTGTCTGTTTAAACTTTTTATACATTTTTATTCATTTTATTCATTTTAAAATAAACCACAGACATGTAATGGCATAATTATTGTAATTTATAGGTTTTTATTATTTCAGCATTTATTTAACTTTGTATCGAGACCTGAAGATGCTTTGCATATTGTAGACAGCGAAACTGGTCGTCTGAATAATTAAATTAAATTGATTGTAAGTCTTATTTATTATTTTATTACCAATTTCCAGTGTGTTGGATATATCACATTTTGTGTAGGAGTAATTTAAGCTACTTGAAATGAATAAAGCTAGGTGAGCTATTAGTGTTTTTACAATCAATGCGTTCTTATAATCGCAGCAATCCTGTCTGACATTGTTCGTACTAACAATTTACATAAATCAGGGTCGAAATTATGCCATAATTCACTTAATCTACTTTTGAAATCGGCGACGGTTTTCTGAAAATAATTACGCAATTTCTGTTTTATCTTATGCCATAATCTCTCAATAACTGTAAGGTTTGGACTGTTCAAAACCATGAGAGGACTTTAATGTTATTGTCTCCAAACCATTTTTTTAGTTATTTTAGCTGTATGGCATACAACACCGTCCTGCTGGAATATAACATTTAAGATCTTGAGCACTTGGAATTTCTCAAAATGTTTGATACTTTGCTGAATTATTTGTACCTTGCACCACCTCATAACTTCCTAGACTTGCTAACAACATGCAGCCCCAAATCATAATTCCTTTGGGAAACTTCAGAGTTCTTTGAGATAATCTTTATGGACTGCTTTATTTTGACTTCCGATAACTCGTTTTCAAAAGTCTCCCACGCAAACATCAAATTTCGATTCGTCACTAAATATCGCTCTGAACCAGTCATCAACGGTCAATAAAAACTTTAAGCAACCGCTTCAATTGGGCAAAATCGAAGATTTCATGGACCGTTGATGACTGGTTCAGAGTCGTATTCAGTGACGAATCGAAATTTGATGTTTGCGTGGAAGACTTTTAAAAACGGGGTTTCAGCAATAAAAATGAAGCATCCCATAAATATTGACTCAGAAAAACTGTGAAGCTTCCCAAAAGAATTATAATTTAAGGGTACGTGTCATCAGCTGATCTAGGAAGATATGAGGTGGAGAAAGTCACAATTAACGCAGCAATTAAATAATGAAGAAATTTAAGGAAAAGTCTTTTACCAAGTGCTCACGATCTCGACTAGGACTTGAATTTTATATTTCAGAAGGACGTGCTGCATACCATAATACAGCTAAAATAACTAAAAAATGGTTTAAAGACAATAACTTTAAAGTGCGTTCTTTTAAAGCTTTAAAAGTCTAGTGGGATAATCAGCGTTTACAGTGTTCTGTATTACTATATATTTTTCTTCGTTTTCTTAGTCGTTCGTACTGGAGTAAGCCCCTTACAATAGCGGAGTTTAAAGAAGTGAAAAAAGGAGATATTGACGTTCCGGATAGAATTGCAATTACCGATGAGGATTTGGGTATATGAAGGATATATGGGATGAAGAAGATAATGTAGGTATTGATAATTTACCTGGATTTATTAAAGGGTAGAGTCTTAAGCTAGTGTACCAACTAGACTTTGTTGAAGAGAAACCTAAAAATTGTTAAAAATTCAAGTACTCAAACTGAGATTAACAATCTAATTTCTCTATATGGATTTCAATTCAATCCCTAAGCAATCAGCACTAGAAACGACATTTAAACGGTTTCAATATATTATGATAAATATTTACTGCAATGATAACACCCAACTGGATAAGCAAGATAAGTTCTCTAAAATGAGGACAATCTTCAAATGTACTACCAAAAAATTATCGAATATACTCCAATAGAAAATAACCACAGTGTAGATGAAACTTTGATGCTCTGGGAAAAGCTCATTCGCTAGGTCTACAAATTTCTGGTTGGAGAAACAGGACTTAAATATATCATTTATTTTGATCCGACAGGAGCATATTTGATCAGGGAGCATCATTGAGTTTACCACCACAATATAGTCACTTAGGTTTAAGTGGGGTCAAGTGTAGTTCTTAAATACGCAGATGTTTAACAGGAAATGCCATTTCATTTATTTTTTGATACTACTACAGTAATGAACAATACAATCTACAAAATACCGTGTTTAAGCTGCGAAGGTTGCTATATTGGACAGACAAGCCAATGGTTAAAACAACGTATTACCCAGCACAAAAGTGACTGCCACCAAGGTAAAAACACATGCGCTGTTGTCAAACACTTTATCAACACAGGTCACAAGTTTAAATATACTATTGTTGACATCCTACAAATAGTAACTGATTATGAAAACAGGCTTTTCTGGAAATGTGTTATCTTATTACCACAACAAATGTAAAAAATTGCAAGCCGATACGCATCAGTTAAGCAGCATCTACAGCAATATTCTGCAATCCATCTAATTAAACATTACTTTACCATATACCTGATACTTTATTTTATATATACAAATACAAAGAAACTCGTCTATAACACTATACCCTTTTTGTTGTTTTATCTGTATTTTAATTTTTATTTTAACATTGTCAGTCTTATTGTAAAAGTGTAGTACAAATGTTTGTCTTGTTTTTTTACCTCTTGTTTTAGAATAGTTCTACCTCTGTAAGTAAATATTGATGTAATTTTATCTTAATGTTGTTAATCTCTTTGTTTTAATAAATTTGTAGTACACTTCTGATGAAACTAACAATCAGTTAGCAAAATATTAAGATTGTTTTAAGTCCAGAACCTGAAATATACCAAAGAAACTTATGTATGTATGTATAATTTATATATATATATATATATATATATATATATATATATATATATATATATATATATACACCTCAATTGTCTATAAAATTAGTGTTCTTAATTAAATTTTTGAAAGTTTCACATCAAATTTGTGCCAACTACGTTCGTGTGTTCGTGAGCCATGCTACAGAATTTAAATGCCATCTGTTTCGGGCTGAGGTATTTTGAGGAGCGAAAGGATAAGGTTGGCTCAAAAGGGACAAAAATCTCGTAGGTAAAAAATTAAATTCCCAAATTAAGTTTGGCATAGGAATTTTTAATTTCGATTTTGGAGAAAACTGCGGTATTGTTGAATGTACAAAGCTTAAGAATAAGTTGTTTATGCCGTAAAAATTTCTTGAAAAGACCAGTTCTTTTTATTTAAGGCATGCTTTTATGTAACATAAAGAGTTTAAAAAAATATATTATATATTGAATATAATAAACTATAAGCACTACAAATGTTGGTGGTATTATTATGAATATTGTACGAATATGAAAAGTAATTGTCTAAAAGAAAATAAATTCAGCCTTTAGACTCATATGTAAATTTTTTTCATAGCAAAATTTTTTCCTTCGATAGCTACAAGCGGAGGAGATTTAAAAATGGGTGTAAATTCCGTAGGTCTTTTTGATAATATCCAATCGAGCTATAAATGGTAGCAAAAATATAAGAAAAGAAAAATAGGTACTTACACGATATTTTGGCCGGCAAACATATCACGAAACGAAACTTTTCACGATAACTTCTGCACGTGGTCACCAACGTGGTCGCATATCTTCGTTCAACCAACTGTGTCTCGCTTCTCTTTTGAAGCCAATCCATGTTTATGCCGAATGCCGAATAACATCGTTGCCACATGTAACGAGGGGAAAAGGGAACCAGGGAAAAGGACATGAACCAATTAAAGCTCGACCTGGCTCGTCTACCAATGAATGATTACCGAACAAATATTATTATATAACAAATAAGAGCAGAGGAGCGAGTTCCTATTATGTCCAAAAAGCAAAAAAATATCCTTATAAAACTAACATCAATTATAAAGGTTAACAATTAAGTACGTCATAAAAAATAAAATAAAGCGTTATCAAGTTTATTTTAAAGATGTTAACACTAATTGCCGATATGGTGTCTTGATCCAAATTGCCCCAGATATTAAATATTCTGTTTGGCAAGAAGTTCACCCTGGACCTTGCAGTAGTTTCTTCCCTCTTTAATTTGTAACGATGACCTTTTAATCTTTTGTCTGAATTCAAAGTGAATATGGTGTTTAGGTTCCAAAATTATGTTTTAAAATACGAAAGGACATAATTAGGTCACCTCGAAGACGTCGCTGCTCGAATGTCGTAAGATGAGCCATGTATAGTTTTTCTTTATAATTAGTTCTTACACAAAAGGTCTAACGTTTATTAACTAAAGTTTACAAAAAAATGTTAGAAATATACGTGTAAGACATTAATGAATCAAAACCAGTTTTGATACACCGACACTAGGTGATCAGACTAATCACTATTAATTATTACTCCGAGATAGTTGTGGGAGGTTACCAAGTATAAGGGATGTCCATTAATAAAGTACGACAGTCATAGGTTATTTTGTGATTATTTTTTTTTCAGTGATATGTAAAACAACGCATTTTTCAATGTTAAGCGAAAGTATCCATTCTGAGGACCAATTTCGTATCATTAGCCTAAATGGAAACCTTACTGGATACAATGAGCGGAAGATCACTAGTGTAGACACAAAAAAGTAGCAGTCAAAGTGCTGATTCTTGTGGGACTCTACTCTTGACTGACTTATCTAGTGAGAGGTCTTCTCCAACACAAACCCTGAAGTATGTGTCAGATCTTAAATTCAAATGTTGAACTTACCGCGGATACTATAGTGATCCAATAAACACGGTTGAAAGCTTTAGAGAAGTCTAAGTGGACAACATCGAGAGGATGCCAATTGTTTAACGATAATGACCAATCATTTACGCAATGAAGTAATTTTGTGATCGTTTAACGACTTTTGATGAAACCATGCTGTTGGTAAGGAATGACATTTTCTTAAAGAAGAAACTCCATATATAGCTTCCGAAATAATCGATTCCATGACCTTGCTGGTAATAGAAACCAGGCTGATTGGACGATCATTATTGTAATCAAGTTTATTTTCTTTCTTGAATATAGGAGAAACCGAAGCCAATTTTTAGAACAAGGGGAGATAACGTTGATTAAAAGAAGCATTCATTATAAGAGAAATAGGAATGGCTACAGATTATGCACATTGTTTAAGGAAAAAGGGGGTGAGTCCGTCTAATCCAGGTATTGAATTATTGCGTAGTTTCCATCAATGATGTTTAATTGCATCCGGTGTGAAAGATATATTGTAAAGAGTTTTAGACAAACTTGGGCACAATATTTGAGGAATGGTATCATTAGGTTCATCTGTAAAAACCTGAAAAAAGAATAACGATAAACATTTCGAAGATTCGGTATTCGAAAAACATAAAGGCTCGTCAGATTTTTGAAGTAATAGTATGGAGACTTTAGAAGATAAAGATGTGCGAGTGTACCGATAAACTTTTTTACTATTAACACTTGCAATGATATATCTTTCAAATTCTGTTCTTAACTTTAGAAAATATTGTTTGACTTAATTAAAAAAATTACGGTGCGGGAGAAAATCATCAAGTGAACTAGTAAGTTTATATCTTCGCCAAAGCTTTCGCTCATATAAAATTAAATGAGTAGCTGAGAGGTTAATCCAAGGTTTAAGTCGACTTCTGTAAAGCTGTCGTTCGGTTGTATGATCAAAAATTGTTGTAATAGCAGTATGAAGAAAAGAGTCTCACATTGACGATGGATTAGAGTAATTAAGAAAAATATATTGCCAGTTTAATGGGATAAAACTGAATTTACATTAAAGAAATCAGTGGTGGCACAGGTTATGAAATTATTTTGGCAAGGCGGTGTTAAACTTTATTGAATGTGAGCAGTAATAAGCGAGTGGTCATAAAGGTCCACATACGACACAAAGCTTGTAGGTGCAGTTATCAGTTGTAATAAATTTAAGTTCGTGATAAAGTTTTTAAACACATTTTGGGAATTGATAGTATCAGTTTTGGAAATAATGGGCCAGCTAATCTCTGGAAAATTGAAAGCTCCAAAAGAACAATGAAATTTTCAAGGAATGATAATTCCTCAAGTTTATCGATAAGCATATTGTCCTGGGTAAATACTGTATCCGGAGGTCGGTATATGCAGATTATATTAAGTTTATGAAAGAGTTATTAGTAATAAGTAAGTGGATAATTTATATACTTTTACGTTTATTGTTTTATTGTAATGGAAAAAGTGTTGGTGATTTCATTTGCTAAATAGATGCATACTCCTCCCCCTAGTCGAGTACTTTTCTACGAAATATAGTAAAATTGTCAGTGTTTAAAATAGCATCGGGGATAGAAGAATTAAGAGAATAATGTGAGGTTTTAAAAGTTGAACTGTATTTATAGATTTATCCAATTTAGACATAAGAGAGTTTTGATTCGTATACATAAGAAACCAATCTGTAAATTTTGGTACAGAAGAATTATGAACGAAATCTCATTATCCCTGGACAGCCATTGACATATTAACCGTAAGGACATTTTTTCCATTATTTTTACGAGTCTCAAGCTCAGCATAAAGTTTCTTTAAATGAAGTTGCTGCATTGGTGTCTTGTCATGAATAACAGAATAAGTTTCAGCAGATTTACTTTTAACAAGTTTATTTTTGACACGAAGGATTTTTCGAGGTGGTGTTCAGAATTCATCACTTTTATTATGCGGGAATAACGTTTATTTTGATTCGGTTTACCGACTCTATAAAATGTATCAAGACTGTCTTGAAATTCAATGTCTACTAGGACTAAATTTATTTTATTATTATCATGATTTGTTTTATTTTGCGCGTCTCCTGTAGGTTCAGCGACGCCTCTAACCAAAAAATTTTTGAAACGAGATATGCGGTGAGCAACTTCATTGACAATGCTGTCGTTAAATTTTGTTGTTGTAATGGGATCAAACTGATTTAATCTATTACTGAATTAAGATAGTTTAAACTTCACTAGTAGACTCTTTACTTCCGTAATATTCAGAATATAGAAAGTATACATATCCCACGTACTTTTTGCCTCGTAACTCGATCATCGACCGAGAGATCCGTACAAGCGATGTATATTGGTTTCACAGCCAGTGTTCCCAAACGTAAAAAAATAAAATCGGTAGAAGTTTTCTAAAAAATCGGTAGATTGTGGAGTAAAAGCGGAAGACTTTTTAAAATATAATATTTTGTTTAAATTTCATTATGTTTTGCAATTATGAAAAAATAAATATGTTTATTCATTTAAATCTAATAAAATAACAAAATTAGAACCGATAAATTGAACGGTAAACGCGAAGGTTGGCACTGCTGGCATGTTGGCACTTTACTGGCAATAACATTTAACAGTTTCGAAGTGAGAAATAGAAGGTTTCTCTCTTTTGCCATATTTACATTGGGTACATATACTTCATATTTATATTAAGGTCTGGATTTTACCAAGTATAAGTAGACAAGAGAAAAAAAGTTACCTACTGACCTAGTAGTTACTTTGTTTTCTTGGAATCCCCAGTAAATCTCAATCGTTTGAGCTATGTGCCACACCCCCAAATGGTAGCGCAATTTTACGGAAGAAAACTAATTTAATTCCAGAATTAAACTCGTTTAAACTGCAATCTATTGTAAGCTCCAAAGCTTTGTTTATTCGATATCGCAAAAAAATTGTTTTGTCTCTTACAATTTCTTCTCAAATTTAGGAATAAGTAATTTATGTCTGAATATAAAATTCGGTAGAAATTAAGTCTTTTTCGGTAGATCGGTAGAAAAAGTCGAAATCGGTAGATCTACCATTTTTCGGTAGGCTTGGGAACACTGCTTACAGCCATCACACTGGAGCTTTCTATCGGAGGTAGAAGTTAGCTTTGAAGAATTAGTGCAAAACGATGTATTAGGCATGATTAACTTTGTGCTGGCTTTAGATATAAATTATAATTATTGGATTGATAATAAACAGCAAATTTATCGTTATCACTTACTTGAATCTTTAAAAACATGATCACAATAAGAATCACATTCTCCATCATCATCAGTAGCTCGACAACCCTTACTGGATCCTGGCTTGTTCTAGGATTTTCCACCATTCTGTTCTATTCCTTGCCTAGTTTTTCCAGTTGGTAATCTTAAGTGTTTTCAGATCTTGATCCACTCGTTCCACGTATCAAAGTTTGGGTCTTCCCTTTGACCTTCTCCTACTGGTGTTTGTCTCATTATATGTTTGGCGTTTCAGTCTCCAACATTCGTTCAACATGGAACATCCAGCGCAGACGTCCGATCTTTATGGATGTTATGATCTCGGGTTCATTGTATGCTGTGTATTTTTTTTGAACCTATTCTCTATCCTTCTATTGTTGGATATAGGTCTCCCCCAGTTCTCTCCATCTTTCCCTATCTTGAGCTGTTCTCTGCCATGTGGGACTTCCTTGTTTCCTGATGTCATCTTTCCACCTCATCTGTGGTCTGCCTCTTGATCTCTTTGCATTGTATGGACGCCACTTTCCGATGGCATTGTTCCATCGTCCGTCTTGGAGACGTTCATTGTGTTCAGCCCATTTCCATTTCAGTTTTGCTGCTTGTTGTATCGCGTCTACTGTCTTTGTTCTGGTTCTGATCCACTGGTTACATTTTCTATCTCTAGGTGATACACCCAACATTTGTCTCTCCATCGCTCTTTGTGCCTTTCTTTTCCAAGTTTTAGACAAACTTGGGCACAATATTTGAGGAATGGTATCGTTAGGTTCATCTGTAAAAAGCTGAACAAAGAATAACGATAAACATTTTTCGAAAAACATAAAGGCTCGTCAGATTTTTGAAGTAATGGTATGGAGACTTTAGAAGATAAAGTTGTGCGAGTGTACCGATAAACTTTTTTACTATTAACACTTGCAATGATATATCCTGCAAATTCTGTTCTTAACTTTAGAAAATATTGTTTAAAATTAAAAAAATTACGGTGCGGGAGAAAATCATCAAGTGAACTAGTAAGTTAATATCTTCGCTCATGTGAAATAAAATGGGTAGCTGAGAGGTTAATCCAAGGTTTAAGTCGACTTCTGTATAGCTGCCGTTTGGTTGTATGATACACCATACTCTAAGTGATACAACCAACATTTGTCTCTCCATCGCTCTTTGTGCCTTCCTTATCCTATCCAAATTGGCCTGTGTAAATGTCCATGTCTGTGCTCCGTAGGTGAGCACCGGTATTATGCAGGAGTTATATACCTTGCTTCGTAAGTATAGAGGGATTGTTTGATTTTTTAGAACGTAAGAAAGTTTGCCGAACGCTGCCCATCCCATTCTTACTCGTCTCGATATTTCGGCTGTTTGATTTTCTCTGTTAGCTCTGATTGCTTGTCCTAGATAGATATACTCATTTACCTGTTCTATTTTTTCTGTTTTTATTTTTATTGCCTCTTGGTCTTCCGTGTTTGTCATTACTTTTGTTTTGTTGAAGTTAATTTTTAGGCCTTTTTGCAGTGATTTTTCATGAAGTTCATTTAGCATTAATTCCAGTTCTTGTCGTTCCGAGGAGATCAGAAGTATATCATCCGTATATCTAAGGTGATTTAGGTATTTTCCGTTAATACATATTCCTCTGTTTTCCCAATCTGTTGATTTTATTATGTCTTCGAGGGTCAAGGTAAACAATTTAGGTGAAATAATATCGCCTTGTCGGACTCCTCGTTGAACTTTTATATGATCCGTTATTAATTTATCGTCCAGAATTACGGTCATGGTTGCGTTGTGGTAAATATCATGTATCAATTGTCGGTATCTTGAATTTATTCTACTATTGACTAGAGCTTCTTCAACCGCCCAGTGTTCAATGCTGTCGAAAGCCTTTTCATAATCTACGAATGCTAAGTACAGCGGAAGGTTATATTCATTGGTTTTCTCAATTAAGATTTTAAGCGCATATAGATGGTCGATTGTGCTGTATCCTTTCCTGAATCCGGCCTGTTCCACTGGTTGGTAGTTATTAAGTTTATGGGTTAGTCGGTTGTTTATTATTCTTGTGAAGGTTTTATATAGTTGTGACAAAAGGGAAATGGGAAGGTAGTTGTTTGGGTCTGTTCGGTCTCCTTTCTTATGTATTAAGATTGTGTTGGCATTTCTCCATTGTTAAGGTATTTTACCTTCAAACAGACATTTGTTGAACAGTATTTTTAGCATTTTTTTTATCGTGTCTCCTCCTTTTTTTAGCAGTTCCGCCAGTATTTTGTCCTCACCATTTTCCTCGAGAGATTCTGTTTAGATGATAGTGGTGGGTCATTTTTAGAACTGTATAGGTCTGTGTAATATCTTTCTGTGATTTTTACTATTTCTCCTAGATCTCTTTCTTTATTGTTCTCAGCTTTAAGCATGATTAGTTTTTTTTCCTGTATTTGCCTTCATTGTTTTTAAACTTTTGTTCTTCTCTATGATTTTCTTAATGCGGTCTTCTTGGTATTTCTTTAAATCTTCCTTTATCTGTTTTCTTATGGTTTTGTTCAATTCGGTAAACTCCACTGTATTTCTTTTGTTATCATTCAGTAGTTGTCGTCTTCAGTAGTTCTGTTGTTATTTTATCGTTTAATTCGTCTAGTTGCAAACCCTTTAGCTGTGATATGTCACTTCTTTTTAGCTGGTTTATGTATTGTTCTTTGCGTTCTTTAAGAAGTTCTGTATCTATCTCTTTTTTAGATGGTTTAAATTTTTGTCTGTCTGTTGTGGAGTTAATTTTGATTTTGGCTCTAACAATTGTGTGATCACTTCCTACGGAAATCATGTTTATGACCGTAACGTCTTGTACTTTGTTCTTTTCTTTGGATAGGATGTAATCAATCTCATTTTTTTGTTAAACCATTGGGCGCGACCCACGTCCATTTTCTTTGTGGTTTTTTATTGAAAAATCGCATATAGACCGTTCGTTTCCATATAGTTCATCAATGTTTCTCCTCTTTCGTTTCGTGTTCCATATCCAAAGTTGCCGATTTTATTTTCTGATTCTTCTAGTTTTCTCCCTAATTTGGCATTGAAGTCGCCTATAATGATTGTGTAGGTGCTTTTGTATTTGTTCACTGTTTGTGTCAATGATTCGTAGAATATATCCACTTCTTCATCCGTATGTGATGATGTAGGGGCGTACATTTGTATGATCTTTAAACTTATATTTTTATTTATGTCCAGTATTAGAGCCGCGATCCTTTCTGAAAGGAGTTGAAAAGTTGAAAGTTATATCTTCTGCGCCATATGTCATTTTCTTTTACCTCCTTATATATGTGTCTAAGAATTTTTTATTCAAATGTACCTAATAGGTTCTCATCGCTTTTCGATAGTTTCTATGTCTCTGATCCATACACAAGGACCCGTTTTATCAGGGTCTTGTATATTTTGCATTTGGTTTATCTTGTGATATTAGATCTTAGATGTTTAATCAGTCCATTATATGTTTTATTAGCGATATGTATTCGTCTCTTAACTTCTTCACTGACATTGTTATATGCGGTAATTAGTGAACCTAGATATGAAAAACTTTCACGCTTTAGATGTTATAGTCACCTATTGTCAGATTCTGTAGGTTTCTTTAGCCTGTGGATTTACTGGCCTTCATGTATTTGGTTTTTATTTCGTTAATGTTTGAGCCACTGTTTTGTGCCACTCTTTCTATCGCTTTAAATTCTTCTATCATCGCTTGTTCGCTTCTAGCTATGATATTAACGTCATCTGCAAATGCCAATATTTGTACTCTTTTTGTAATTGTTATTATTGTTACTCTGGTGTTGACTTTTGACTCCCTAATTATTTTCTCTAATATGATGTTGAATAGAATAGATGATGGGGCATCTCCTTGTCGTAGGCCCGTTCTCACATTCATTGTATCTGTTAGTTCGTTTTGAATTCGAATTTTGCTTTGTACTTTAAGTGTTTTTTACTATCTTAATGAGTTGAGTTCGAATATTAAACGTTTTCAGTGCATGGATCAGAAATTCTCGATGGATGCTATTATAGGCACTGTCAAAGTCAATGAAAAGATGATGTGTGTCTATATTAAATTCACTAAGAATCACATCCTACCCCATTTTTTGTAATACTTATTCTTTGAGGAAATCATTTTAGCCACAGTTAAAAAATATTTTATTTGAAATAACAATATCACGTATCGATATAAAGCTTAGAAAATAATCGACCAAAATTAAACCCAGTGGACGTTTTACGTTTAAATACTTCTAACTACCTATTTATTTATATAAAACTGCAACCATTTGCATAAATGCGCAACGGGAATATAAACCGGTGAATTACAATAACTCATCTAGAGTTTGCATTTGCACGATGGATATCTCCAAAGCCGAAAACGTTTTATCATATTTTATGCAGCTGTTAATTATTAACAAATGCTGGCATTAATTCTTCCTTTGTTTTCAGTTTAATCGGGACTCTAAAAGCTATCACATCAGCGTTATTGTTAATTATTGCCTCTAAATACATTAATATTCGATCAACCTTTTGTTTTCTGTTGAGTTGCGAATAATAAGTTTATACGTATAAAAGAAAATACAATGTCATAAACACTGTTTGTTTTAAATTAGTTATTAAAATAATAAAATTGGCACAATCAGGTTTTAGAACACATCGAAGCAGACAATCTAGTAATCCTCCAAACATTAATCATTATCGCCTTTCAGTGCAAACAAGACCTAATAGCTGTTTCGTTTTATATCGAAAAAGCATTCAGTATAGCTAAACTTGAGGAGTATAGTATATCTGGAAATATGTCTTCATTTATTAATCAATTTCTAACAAATAGAACTTTAAACGTAAGAGAAAATGGCAAAATCTCTAGTACTTTTAAACAAACTGATGGCTTTTCCCAAGGGTCGGTATTAAGTCCTACACTCTTTATTCTTATTTTAAACGATATATGTAAAAAACTTTAGCTTCCAGTCAAGTTTTCGTTCTACGCACATGATTTAATAATTTTCTGCCGAGGTAAAGCCACTTGCAAACTATTTCAGAATGCTACTGACCAATTGCTTGGATGTACTTCGGTAAGTAGATTTAGCTTTGCTGTTAAAAAGACAAAAATCATTCGTTTTTTTCTTACAGCCAATACTATAGATCCTAAAATTACCATAAATGGTACTTGTCTACCTGCAGTAAAGAGTATGCGGATTTTAGGACTCACATTCTACAGCAAACTTACTTGAAAATGCCATGCTCTGTCTAATCATCATTGGGGTGCAGACGAAGACTCCTTACTTCAGATTTATAGATGTCTTATCGTCCTAACATAGACTACTTATAGACTACTGCAGTTTCATTCATATGTCAGATAGCCCATTAGATTTAAAACTTAAATTATGTACACAACACTGCACTCCGAATATGCGTTGGAGCCTTCAGGTCGAGCCCCGCAGAGAGTTTATACAGAGAAGCTAATGAACTTCCCCTCTGGCTACGTTGCCGGCAACTCCTTTTAAAATATTCTTCTCGAATCTCAGCTAATACTGAAACCCCAGCGTACAAATTATTAAGTAATGAACTTTTAAACTCTCCTTCTGCTATTAAACTTCAATCTATGCCACAGTATAGATATCACCGAAACCTCCCTGAAATAAATTGATAGCAGATTTTATTCTCTCGTTAACTAATTTTGATAAGAACTAGAAAAATCAACAATTTATAAGGCAAACCTTTAAAGAATTAATTGCTAACAACAGATTTTGCCAAATTTTATAGACAGATGCTTCTAAAAGTCCTATTGCTGTTAGATGTGTTGTAATTCAAAGACAGATTTAATAATTTCTTGTAATCTCCCGCTCTTCTGCTTCATACATACTGCTGAATTATTCTCTATTCTCCAAGCTACAAACTTACTATCTTCAGAATATAAAAAAGGAGACAGAACGCATTCTTATTGGTGTAGACGTGTGGACTGAACCATGCGCGGTTGGCATAACTTGTTAATTGGCTAACAAAATAAAACTAAGCCAGCCTGGGAGAAGAGGGATTACTGCAGTAAACTCCTTGCGGCTGAGATTTCGATGCAGACTGATCCTTGACATGGACTGAAAATCAAGCCTATGTTGAAAACAATAGATCACAAAGACTTTCCCAAAACGTGTAATAAATATAAGGACTGGGAATGGCCCGAGAGTCTTTTCAAGAGATTCATAGTCGTAGTCAGAAACTCTGTCAATGAACCAGATACCCTTACTAAGGTGGTCCTGGTTGAGCCCTCCGTTACAAAGATGGAGAGGAGCTTTCAACGTTTATAGATAGGTACCTAGAACTAGAGCAACTGGACCAGAATTTTGATGTCCTCGAAAGTAGGACTTTCATTTGGTCCAAGTCCTTAGTGTATTTGATCAGGACGGTAATCAAATTTAAGGTCGCTGCAGCCGGACAGGTACTCCTAAGACAGGCTGGTCAAAATAATGCCATATAACAAAGTCCGATATCTATCCAGCGAATTTAAACCAATCACACAAACAATAATGGATCAAAACCAACATACTATAAATAACGAGAAAGGGATTGCAGAAGTATGGAGAAAATATTGTCAAAGTCTATATGCAGATAATCTCCAGAATGCAAATCACGATGAGTTCACTGTAGAGAGGGAACCAAACATTCTAAAGTCAGAGGTAGAAAAAGCAGTCAATAAGATGAAAAATAGAAAATCTCCTGGCGCAGACGAGATCACTGCAGAAGTTGTAAAAGAGACTGGAGATGTTGGAGTAAATGTTATGATCTACAAAAGATTTGGGAAGCCGGAGAGTGGCCCAACAACTGGACAACATTCACTTTCATCCCTATATTCAAAAAAGGAACTCCGCTAGATTGCAGCAACTACAAAACGGTAACCCTAATATCCCATGCAAGCAAGGTTCTACTTTATGTAATACATGAAAGAATAAACGCTTTTCTATTGCCTCAGATATCAAAAGAACAAGCGGGATTTGTCCCAGGAAAAGGCACAAGAGAACACATCCTTAATGTGAGACAGCTAATCGAAAAAACTTGTGAATTTAATACTCCTATGCTTGTGTGCTTTCTGCTACAAAGGCCTTCGATAAAGTCAAATGACAGCAGTTATGGTCCATACTAGCGAACATGGGAACACCCCACCAACATAATTCAACTAATTAGAAATCTGTATGAAAATAATAAATACACAGTAAAAATAAACAACACCCATTTCGGTCATTTCAGAACAGAGGCAGGTGTCAGGCAGGGATGCATAATCTCGCCAACTCTGTTTAGTATCTACAGCGAACACATTATGCGAAAGGTACTAGACGGATGGAAGGGCGGAATATCAGTAGGAGGTCAAAAAATCAATAACTTGAGATATGCTGATGACACTTTAATAATTACGCCAAATCGAGAAAAAATGGAAGACATAATGAGATGCTTGGAAGAAAACAGCAAAACATATGGACTGTAGCTAAATAGGAGTAAAACAAAGATCGTGATAGTAGACAGAGCTGGGAATAATCTTCAAAACATTAAAGAAATTGGGGCCTTTGAAGTAGTAAATACTTTAATATACCTGGGGTCCCTGATAACAAATGAAATGGTGTGACAGAGAAATACGTAGAAGGTTGACCATTGCTAGAACAGCTATGATGAAACTGGTAGCAATTTGGAAAAATTCTAGCATAACAATACACACAAAACTAAGGCTGGTAGGAGCGCTCATTTTTTCCATAGCCACATCCCCGAAACATGGACCTTAACCCTAGAACACTAACCTTAATTTCCACTTCCGTAGACACTAACCATTCGTGATATTTACGGTTTTTTTAACTCCAAAAAAGTATAACAAAAAATTAAGATAATATTTTAATTAATTCTTTAAAGGAACAAAGTAACATTTTTAAATCTAAATTGTACAAAAAAAAAATTTCAAAATTTATGCATCGACGTCACAGGTAACGCAACAACGAGCACGGTGTTCTGCGCAGAATGCTCGTTTGCAGTGATTGCAATAAAGTGACGTCATTCTTCTTTTTTTGGAGGGACAGATGTAATATGTACTACGTTTGTTAGAAGGTTGATTGTCCCCAGTAACTTCCAAAGGAATTTTAATTAAATCACTAATCAGAAGCTTCACCGAGCGTTGCAAAGTCGGCATCGCAAAACGGTTTTCAAGCCATAATCTTATGAGTTCTTGATGGAGATTTAATATAAAAGCCTTTCTTGTTATTGGCTCCTAATTATTTCTTGATAAATTATGATTATATATAATCCAAGAGTTTATACACGCTATGTTGATCAGACCATAGAATATACACAGCGGCCATCTTCGAGTTTTTCGGGAGCAACTTCGATGGCCACACATTTGGTCAAAAGTGTCCACACCACCCTTTGTTTGGTTATAGTGCAATATTATTTCGGGTTTTTTAGTAGTTGGACAAACAACTGAGCCTTCGTGCATTGTTGACAATACTAGAACGGTTTTATTCTTTTTGGATTTATAGGACACTAACGTCTTCTCTCGGTCAAAGCAAATTTTTGAATTTTCGATTTCTCTGTTTTTGAGATTAATCATTTCAGGAGGTATCTCTCGTTTATTTTGCCGCAAAGTACCAATAATTGTAAGGTTGTAAGGAAGCTTTAAAAGAGTATCAGCAAGGTTCACTGAAGTGGACCAATTGTCCATTGTGACGTTTCGGTAACTTCCGTAAATAGTTTCAGTCAACAACGCCCATTTGTGTGCGTATGTTTGCCGAGATAAGGGTCTGCATTCAACATGTACTTGGTACCCCGCGTCGCAAGTCACCACAATTTTAATTCCGTACTTGGCCGGCTTATTCGGGATATACATCCTGAAAGGGCACCGGCCCCTAGAAGCTAATAACTGCTCGTCAATAGTTATATAGCTACATGGTCGATAAGACTCTTTACAATTAAAAATAAATGCATCCCATATTTCTCTAATAGGGGCAATCCTATCTAAATTTCTTCTTTCAGTTCTTGTGGCTTTATTATCGAACCTAAGGTTATGTAGAAGAAAATCAAATCTTTCGCAGCTCATTGTTGCTCTATAAACGGAGATAGACATTTTGGAATCAAACATCTCTCTACTGTGAAGATGATTATCTTTTTGTGCTCCAGAAAATATAAGTAGTCCAACAAGAGCATTTAATTCATCCCTTGTTACGAGAGAATTAGTATGTTTAGCAACTTTAAAATTTTTAGATTTTAGGCTGATTTGAGTATTGGTGTGCAACAGAATTTTTTCGTACATAGAAGCATTCATCAAACACTAAAATACATCTAATGGTGTATTAGCATCTTTTGCCTGTCCAGATGGCCCTTGAACAATATGCAAAATATTCCTTCTGGTGGTACGTTTCCGAAGATTAGATACAGTACACCAGCGATGACCATTTTTGCCTTTGAGACTTGTAGTCAAATTGGAAGTATGAGGATCAGATTCGTTCACAATGTCTTCGGTTTCTCGCTCTTCCACTTGTTGAAAACACACTTCTTTATCACCTTTTTCGTTTTGATAAGGCTGAGTTATAATTTGTTGAAATGAATGTTCTTGTTGAATGTCGGTTTCCACAGAAGAAATCTCATATTGAACTCTACATGAACTACTAGGCATAGAAACAGAGGTTGAGCAGTTATTAGACTTTCTTTTTTTGCTATGCTATGCTATTTAGATTGCTATGCTCAAAATCGCTGCTTTCGTCACCAGAAAATTCTGACTCGTACTCAGATTCAGACGGGCTGAAATTTTGTACTCTGTCTTCACTTTCCTAATAACTAGAAGTTTCTTCATTTGATTGTAGACTCTCATCATCAAATTCACCCATCAATATTTTTTCGGCTTCCATTTCCAATTCTAATTGGGTTAAGGGCCTTTTATCTTCAAATTCTTTAGCCATTTTTTAATTAAATTGTCTGTAAATGACAAAAGAAAATAATAATACCAAAATAAAAAAACTTACGTTAACAGTAACCTTTCGTAAAATTTACGAAGCAACTGAGATCTTGCGGGTAACGACTGCACAAAAAAAGACAACTACACCGTGAATGTACTAGGCAGACTGAATAACGAAGCTACTCATATACCTCTGCTTCCAAAATTCATGCAAGGTTGTCAATTCTTAAGAAAACAATCGGAGTTCGTATATTTTACGAATGGTTAGTGTTTTAGGGTTAAAGAAATCGGATAAAAATAAACTGAACGCTTTTGAAATGTGGGTATGCCGCCGCATGTTGAGAATATCCTGGATTGATTATCGCACTAACGTATCGATATTAGAACAACTTAAAGTAAAGGATAGATTGCTTAAACAAATACAACAGAGATATTTGCAGTATTTTGGACACATTGCTAAAAGAATAGGTACGATGGAAAAACTGATAGTCGAAGGTAGAGTTAAAGGAAAGAGACCTAGGGGAAGATCTGCAATCCGTTGGGTAGATCAAACAAAAATATTGATTAACCAACGGTTACATAAGGTCGAACAACTAACCAAGGACAGAGAAGGATGAAGGCAAATCGTGAAAAAACTGTAGAGGCCTAATAATGTCACCAGATCCCAAAAGTGATTAGGACTGAGGAGGAGGAGGTAATTCTAGCAAAGTTGATACGAAATCTATTGCAATTTTATGCAGACATCCTTCTTTTTGGCTTTTTACAATAATTTTGCTGCTCTCTTATAAGCAAAGATTATCTTTTGTCAAATATCTCAATCCATTAATCCGAATAGTAGCTCAGTTAAGAGTTTGCAATAACCAGAAATACTCTTAGTGGGGCCTCTCCCGCATCAGTTCAAATGCAATTTGCACTTTTTGTAATAAAAAAATTTATTACAAGCTAACATTATTCTCGGTTCACAATTTGTTGATAGCACGAAATATGCCTTAAAGTCATAAAACGGTCGTTAAATTTGTATTATCATAGGCGGTCCTGAGGTGTTTATTCATTAAAATTAATATTAATATTAATAATGTTTTAATACTATTATATTTAGCAAAAAACAATTAAAACTTTCACGACTAATGTTGGTTATTATATTATATTAATAAAAATAATAATTTAACCATTAAACATTTTGTAAATAAGAATACCTTATCTCTTTGGATATTTCAATACTAATCTTCGCGTTTAATTACTTTACTAGAAAACCTGGTATTCACATCCGAAGGTACTATCCGTTGCAAGATAATTAGGATGGAATTCCCCAGATTTTTAATAATATAATGGGTATAGATGCCGGCTTTGGCCACGTGCTCATCTGTTTGGTTTATATTCGAAACTTAACTTGAAAGGGTGAAGTTATTACGAACGAAAACAATTTTTTTGTTTAGTACATTTTTGATCGCATGTAATTTACGGCTTGTCAGTGTTTCCGCGTCTACGGCAGTAATTAGCGTCTCGAATATTTCTTTTGCGAATTATATGCAGTGCGTGAGTGATTTTTTATTCCATATACCTACAAACATATAAGATCATCAACATCATCAAGTTTTACACCGGTACTGTCGCATACAGTCATTAAGTCTGCCTATTCACCAAGAGAGAAGACTATTGTCCTGAATGTTCACGATGCTCTGGTTTCTCAGAATCCCACAAACACTGTTCGCAACATTGTTGAAAGTTGTGCAAACATGACTGGCGTAGGGGAGTCAACTATATATAGGTTCCTATCAGAAAGAAAAAAACACGGTATAGCTAACCCAAACACAAACGAACACTTAAAGAGAGGGAAAAAGCCAATTGAAATTGATGAATTTGCCAAAAATGGTATCGAAGGCATGGATTTTTTTTCAAAAAAGAAATACCAAACCGAAATAAAATTTTACAAGAAGTTAGAGACGATCCGGATTTGCCTAATATCGGACGAACTAAATTGTGGCAAGTTTTAAAAGAATTAAATTTCTGGTGGGAGAAATCAGACCAAAAATCACTTTTGATTGACCGGGAGGAGATAATATGTTGGAGAAGAAATTATCTAAGATCCATACGAAAATTCCGGGATGAAGGAAGGCCAATCTACCAGGATGAAACGTGATTAAACTCAGGTCATACTCTAAAAAAAATTTGGTCAGATGAAAATATATTAAGCTCCAGGCAAGCCTTTATGGAAGGTTGATCTACTATTATCTCCCCACCTTCTAGAAAAGACAGTAGATTAATAATTTCTCACATTGGCAGTGAAAAAGGATTTGTTAAGCATGGTTTGTTGGAATTTCAGTCAAAAAGCACAAAAGACTATCACGAGGAGATGACAGCTAATGTTTTCGAAGAGTAATTTGTACAGATGATTGAACACATACCACCAAATTCAATTATAGTATTAGATAATGCACCTTATCATTCACGACTAGTAGAAAGACTTCCAACGACTGCGTGGAAGAAACAGGATATTCTTGACTGGCTGCGGAATAAGTATCTGCCTTACGAAGATGGAATGGTAAAAGCAGAACTTTTAAAAATTGCCCGGCAACACAAATCTAAGTTCAAGAAATACGTAGTTGGCAAAATGGGGGAAAGGCGAAACATCACAGTCCTTAGACTTCCACCCTACCACTGCGAAATAAATCCAATTGAACTCATTTGGGCACCAATGAAAAGTTATGTGGCTAGAAAAAATACGTCATATAAAATACAAGCTGTACGTGAATTGTTATACGAGTCTTTACAACACATTACAGAACAAAACTGGAAAGATGCAGTAAGACATGTAATAGAAGAAGAACAAAAAATGTGGGATCTTGATAACATAATTGATGCTACCGTAAAGACACAACCGCTAATTATTAACCCCTTAAGACTTAATTTTAATAATATAATATTTCATTATAGATTTTCATGGACCTTCTACTTCTGGGCAATAGTTACATACTAATTTGTGATGATCCTGAAGGGTAAGATCACAGAAATGCTAGAGTTTACACTTAATTATTATCTACAGATAGTCCTTAAAGGAAAAGTATTTGAGAAGGTATGGAACTTATAAAAAACCAGTACTAATGAATAGAGAGGCATCTATATTTGTTTATCAAAAAGGAAGATTTCAAACACGATGGAAAGATTAAATGAAGATTGGTGGCAAAATCCCTACATAAAGTTGTCCACCTGGTATAGGATTGCAGCCAATAGAGACAGCATGACAGCAAGCTAACAATATTTAAAGAGTCCCCAACCACACCTTGACAAGGGCTTAAGGAATGCGGAGGAGAAGAATATTTGTTGCCAATACTTTAACAAAGAAAATTATACAAATAAAAAAGTATCAGGATATCTGTGTTTCATTTTGTTGTTTGGATTCCGAAGTTGATCCTATTTATTTTGAATTTGAATAGTTTTCTAATAGTAATTATATAAGGTAAGTAATAGTAGTTTTCAGTATCCATATTTTTTTCAAATCCTGAGAAAACTAAAAAGCATTTTTGAAAAATTTAAAGGCAGAATAAATAAAAATTTTCTTTTACATGCAATCTTTTTAATTAAAAATTATACTATATTTTCTCTTTTATTTTCACCCTTGTTACATAACATATTAAAATAAACAATGTAGAAGTTTTCAGGAACTTTCTGCCCTCAGTAATAATGTAATCTTTCATTCTGCGTTTAAATTTTTCAAAAATTTTTATTAGTTTTCTCTGGATTCGAAAATAATGGATGCATTTAAAACACATTGAAATTTTTGCCAGGCGACATTTGGCGCCTTTCCCCTTAATTAAATAAATGTATCTTTTACAGATGGCAAGAAACTTTTTATTTTTGAATAAAATAAATAAGTTTTATTAAAACAAAAATACAATTTAAAAAATATGTTTATTTTGTTAAAATTAATGTTTGAATCATATACTCTATGACACTGGTCGGCCAAAATACCTTTGTAATCGGATTAAAAGGCTGACCGCTGTATTGTATTCCTTCAGATACTAGGTGGGTTAGTCGAAAACATCTTAAACCGTCAGTTTCAGGTGGGTTTTTACTATAATATCGTATTACCTGTCCTCTCTGTATTTCAGTTCTCTAATTAGGATTAAACTTGTAGTGAGCTATCAACAAATTGTGAACTGAGTATAGTATAAATATAATATTGTTGTTGCTTTTGGCAATCCAACACCAGGTTTATTCCTGACTTCCTAAAATTTGATAAAAAAAGTCAAGACTATAAATAAATCCATAGACAAGACCATAAATAAGCGATTGAAATATGCTATAAAATTGTTGACATTTTGAGGTCAAACCACCTGTTTTATTTTTTCTCAAAGCTGATTTCCTCCAGTAAAATAATAAACCCACGTGGGACCTATCTGAGATTTTAACAGCATTCGTCCATTTGTTACCCCCCAACGCCCGCCGATTCGGCCCCAGTCCAAAGTCGACGACCGTAACCATCAGAGTCCACAATCAGAAAGTGGAAATAGAAAACTAAGAGGTCTATAACTTCTGTTTAGGAGCATTAGGAGTGATCTGGCGAACAATCTCGACTAATACTCTTTCCCGACACCGTATATTCAACTTACGTTTCAGGTAAAGAATAAAATGGCTTCACCTTTCCAATTTACGCTGAGTTATAACTTTTTATAAGTTGACAACGGTTGTTTTTCGAGAGAAGACCCTTAATTGTGTTGAAAAGGCTTATTGATGGAGAGAGTTAAGTGAATATTTTATTTATTTTTTAAACAAACCAGCAAATAGTAAATTTTTGCTGTCATTTCAATGAAATACTCTAACTGATTTTGCCTGCTTCCATATATGTCAGTTGCAATTTCAATAAATCCACTCTAATGGATCTCATTATAATATAAATTATCATTATAATTCAAATTTTTAACCAATAGATTTAAATCGCCACGTGACATCCTTTTGAAATTACCTATATCTAGATTGTCGTGAACATAACATAAACATAAAATTATTTCCGATTTAAACTCTATTTAGCACATTTATCATTTATTGTACAATTATATTCGGAAGTATCCAAACAATTCCCAAACTCTTCAACAGCTAAAAGAAGTATTAGTATTATTAATTGAAAGAAAAATATACTTTTTTTCTAATATTTTAATATTTTTAATTAAATCTTTCAGACGTCAAATAAACGTCAAAGTCTAAACACGCATTTTAAATTTCCTCACGGATTTTAAAGATTTAAACAGTGTTAAACAGATAAATTCATCAGATAAACACATCTTAATTCTCCCTTTCTTTTGAAGAACTAGTATCAGTTATTCAAACCTGTAAAAACAATGCCGCTGGTCCTGACGACATTCCTTACATATTTATCAAAAAGCTTTCCAACTGTAGCCTACTCAAAATACTTGACATGTATAATTTAATCTGGTCATCTAATCAATTTCCCAAACAATGGCAAACCTCTATCGTAATACCCATTAAAAAGCCTAACCTAGATAGTTCCATGGCCAACTCTTATAGGCCTATATCACTAACTTGTACGATGTGCAAAATATTTGAAAAAATGATTAATAGAAGACTTCTATGGTTCATTGAAAAACATAAGATATTTGCTAGTGAACAGTCAGGATTTCGTCGAAACCGTTCAACCTAAGACAACCTTGTAATCCTCCAAACTCATATATCAGAAGCATTAAACAAAAAACAAGAAGTCGTAGCTGCCACATTTGATATTGAAGGTGCTTTTGATACTATAAGTAGGCAATATTTATTAAACAAACTTATCCTTCTTAATATTAATGGTAATATATTTAACTTTATACGAAATTTTCTATCTTCTAGATCGTTCAGAGTCTCTGTCAACGGTATTTTATCTTCTACTCATACTCAAACTGATGGCGTACCTCAGGGATTGGTACTAAGTCCTACAGTTTTTAATCTAGCAATAAGTGATTTATGCTCTTATCTCATTTCCCCTATTAAACAAATCATGTATGCTGATGACCTAGTAATTTACTGTCATGGACAAAACTCTTTTATCACCTCGAAGCTTATTCAAACTGCTGTTGACACACTTTTTAAAAAAACTAGTGACATCTTTATCCTATGTAAAATCTAAAATAATAAACTTTAGTAGACGTCCCGCTTCTCCATCTCCACTTATTTTGTATAACAATGTCCCTCTTCCTGTTGTTAAACAATGCAAAATTCTCGGAGTAACGTTTGACTCACGACTAACTTGGAAGCAACATATATTTTCAATAAAAGGAGAAACGTGCAACGTTCACAATAATCACATCATTATTGGGGATCTGACGAAAACTCACTTCTTAAAATATATAGATCACTAATACGTTCCGAGCTAGATTATGGTTGTCACATATATATATATACATATATATATATATATATATATATATATATATATATATTTATATATATATATATATATATATATATATATATATCCGCCTCTAAAACATATATTAACCTTCTAAACTCAATTCACAACACAGCCATTCGCCTTTGTATTGGCGCTTTTCGATCTAGTCCTGTAGATAATCTTTATTGCGAAGCTAACAAACCTCCTCTTTGTATAAGACGAAAACAACTTCTACTCTCTTATGCAGCATCGGTATCAGCTAAGCCCTCTAATCCAGTGCATCCCTTATTTTTAATGTCAACGTATAATTTACACAACACCAATTCCTTACCACCAATAAAACCTATTCCACTAATTTTAGCACAGACACTTAATGATATCTCTCTTACACATACCCTTTCTCTTTGTCCCCCTATATCTCCTCCTTGGATCATCTCCACGCCCAAATTTAACACCTCGCTCACCAACTTCGATATAAAAATAAACATCCGAAAGAGATCATTATAAATGCATTTGAAGACATTATAAATACAAATAGTTACGACCTAATATTATACACGGATGCCTCAAAAAATGACACAGGAGTAGGCTGCTCTGTTACAACCTCTCATTCACTAATTAAGTCATCACTTATACCATCCGTCAGCAGCGTTCATTCTGGTGAATTATTTAGTATATTGCAAGCTTTTAACCATATATATCCACCTAATAAGCAGGTTGCCATATGCACAGACTCTTTAGCATCAATCCATTCTATCAAAAATATATTTACCGATCATCCAATCGTCCAAAAGATCCTAGACTCCCAAAAAAATTATCTTGTCCCAAAACATAACAGTTACCATAATTTGGCTGCCATCTCACATTGGTATAGAAGGCAATAAAACTGCAGATCACTATGCTAAACTTGCTACAGCATCACCTGAAATCACCGAAAAAATTCAAATTTGTAAGGACCGTCAATAATCAGTCAGCCTACATTTGACTATTCAGCCCTGTCAAGACGAGATCTCATTGTGATAAGACGACTACGGATAGGACATTCAAAACTCACACACGGTTACCTAATGTCTTCTAACATCCGTCCCTCCTGTCAAAGCTGCCAATCATATTTGACAATCAAACATATCCTCACTGAATGCCATCAATATTCGGCCAGAAGATTACAATACAAACTTAAAAGTGAAGTACGAGATATCCTAAACGACCCTGACCAAATAAAAGCTGTGCTACATTTCCTTAGAGATGAACACTTATATCAAAAAATATAATTAGATTTTAATTTAGACATTGTGTAACATATTATTATCATTCCGTATTATTGTAACCTACTCTTAATGTAACACTTATTGTTTGTGTAATGAAAACTCATGTTATAGTACCTGTGTAAGTGGCCATAGTAGCCGAGCACGTTAACGACAAAATAAAAAAAAATTAAATCTTTAAAATAAAAAAGTTTCAGCTTGTTACATCGGTTAATTTAAACGGGGACTTTACAAATTTAGATTTGTTTATATGTTAAAATAATGTCATTAGAGAAGCATAAAGAACTTAAGCTAAGGGGATAGTATTTACCGTCTTCTTGCACTCAGGTTACATTTCCATTACTAGATCAAACAGTGTTATCTACGTCGCCATAAAGGCCCATAAACCACGAAGTCGAAATCTATCCAGTAGCTCCAGTAGCTATACACTTAGTCATTCGGAGTCGTTAACTCTAGGCTAACACTTAATGATATACAACAAAGATATGTGCAAAGAATTTGTCTACTGTCAAATTTGGATATGACACATTAAAAAAAATAAAGAACTGTACTATGTACTTTGGTTTTTTTTTAATTTTCGTTATATTTTAAAATTATTTTATTACTCCGTTATACCTGTCATAAGCCTGAGGCCTAAGCTCATAAGGAACGAGAAGGAGAAAATATTATCTCTTAAATAAACTAGAAGAATATATCCAAGGGAAAGGCGGAGATTAAAAATCTTAAAGTGGTAACTCTGTTTCTAGAGTTAATGCAAAACCAGCCATTTGTCTCTGAGAAAATAACTCAAAAAGCAGACGACCGGTTTTATGGTTATCTGCATATAAATATCACCACCAATGAAGGATATGCATGCTATTTAGGGTGGCAGTGAATAAAATTAAGATAGCTATGACAGTAACCAACGTTCTGAAAAGACATGGTACATGAAGAAGAAGAATAAAGAAGAGACCATTGCATTATAGAAGCACAGGAATATCCCAAGAGAACAAAAACGGCGAGTAGTGCAAAGATTTAGTCTCCTATTTTATGGTATGAGCTATGACCTCACCCTAAAAATAAAATAAGGCTCCATAGATGTTGCGTGTACTCAGTGCTTCTGTACTAAGTAGAAACGTGGACATTCAAGACGTAAACTCTATCAAAACTTCAGGCTTTTGAGCTATGGTTATTCAAAAGGATCCTGAAGATACCATAGACAGACAAAGTGTCACCAATGAAAAAGTACTGCAGAGGATGAACACAACCGCGGACTTGGTCAACATCGTGAAGGGGCATAAGCTGCAGTACTTGGGACATATAATAATGAATCAAGGCAAATATGAGCTACTTCAATGCATTTTGCAAGGTAAAATTGAAGGAAAAAGGTCGAATATCCTGGCTTGCCTGGAATAACCTGAGAGCATGGTATAGAAAGACCTCAACACAGCTATTTCGGGTAACAACCAACAAAGTCATCATAGCCAGAATGATCGACAACGTTTGAAACGGACAGGCACAGAATCTAATTAGAAGAGGAAAAGTAAGTTTAATCTAGGTGCCTGGTCATACTGGTATTGACGGGAATGAAAAAGAACAAGAGTCAAAAAAGGCCAATTATAGGAAACTAAAAAGTCAGTAAAAAAATATACAAGACGGCTGCTATATGTTAAAATTAAGAAAACGATATAGTTGAAAAACTCAAAAGAAATAGAGGATACTTGGCAAATAAATATTAAATGCAGGAGGGAGCTCGAGAGCAACTGCCAAAAAATTGGATGACTTAACCCTCTAACAGGCAAGATCGTATAAATTATCTGTTGAAGTTGATATTTTTTTTTAAGTAAATATAGGCAAAAGTAACTTATTTTTAAATTCTCTGCTAAAACTCTTGTCTAGAATGAGTGCTAGGTGAGAAATAGTGAAGACCGTCTACAGACGGTCTTACCGGGTTATGAGTAAAAAATAACTTTGGTAGATGTTTATTATAAAACAAGTTTCATTGAGAGAAATGAGTATAGGACATGTTATTTTTGATGGTGTAATCCCAAAAACAATTTTTATCGACTGTACCGCATAAGTGGAGGTCACATTTGGAACAGACAAGCTGCGTATCAGATTGTTTACACAGCTTACACCTCTTCTTGCCTTTTTTGTTTACCCAAACTGGGAAATGGTTGTCACCATCAAAACGTATATCCGCAACTTGATGAACCGCCCTTTTTCCAACACCAGATGAACTAGTTTTACCAGAAGAACCAGGTTCACCATTTCGAGCTGATGATGGTCGACCAACATTTCGTTTCTCCTTGAAAGAAACAAGGCCAGATGCTATCTCTTCACGGAATTCTGGAAGAGATAGAAGCCTTTCCTCTTCACAACAGTCACTGAAATTATTTGCCTTTTCGGCACATGTACGTTTATATAGAATGAATGCGTTTGTGGCGGCCGTGCATAATTCTTAAATTCGCTTTTTGATGTCTCCTCATTAAAAACTTTGCAAATATGGTATTTGGATATATTTTTTCTATATTGGTTACCTTTCTTTCTTGAGCCTGTTTCTTTTTTTTTTCTCATTTTCTCTTATTTCAATTTCTAATCCATTTTTTTCTAGGGTAACGGTCAAACTTGTTGAATTTGTTTTTCTTTCTTAAAACTTCTAACAACCTTTGGATATGGACGAATTTGTTCCGGAGTAAGTTTTATATCGGAAACAATTACAATTTTGGAACTTTGTTTTTCGGTAGTTAAAACAGGTTGACAATTACTGTTGACTTGTGGTTGAACATTTGCCGACGATGATGTAGAAGGCATTTCGGAATTAGAGTGTATTGCAATTTAGACAATCATTAGTTGTGGTATCTCGCTGCGATACATATCTGACTTCCATAACTTCAGCTTTTACGAAATCTTGTGAGGAAAAATGTTTTTATTAAAGGGATAGCAACCAGTATTTATAATGATTTTCCTATTAAATGTTTCGTCAAGTGGAGCTGTTAGATGTGCAATGTCATACATTGGTATAGCTTTTCCCGGACGAGCAGACATCCATAAGTTAAATGCTGCACGACAACGACCCTTAAAAGGGCCAAATACACACATGCAGAGGCTGCAAACGATGTGTTGTGTGTAGAGGAAACGTTAAGAGTACTAAACCATTTTCCCTGCAATACAATATAACATCTAACGTTGCATGTATATTCTGGTTATAAAAAAGTACTAATGCAAAACTTCGAGGAAGTCGTCGTTGATCATCCAACCACTTGGAGAAGCAATATCAATGCTGCCTATTAGAGGTATAGTCAGAAATGACTCTCTAAATCGCATTCGTGCTCACTCCGCTTTGATCTACGTTCACGACTCTATCACTAGTAAATTTGTACGTTTTGTAAACAGTCCTTAGGATATCGAAAAAGATATCTACCTACGTCAACTTTATTAAAACTGATGTTTCTGTCTTGACTTGTAGACTCCGGTTTTCGCAAAGATAAATTATTGTGACGCTTCATGAAACCTTTTATTCATTCAATTCCATTAAAATAATTTTTCGACCATGACTTTGGCACATTTTTTTTAAGTTTCAGAGCATACTCATATGCGAATGTCCGAATTTGAAAGTAGGTTAATCCATATTGTAACTTCAAAGATTGAAAAATATAATTTACTAGGCTATCTTCTTCATTTAAAAAAATCTGCTGTGATTTATATTTTGATGAAAACTTTATGTCGATATTTCTGTATCATTTATATTCTTTTGATTCAGTTTCTTTTCTCTTATGTAACATATATGACTACTCCAATCCATATCTCTCTGCTACGTTTCTGATTGATCCGTTACCATTTTTTTAATTCGCAAATAGCCTGAACTACTACGTTTTCAGGAATATTACTACTATCAGTTTTTTTGATGTAGGTTCTTAACACTATTTTGAACTGTAAGGTAAAAAAAGATATTTCAGGCTGTTTTGTTGTGAAAGAACCTATGGGATACAAGTGGACACTATTCACTTGTTCCCCTGTATGGTGTCCACATCTGCCCCGTATATATAATTTTTCAAAAGTATCGGATATCTGTTTTTAGGTTATGACTAAAATAAAACTGTAAGAACTCATCTGATATCAAGTATGAAAATATTTAAAATACAATGCAATTTACAACGAAACACAGAATGTCACTAAATAGTAATATTACAATCTCTAAAAAACTGTTTAGAATAACACAACTTCGTGTCACAAACAAATGGCAACTTATATTGAATTTATTTCTTGCCATAGAACTATATCACCAGTGCCACCTAGGAGTGTGAGTAAGAACCACTCGAAAAGAAATATAGACGGAAAAAAATTAACTGTCCACTTATATCTCTGTCCACCTGTGCCTACTCTTTCCCTACGCTTTGTTCAAGAATTAATATAAACGTTAAGATATATATGAAGATATATAAATCATCTAGAATCCACTCAAATCATGACAAACAATACAATTCTACACTGGTTTCGTTACGTTCATGATTGCTTAGTGTTCATTAGAGGTAACTCAAATACAGCTTCTTCCTTACCAAAAACTATTAATAACATTCACCCCAATATTAAATTTACTATGGAATTAGAATCCAACTTCTCCATCAATTTCTTAGACCTTTCTATCAATAGAATTAACAATGTCTTTGATTATAGCATCTACAGAAAACCCACACAAACAGATCATGTCATACATTTCAATACTAACCATCCCATTTCACACAAATTATCTGAATTCAATAGTTCCATTCATCGTTTAGAAACCATCCCATTATCCAACATTAACTACAACCGAGAACTAAACATAATCAAACAGATTGCTTTCAATAATGGCTATAACTCTGATATCATCCATAAACTCATTTATAAAAAGAAACGTAAATTGCTTCAACAATCAGCTTATCCTAACATTACTTTAGATTCCCCATCTTACTTCTCATTACCATTTCACCGTCCAACACTCTCCGAATCAATCAAAAACACTATCCTGAATTCTGTTGAAAATATTAAGATTTCTTTAAAGTTAACAATAAATTAAGTAAATCATTATGCAATAGTAAGGACACTATTGACTTTAGCAAACGCAGTGGAGTTTATAAACTTCAATGTTCTGACTGTGATGTCACTTATATTGGTAGAACTTGTAGATCTCTAGTAACCAGGGCCATTGAACATTCCAAGTTAGAGAACACTTCTTCTTTTTCCCATCATCCTAAATATCACAGTCACACAATCAAGGTACCAGATGATATTTCTCTTCTTCATAACATCCCAGGTAGAGATTATCTCAACGTTGATCTTTTTGAGGATTTGGAAATAGTCAAGGAAAAGAAAAATAGTCCCAATTATGTTAATCGTCACACCAGCATCAACAGAGACTTCGTCCCACTTTATCGACAATTATTCTCCTGATCTAACTTTCTTTCTTTTAACTACACATCCAGTCTTACTTACTTCTACATTTCTTTCTATTTTTCCATAGCTCATTATCATCCTATCTAATCCGCCATACTTAACTCTATTCTTGTCACCATTTATACACTAACATCTCCCTTTTCCAATATCTAATTTCCTATCCTCTCCAATAACTACCATCTAACTAATCACACAGGTTTTCTTAGAAAAACTTACTTTACATCCATCAATCTCTTATCACAATCAGTTTCAGTATCCCCAGCTTACATCTTTACATTCATCTCCTATTTCCTTTTCTTTCTTTCCCTTTTATTTCTGTTTCCTCGATTCATCTTCCATAAATTTCAAACCAACTTTTATCTATACTTACTTCATACAAGGAAACAATTAGGTAACAACATTCCTTTTATCGCCTGTAAAATGATTTATTAATTTCAACTACCTAACTTAAATTTTGCCTTACCCTGGTATACCAAATTTATTTTACATCACAGTCACTCATTGTTTTACATTCTTCCAGCTTTTTAAAATACCAAAAATTGCTATTGATCCTACTACACACAAAACACAATTCTTTACTAAAAACGGCCTATTCACAAACTTAAGCACAATGAGTTTTACTCCTACTACATCATTACACTTGACATTGACGGGTACTAACTGATTTTTCATACCATCTTTCTATCAGTTAGCCCTAGACTCCAGCACAGATCAGAGGTAATGTAAGTCAATAAAACCTCTCCAACTACAGGGGGTCAGGTAAGATGCCCCCATTTTCAGTTTTTAGTAATCCATGGTACAATAAAATTCACATGGTATGGCACATAATGTTCCAAAATCGGTTCGCTTCGCGCACGACGTAGTCAAGATCCCCTCTTCGCGCAAATTTGAATGCAGTTGTATAGGAAAGATTTTTAATTTTAAATTTTTAATATAATTTGGCTAATTTATTTATAGTACTTATAAGGAAATGATAAAGTTGTGTTTTTATAATATTTAATCATAAAAAATAAGTTGTATCTAATTTAATTTTATGATTTTTGGGTACAGATATTTTAGCGAGGTTCTGAAACTGTTATTTTATTTTGTTAACATAGGTATTCTTTATAAAGCACGTTTTAATTATGTTTATTATACATACAGGTTGAACAACTGCTACTCTAGAGTTCCATATTTCAGTTGTTTAAAAGATACAAAAAAAATTTATATAAAGAGTTTATATAAAGAGTTTTGGTGTCTTCGCTAATCTACAAAATGGAATACATATCACCACAATTTCATTCTCTCTTAGTGGCCTAGCCACCGCAGCGTGTTCATTTTTATAGACCTACCAATATTAGGCTCAAAATTGTAGCGTCTATGTCATAATCCGTTTCCCTGCACGCCTTTATAAATGTCCCATTTATACATTCAAACAACCCAAACGTTCTTCATCACTTTTTGTCATCATCCACGTTTCTGACCAACTTGATTAGAGTTCTATATACATATCAATATTTTCGTTCTTTTTGTGACTGTTTGACGTTAAGTTTCTTTAATACATAGTACGTTCTATTTGCTAGATATATATGTCTGTTAATTTCTGCAGTCACTGTATTACTTTGGTTGATTTGAGCCTAGATATGTGAACTCTTTTACTCCTTCAAAAGTATATGTTGCAGCTGTTAGATCTTTGGGTTTTCCTAATGACAGTAGTGGGTCCAACGGACACAAGAAGTAGTTAACAGATCCAACAGAAGTTCGTGTTAGTACTAAGCACATCCTAGTTTGGTCCAAATGTCACGCTGCTAAACACCCACCGATGATAATTGAACCTTCACTGGATGTCTGGTGGACTTACTTGTATTAAAGTATTTTGGGAAATAAAAAATAATTTTTTAAAGGAACTTTATTACATATTACATTAATTTATTATTTTAATTATAATTAAATACTATCGGCTCATGAGATCAATACACAAGGATCACCTGAAATTTTTTACAATTAGTTAATTTGATAATAACAAGCAAATTCGTAAAACTGCCCAATAATTTCTGTAACCCAATACAATCAGAATGGTCTAGAATAATACGAAATAATTTTATGTCATGTGCATATGCTAAGACTTTAGTCACTCAATGATGTGATAGCATCATCAACAAAAACTTCAAAGAGAAGAGGTAGGTACCAAGTTGGCATTTTGGACCACTCCAGAGGAAAGTATTCAGTTAATCATTCAAGTAAAATCCTTTTAAAATTATCCTTTCTGCAACAGGATATTATCCACAGTTTCCTGACCACACTATCTTTAGGAAACGTATGAAACCTTAAGGTTTTATCTTTATTGTCACTATTACAAGTAGCAACTGCACAGCGCATTTTGAAATAGTTACAAAATTTCACAAAAACAAACAGATACACGAAAGCAAATAAACGGGTAAATGTTCTTAAATCAGTCTATACAGACTATAACACATATATACTATCCAAAAAAAGAATAATATCGCTAAAAACAGATGAACAATACGAGTTTTGCAAAAAAATCCACTACACAATATAGTAATACAATATATACAAGGGATATATACTCACAGGGACCTTTGCTACGTCACACCCGCTTGACCTCAGCTGTCAAAAGTGTCAAATGTCATGCGCAAGATTCTACCATGAGAGTTTATTGTACCATGTTAGTAATCTACAAATTAACAGTGTATTGCATTTACCTTCATAAACACCTTGAGGAAAGTTTTTTAATACGGAGTTCCTTCCTATGTTTTCATGTAGCCATACAATGTTTTTTTGACAACTTTTTATGTAAGTAGTAAAAAACCAACGTGTTCTTTTTATATATTTAAATTTTAACTTACTTGTTTTTTAATATTGGTATTTTACTCTCTCTTTTAGTATGATGATGGAATGAGTCAATTCCGAAAAGATCTTCTTTAAAATAAACATTTTCAACTTTTAATAAGCATTTTTTTATACCTTAATACACACGACCACCACGTCCTTAAGATATGTAGTTTTTACGCTTACAAAAAAGTGTATTATTTGGTGTCGATTAGTCATTTGTTTTATTATCATATTACTATTTTTTATTACTGTTGTTAAGTAAACTATTACGAAATCTTTCCAGTACACTCCTGTATTTTTCTCGTTCAGCGTACTTATATTCTTTGCGTTACCAAAATAGTCACATACAAACTTAAATAGTGTCTGTTTCGAACCACAAAAGCAGCCTTGGTGTCAGTTCGCTTGTCGACATTCCTACAAGTGATTCACTACCTCTAGGTGACTCTGACACAGGAAGAATGTTTCGGGCTGTCTCTAGCAACTATTTTACCTGACACAAGTCAGTGCGACTTGAACTGAATATGTAACAGGGATAGGAAGATAAATGTTTAAATTTGCTAAAAGATTACATACCGGAAGTATTTGGATGATACTCTCTTGGACGAAAAAACCCTTTTTTCTATGTTGTACTTTTATTTGACTCCAGAATAAAAGAAGATAATTAACTACACAGAGTGCTTTTCTTTTGTCTGTGGTGAACAAGATCCCGAGGCTTAACTTTTTTGATGTTTAATTACTTTATATTAGTCACGGGTATACACTAAATTAGAAATACTTAACTTTCCCTGAATATTTAATTAAAATATTAATATAAAAATAAAATTTTAATCCTTAAGATTATGTTCGTCCGTCCGTTCATCCATCTGTCTGCATCTATGTCATCTGCATATGCGAGTAACAGCTTAGGACCTTAAACCGATAGCAATTCTGTTTTTATTTCGGCCGACCCTATGTCTTTCTCTAATACAAGGTTAAAAAGTAGTATATATAAACGCATCACCCTGTTTGAGTCGACTGTAGATTTCAAAGCTGCCAGACAGTTTATTATTTACACGTACTTTAGTTATTTTACCCTCCATA